>JAUBOD010000186.1:376993-412666 GCA_032353885.1 Nothura maculosa
GTTTACCCTTGGGCCTACTTGACCTGTTTACCTTTCAGCCTACCATCTCTCTACCCTCAGACTTAGCCCCATGTTAAAGCACTTCTCTTAACTTTCTAGAGCCAGATGGAAAAGATCTGTTAAATTACTCATTTAATATTTAATCAGAACTATATAATTTGCTTTTCTGAAGTGCTTTCTCAGTGACCTTCACTATTGTATGAACAATACAAAAGGTAATCTGGCATATGTTCATGCTTATATAATGCACTCTGCTCCAGTTACAGGATTTCTCTGCAATTTAAATTTATCTTCTAAATGCAGTAAATAAATGTATCTTGGTCCCAAAGTTATTCATAGTCTCCTGCAAAATCAAAACTTTCTTTAAGAATATTTAAGTAAGCAACATAAATTGCTTTACTTAAGGGCTTATTAAAATATACTCAAAACCCAAACATGATCAAACATCCTGGGCATACCACATGTTTAAGTCTGATAGAAAATGGCAGCAATCAAGACTTCAGTGAGACAGAATAACCTTAATTGTTAATGTTACAATCTCAGTGAACTTTTAATTGTTACCAAAATATATATGAGAATGTAAGTAGAATTAAATAAAAATATTAATTATTTCTATATTCAAGATATATTATTTCATAATCATCTTGCTCTCTGTAGGGTCTAGAAGAGCCATGTATGTAAAAATCTCCACTGCAATGTAGCATGAAATTCTAACATGAGGCTAGCTTTAAATGACAGAATGCTTTAAATACACTTTTATTTTTTACTATTTTATTGAATAGAAATGATTTTAAATAAAATATTAATATATGTAAATAAATGATTTAGCTGGAAGTATTCTTGGCCTATAAAGACTGATTGCATTAGTCTAGAACTATCCAAAATATTCAGTCTTACTAAAGCTATAGTGGAAAATACAGAGTTCATGGTTCTAAAATAAAGGGATCATTGATAATATAAAATGTGGTAATATTTTTTCAAGTAGTACACTAATACAATGTTTCTCTTATCTTTGAACTTCATTTTTTTGTTGTTTTGTTTTAAAGAATATGAAATCTTTCCATCAGAGGATAGTATGCAACTATACTCTTAAACATTATTCCCTAGCTCTATCTGGGGCAGTTGAAACATACCCCCATGGCGATTCCATTTTGATTTTTTTTTTTGAAATTATTAATAATCTTTTTACTTTGGTAAAATGTGCCCACTTCTGTGTTAAATGCTGAACCGCATCTACTGGCAATTTTTTCTAAACTTTTTTTTGTAGCCTTCAGTTTGTAACATTTTTCTGATGGTCTGTAGTGAATTTGACTGCATTGGATTTGAAGACACCTGCACTTGTGTGTTCTGGATGCTTAAAAAGTTAAGCCAGGAATATTTACCTATAAGATTGGTAAAAAAAGATAAAACTGGCCAAAACTATAGGGAAATAGCTAGATGGTTTTGAGGTTTACATTTGTGGCAAGTCAGATGACTCTAGCTTTAAAAGTAGCTTAGTCTTCCTTGAAGGACTTCAACTACTTGATTATTAGTCTTTTGTTTTCAGTGAAAATATTTGAAAAACTAACTTAAAAGCTGAAAGTCTGCACTAGACTGACAGGAGCACAAAGCCATTCCATTAAAAAAAAAAAACTATCAAAACCATCACAAGAGTTTGTTAAAAACAGAGTTTTCTTTGGTCACTGAAAACAAATAAAACCACAATTCAACCACAGAATTAAGTGAATGCCTTGAAAAGATTTTTTTTTCTTTTTTTTTTCTTTTTGAGATATGGCGAAGAGTGTATTGTATGAACGGATGTTACGCTTATCTAACCCATGCAGTTGCAGTAGGGAGTTTATTGGAGGAGGAGATCTATACATTTTAGTGTCTACAAGGCTTCATTAACAATCTCTGATCTTAAAAAAAAAAAAAAAAAGTTGGAAGTCTAGTTGGAAGCCAGGAGTCAATCTCGGTCCTGCTCAATTTATTCATCAACGACTTGGGTGCAGGGATGGAGTGTCCCCTCAGCAAGTTTGCCGATGATACGAAACTGGGAGTAGTAGCTGATACCCTAGAGGGCTGCGGTGCCGTCTCAAGGGACCTGGACACATTGGACAATTGAGCGATGAGAAACCTCATGAAATTCAACAAGGGCATCCTGCACTGGGGGAGGAATAACCCCAAATACCAGTACAGGCTGGGGCCTGACCTTCTGGAGAGCAGCTCTGTCGAGAGGGACCTGGGTGTCACGGTGGATGACACGTTGACCATGAGGCAGCAGTGTACCCCGGTGGCCAAGGCGGCCAGCGGGATCCTGGACTGCATTAAGAAGAGTATCTCCAGCAGGTCGAGAGAGGTGATCATCTCCTGCTGTGCAGCCCTGATGAGGTCACATTTGGCATACTGTGTCCAGTTCTGGGCTCCCCAGTACAGGAGGGATGTGGAGCTGCTGGAGAGAGTCCAGCGCAGGGCTACGAGGATGATCAGGATCTGGAACATCTGCCTTATGAGGAAAGGTTGAGAGTGCTGGGCTTCTTCAGCCTGAAGAAGAGAAGGTTGGGGAGTGAGGAGGATGGGGCTGGCTACTGTATTGTCACTGGTAGAACTAGAAGAAAAGGCTACAACCTGAAGCAACAAAAGTTCGACAGGAAATTAAGGAAAATTTTCTTAACAGTGAGACTGACAATGCCCTGGAAGAGGCTGTCTAGAGAGGCTGTGGAATCCACTTCTCTGGAGATCTTCAAAACCTGCTTGGTCGCAATCCTGTGCCACATGCTCTAGGTGACCCTGCGTGTGCAGGAGTGTTGGACTGGATAATCTCTAAAGGTCCCTTCCAACTTTAAGAATTCTCTGATTCTATGAATTGCTCATTAATCCTGATTTCAGTCATCAATAAAATTTCTTCAGCAGACAGCACATTTTATTCAGATCTATGTAAACTGCAGCAGATGAAGGACGCAGCTACAAAAGATTCTTTTCCCGAGATGTTTAAAGCATTGTGTTAATGCTTTAACACAGTGGGGATAGAGCTAACTGTTGGGATACAAAACTTCACCATGTTAAAGTGCCGCTATCTTCTGAGGTAAACAGGATTGTTTGTACTGCCAATTTAGATATATAATCTGAAAAAAGATTTTTTTCTTACAACTCTTAAAACTAAGTAAACTAACTCTTGAGTTGAAGAGCAGTTTCTCATAAGTCATTGTTAAACAAGATGCTTAGCTTATGACCAAAGAATTAATTCAAGTGTTTTAGGCGGTTTCGTTCTTTCTGCTTCTTTCATTCTCCCTACCGTAAAGAAAAAAGATAAGATTATCTTCTCCTTTTCTGAGAAATAATGAAGGATATTCTTGTAACTGATACTCTTTCTCGCTTAACAAATTCCTGTGTTTTCAGAGTGATACTCTCCTGAAATTAGTTTGCACTGTTTCATTCTCTTCTTGATTAATCAAAGTTAAATACCTAGCTGATGTTATGAATAAGATAATAATGCTACTAAATAAAAGTTGTGATTAATCCATCATACTATGTAGTAGTGACTTTATTTTAGTACTTTGTGTCCATTCTATTTAAAAATACCGAAATACGTAATCAAATATCTTTTCAGATAATGGACCTTCCAGGTCATGCTTGAAATAAGTGTCCCGAGAAGAAAAAATCAATTTATTGAAACATACATAATAAATCTATTATGTCTTCTCATACATCTGTTGTCTTCTCATACATCTGTCCCAGTTAGCAGTGTGTCAATAAGAATGTTAATTTATGCTATTGTCAATATTTTAATGAGTAAAGCTCCTTCAAAGTGACATTTGTAAAAAATGCCTATTTTCAAGTAAGATTGTTTGTAAGAAGGAATATTTGGGGCCAATTGTTTGGGTTAGCTTTGGGAATTTTGCCCTTTTGTCATATATCAATATTTTGGAAATGGCAGCTGTGTAGAACCTGGAAAGCCACCATCTCAGTTGAAGTTTACACACAACTCCTGAAAATGAAAGCTTCCATTCAGTAAAAGTGTATGTCTTTCCCTTCTACATTTGCCAGAGAGAGTGATATTGTGTGTTTATAAAGCCAACATACTGAAGTTTGGCTCCTGATATTAAGAAAAAAAAATGGTCAAATATTTTAAATCCTTGTCATCTCTTCAGTTACCACTTTATTATGGGGAAGGATTAAGATTTTGGTGCTGCCTGGAAGAGTTTATTCTGAAGACGGATAGGGTGGGCGTGGGGGGGGGGAGGGGGAAAAAAGCCAGACTGAGCTTCAGGCATAAAACAAATTGGAAAAAGTCCCAAAAATGAGAGTGGTGGTAAAGCATGTGTAACTTGGGTTGAAGTTGTGAGCAAAAAGCTGAAGAAATTTACTGGAATTAGTTTTTGTAGTCTTTGACATTTGGTGGCAGGAGTAAGAGGAAGTAAGTGAAAAAATTTGAAAAGGAACCTGTATTAGTCAGCCTTGCAGACATGGAAACAGGTTTTTATGGTAGCAGTTTATACTGAATGATTCAAAAGGAAAGAAATATCTAAAAACCTGGTATTAGTTGTAGCAGACAAAGTAGTGAGAGCCTAACTGCAAATGATATTTGTAGTGGCTATTTTCAGAGGAAAAGAAATAGAATGATTTTCTGATTAACAGCACTAAAAAATATTAATTAAAAGCAATGATAATGGATCTGAAAAATAGAGAGCAATATAAGAAATGGAGGAATGATAAGAAAATTTAGCAGGGAAAATTGTGTCAAGTTGTTGGGTAGATGGTACAGAGAATGAGGGAAGTCAGAAACGAATTAAGAAGTCAGAAGTAATTGTCAGTGTTGTAGCGCAAAGACGTTGTTATTGCCATAGAGCAGTCAAATGTAATTACTGTGAGAAAGATATAGCCATCTGCCCGCTACTCTGGCATTGAGGGATTAGGAGTTGATAAGAGAAGATCCCTCCACTTTTTACTGTCTGCCAAGATGAAGAGTCTGTAGTCTAGGGAAAGAAATCTCCTAAAGGGAGAACTGGCTCTGGGAAAATGAAGGACACATGTTTTTACTTATTGATTCCACATATTACCTTGAAAATGTGATTTATAGTAAGGGTGGGCATTATGCTGGGTTTCATCTAGCTGGTGTGAACTCATAACTGTGCAAGATCTTAGAATGGACTAGCCACAGAGCCCACCAAGCCCACAGGGCAAGTATTCCTGCTGCTGTCCTCTGCTGGCATAGCTATGCCCTCCCTGCTGCTCCTTGGCTTAGTGAAAATGAAGTGATGTCCTTAAACCTTCACTTGGATAACACATGCTAAGTAATTTGTGGGATTTTTGTTTTGTTTTTGGGGAGCGAGGGGGGCGATGGTAAAAAAACAAAGTTGAATTAAAACCAGACTACAGAATATCAAGAAAATAGTTTAGAAAGAAATTTTAATTAACTTCATATTAGTATTATGAGTGGATTTAGGAAAGAATTACTGTGAAAGTATCAAGTGTTTGGAAGTTTGGATTTGCCTCCAAGATTTTTTTTTTCTTTTTTTTTTTTTTTGAAATCTCTTTTCCTCTTTTTCCTGTTTATATTTGGCTTGAGAGTCAGTAAAGCTTTGATCGCAAGCTTAGGATAGAGACGTGATCAGCTAAGAAAAGAATCTTGAGTCTTGAGTTTGTACTTTATATACCATAAAAAATAAGCACACAAAACAACACCTGAGATTGTGCTGATGTCTGGCCTGACATCGACAGGGCAGTGACAGACAGGAATCAGGGAATGAAGGAGAGCTTCAAAAGAAAGAGCAACTGCTTGCCTTAAGGAATGCGAGGAGCCTGTGTATGTACGAGGCAGCAGACTTGCAGACCTAACCAGTAGGACTGGAAGATAGCCAGAATCCTGACTCTACTTCTGGCATAAACTTCCCTGAGATAGAAGTTTCACTTGAAATATTTATGTTTCTTGCTCTGTAAAGATTCAGAAAACTGGAAGTTCTTGATCTGCAGTTGGCTGTCTGATTGTGAGAAGTGTGTATAGTCCCATTCGTATCAGGGGAGGGAGTGTTAAACCTGAAACCATAAATGCAATATTTTAAATGACATAATTGTTCATTACAGCCTGGCTAATTTTAGTAGGCAAATGAGTTGAAGTGGAAGAAAAAAAGAACACCAGAAGATCTTTTCTTGCTCTTTCTTTCTCGTTTAAAGAAATTGCTGAGACTGTTTCCTGTAGTATGTACTCCAGAAACCTGTCCAACCTTGCTCTAAAAGCCACAAAATATGAGTCTTCCAGCACTTTCTGAGGAAGTTTATTATAGTCTTGATCTTTCATCTCTATTAGCAGTTATATTTCCTTTTTATTATTTTTTTCTCTCATTGTCTTCACATCATTGTTTATTATGAGAGTCCCAGAAGACTTGGGGGAGTTTGGAGAAAAAGAAAAAAAAAAAATAGCCGATACAACAGTATGAGAAAAGTCATAAGACACTGTAGAGTGAATAGAAAGAATACAAGAAGCAGCAACCACAAAATTCAGGCATATGTGACAAAACAGGCAGAATGCCCTTGTGGAGTGTAACACACCCTGCGCATGTGCTTGGATGGAGTCAGTCACATCTGCTTTGCCTGGGCTCAGACCTGGCTACCTTCAAGTCCAGCCCTCAAATGGAAACCAAGTAAACATGAGACCCTCCAACTGAAGGTCTGCAGACTTTAGTGTCTTGGCTCTGTTACATACAGCTCTGTTACAAACAGTGCTGTTACACACAGCTAGACCTGCCAGAAGTTTGTTGTTGTTGGTTTTTTTTGTTTTGTTTTGTTTTGTTTTTTTTTTTTTTGAGTTGTGCAACCTCTTAATTTCTGTCTCTAGGCCATATAATCTCATTAACCTGCCTGTAAAGCCAATCTAGTAAACCTCTGTCTTCCCGGGTTTAGGTTTTGAGGGTCTTAGTACACAATCACACAGTTTTTAAACCAGAGGTGCATGGAACAACTTTGAAGAGCAGGCTACACGAACATACAGCTCTCCAAATATTTCTTTATAGGAAACTTTATTTTTCAGCAGTTGGTTCCAGTTTCAGAGTTGCACACATGTTACATGTCATGGTTGTGGTGCAAGATAAAGTCAAGAGGTTCTCAAAAGATAACAGATGATCTTGCTTCCCAAGCAAAACTCTTTGCTCCAGGTAAATTTTCAATACTGTGCTGAAGTTCTAAATAGAAGTAAAAGATTTAAGATCTTAAGCTATTTCAGACAGAGAGAGCACCAGTGCCGTAGGATAGAACCAATTCAGTCATATTTTTAAGCTCCTATAGCTGTTATTTCTACAATCGAAAGCATGTATAGACAGTCTTATTGAGAGATACTTAGTAAGACTATCTCATATCTTCAAGCTTTCTTTAGCAAATGTGAAATACTGTCTAAATAGTGTTAATTAGATCCTTAATAAGATGAATATGGAAATGGCTGTCCTGTTTTATGCTTCCCCAGAGCCAAAGAAAATACAAGTCAATACATCAGATATGTATGTATGCTATAGCTGCTGTTTATACAGAGTGAGTCTTGAGATAGCATTTGATTCAGCTGTTACAAATGTTTTAGCCTAGTGGTGTGGTTAAAGTCATGAATGCTGAGATGGAGAGCTCAGGTTTTTCTCATAACCATAATGAGAAACTGGCATTCTATCTTAAGCTGATATTAACACATGCTTATGTGAAAATAATTAAATCAGTCAGCATGCACGCTTTTGTTGTTTTTGCTGTAAGGCTGTAGGCACTTAAACAGCAGAAGGCATATATTCAAACTCATGTAGATATTTTAGTGGTTTTATCTGTAACTCCTTAGTGTGCTTCTTTATCTGTAACAGAAGTTCTAAGGAGGTTTTAGTATGTGGCTTTTCATAGCAAACCAAGAAATTGAAATGTCTGGTCCAGCTGCACTTGGGTAAGAACTTGATGTGCTGGTTCTCCCATTGCAAGGGGAGCTGCGCTTGCTGTGATCCTCCCTGAAGGATCTGTAAAATGAAACCCGGATGGTATGTACAGCTCTTTGTCTGAGTGCAGTAACACCGCTCGGCTGAAGAGTTTTTGCATGGAAGACAAAGCAGAACACTGGTGTGTTACTGTTCAGTTCTGTCCTCATACCTTAGGCTGACTTGCTTTTTCAAACATGCCCTGCTTGACTGATTTTGAAAACAAGATGGCAGTTACACGGTCGTTGACATAGATTTTATTTATTTGGTTAAGTAATGATTGTGAAGAAAAAAAAATCAAATTAGAATTAAGCATTGTGATTTTAATTAGGGCTAAGGCTTCAAGTAAAATGGTTTGGCATGTTTTCAGCACCTGACAATCTCCTTTTAGCTGTATATATCATTTTTTTTATGGGACTGCTCATTTAGGAGGTTTGGACAATAAAATGTTTAAATATTTAGCATCTCAGTAGCTCCTGCAAATGTGAACAAATATATTCCCTCGTGGCCTGGAAGGCCACTGGGATCCTGGCCTGCATCAAGAAGAGTGTTGCTAGCAGATTGAGGGAGCTGACTCTACTCAAGCGGTCCCTTGCAACCTCAACCATTCTGTGGTTCTGTGAAGTAGAATGCTGCAGTAGGTGCTCCTTTGATTTTCATTACGAGATGGAATCAGACTCTGTATAGCTTTGTATCCATGAACAAGAAAAGTTAGTATATCCAAACAAAGCAACTATATCCTCAGCAAAAAAAAAAAAAAAAAAGTCCTTCAAACAAACAAACTTTTACATTTTTTTTTACTTGCAACCTGGTCTGTGTCAGGTAATTTGCCAGTTAGTTTAAGTGCTAATCTGAACAGTTTTATTCGGTTCCATTAGGTCCAACTAAACTTTGCCATACAGGGACTATTATCCTGGCAGTTGTAAGGAATTTCTGTTTTATGAAGCAATGCTGACACAAAGACAGCCCTGTGTAAGCTGTGTCCATAACTGAACACTTTCACACTGCAATTTAGGAGGCGTGCAGTTCAGGAAATTGCTAGCTTCTGCTGGAGCATACTTTTACTGCAAGGAAAATTTTATTCGTCACTCAAGTAATTGGCAGTTTTAATACCTTGTTAGTAATTACCTTATAAACAAACTAATGCTAAAGGCAGGGCTCTATGACCTGTTACCTAACTCATAGTAGTATTTGGCCAGTGGAACCGACACATGGTGGTGGTGTTTGTTGTTGTTTTTTATTAAAGTAATTTGTTTTCATTTATTATAAATACTTTTAGCTAAGAGTTAAGAAGAAGAAAAATGCAGTGCACCTCTACCAGACAGCCTGAGGAATGAAACACGATGTGGAAAAAGAACAGCAGTGGAGGGGCTGCGAGATCACTTACCCATTCCCACATGTGGTCGAAAGGGCCATTAATCTAACTTCTGGTTCAGTTTTTGAGACAGGATTTTTGTCTTGACTAGCAGTTGTATTCCCTTCCCTCTTGTCCCCTGCCTTTGCATACATGAGGGTTGCCCAGTCATTCCAAAATCGTGGCTTTGTTTGATCCAGAGCTAGCATTTCCAATAAAGTCCAACACGTTTCAGAAGCACTTTTTTTCTTTTTTTTTTCCATCTGAAATTGTCTTTGCCTGTAATCTCTAGGAGCTGAGGAGAACTGCTAAATTTTGATTATTCATCATACTAGATGTAGGATGTATCACAGCCAGAACTGGCTTGAACTTGACAAGGTAACAAGATCATTTAGGGCTACATTCATTTAATTAGTCATGGTCTGTTTTCCCTGATGTGCCATTAGCCCCAAATTAATAGTGCTGCTGATGTTGCTGATGTGTGTGTACGATTCTGAACATTGTGCAACTATGATGGAAAACGATAGGCTGCTGGATATGAACAAGAAATATAATGGCTGCGAAAAAGTATGTTTCTTTGGAAGTAGAAAAAGGGGCATTGCTAGTAGTAGATGAAGATACCCATACCCTTAATTTGTTGCAGGGTTTTTTTTTTTTTTTGGCAGAGTGTTGTGTGACGTCTTAATTGAAGCTAGAGCACACCTTAAATCCAGACCGTCTGTAGTGAGCTGTAATAAGCATGAATTCTGTTCTTTGTTAGCAAACAAGGAAAACCTGCAGGATATGAAATACTAGGTCTAATATCGAAACACAAAGAATGTCTTTCTGAGGGGAGCACACTGTCATTCATATCTTCTAATCTACCTCTGAGTGTGTGGGGTTTTTTTTGTTGTTTTTTTTGGTTTTTTTTTTTGAGATTTGGACTTATTTTCATGCTTTTTTTTTTTTTTGCCTTAATGAAGCAAAATATCTAGCTACCAAACCAGCTAATTAGTTTGGTTAAAATAGAAAAATAAATCTGCTTTTATTGCAGTACTGTGACATAATTATAAATATTAATGTAATAATTATATTCACATTAAAATAATAATATAAATAAAAGTGTAATTAATAATTCTACAGTTCAGAAACAATGATCATAGAGTTTTGACTTTTAAAAGCTGTGAATTACAGTAACTGGATTATAATGCAATTGTTTCTTTGTGTCTGCTGAGAATTTTTTTAAATAATTGCTGATACATGCTTCTACTTACAGCATTCAGATTTGCAATTTGGAATGGGTAGAAATACATATTTTGCTTAGGGAGGAATGGGTAGAAATACATATTTTGCTTAGGGATAAACAGTATTGTGTTTTTAGCAAAAATATTTTCAGATAAGGGAATTAAGAAATAACCTGAGTCAGAGTGACATGTAGTTAACACTTTTACTCTGGAGAGAACAGTCTTCTAACTATTTTCGTTAAATTTCAGAACCAGCAACAAGATTTTCAACATCTTATCTGAACATCTGAAACCATTTCAGAATCTAGAAACTTTGGACCTAAGCAACAATAACATATCAGAGCTAAAAATGTCATCATTTCCTTCTTTACAGCTCAAGTATCTGTAAGTAAAGCATTGTATTTTTTTCATATTATTTTCAAAAGACTTGTTGTTAAAAAACTTAGATTGGTAGCTGTGTGTTGAGGGACTAAGTTTTTTTTTAATTAGATGCTCTTTTTAAATATTCACATTTTCACTTCTTGAGTATAACACAAATTGCTAGTTTGAATATATCAGCTGTTGCAATGAGATGCTTCAGTTCCTAGAAACCAAAAATCATTATCTTGAGCTGAAACAAATAGATATACCTTTGAGAAAGATTAATTTCCCTGTGGTTGGTTCCATCTCGAGTTATGTGAAGTTTCATGGAATTTTTTTGAATCTTAATCCTTATTCAGTAATACTATAAGGCCAGAACTATGCTGAGTGAAGATAAGTTAATGAGGTTGCAGCATCCCAACCTTTGACAGCACGCTGTCTACTACCAGTAATAGTCTCCTGCAGAGTACAGCAAAATTTTGCTGTTGAAATGCCATTTGACTGTAGGCTGATTTGTCAGGAGCTCTAATTAATGTGATAAAAGAAATCCCAATTATCAGGGGATAGTCAGCTTAAAAGCTTTCCATTTTACTACTTGGTTTTTAAAAAATATTAAATAACTGTAAATTTAACCTTCCAGACGTTTTTTCAACAGGTACATTAACAGTAACCGAATAACCTCCATGGAGCCTGGTAGCTTTGACAATTTGTCTAGCACACTTCAAGTATTGAAACTGAACAGGAACAAAATTTCAGCAATCCCTCAAAAGATGTTTAAACTCTCCCATCTGCAGCACCTGTAAGTGCGACCTACAATTGACTAATTGTTTGCAGGTTTTTCAGAGCTTGAACTTTAGCCTTTAATTTAGTGAGAGGCAGAGTGAGACAGACGCAGAATACACCCCTTACTAACTGCAGCTTTATACTGAACAAAAATAGTCTTATATATGGATGGCTTGTGAGTAGTCTTTATTTTAAAATTACATGAAAGAAAGTGAGACTTGGGAAGGGGTAACTGCAATTTTCCTGCATGGAGATATTTCATAAAGTATTAAGTGAAGGAAATTTATGTATTTTAGGGACTGTATCAATTGTAAGTAGTTGTGGTGTATGAGGAGAGAATGTGTAAGGAACGCTTGACTCCAGATAAAAGAAGAGTGGTTACCCAGCATAGAATACTTTTTGCTTTTTATCCACGGCTGAAAATTTTCCTTTCTTGCAATATTCATTGCAATTACTAGTCAAAATTAGTATCTATACTGCTGGATAAAGATCTTCTTTTGCTTTGTGAGAACAAGGCTAAACCTTCTCTTCTAGATTCCTTAAACTTGAAAATCAAAGAAACTGTTTTCTGACTTTCCTTCATTACCAAAATACAATGGTACAAGAATGACTAAATATAATATATTACAGTGAAATATTTTATTTTATCTTGTCTCTGTTGTTTTATGTGCTGTGCTGTTATGTGTTGTTTATGTTGTTTTATTTTTAGCTATTTAAATAAGATTTGTTTCCAGAGAGTGAAGAAAGGTTGTTGGCACACTGGTAAACTTTGCCTGCTTTAACTGCAAAATTTATTGATGCAGGGAGCTGAGTCGCAACAAAATAAAGAAAATAGATGGGCTTACTTTCCAAGGACTTCCAGCTCTGAAGTCATTAAAGCTGCAGAGAAATGGGGTGACTAGGCTCATGGATGGCGCCTTCTGGGGATTAACCAACATAGAGGTCCTGTAAGTGTACATTTTCATATTTTCTGCAGTTTAGAATTGCACAGAATGAAGAGAACTGCATGATAAAATTTGAAGGTGATTTTGAATTAACTTGTTCCAGAGTGGTTTGAAAAGCAGCGAGCATTAATAGGTGAAAATACAAAATGGCACATTTTGAATGCATGCATACAGCTGTAAATGTAAACAGTGTCTGCAGATGCATAGCCACTGGCATATAAGCTATATGTAGACCAAGGGCAAAGCGTGCTGTTCATTGACTTTCTAAACCTTATGTCTTTTGTCTGTCTGTGTTTGTGTAGGCAGCTGGACCATAACAATTTAACAGAGGTAACCAAAGGCTGGCTTTATGGCTTGCTGATGCTGCAGCAGCTCCATCTCAGCCAAAATGCCATCAGCAGGATCAGTCCTGATGCCTGGGAATTTTGCCAAAAACTCAGTGAGCTGTGAGTAGCTTTTATTCAGCTCCAGTTTTGAAAGCAGTGTACATGCCAAAGCATGAGCTTCTTACCACTGATCTGTAAATTTTTCGTAACAAAGTTTCCAAGGTGACAACAACTTTTTTGTGTGCGAGACAGTTAGATTTTGTTGAAAGAAGTTGAAGCCAACCGTGACTACTTCATTTTGCTGTGGCAGTTGAATTAAAGCTTTGACAAAGGCGTTTTGAAATGAAAGAAATCCATTCTGCAATAATTTGTGAATTATGGGAAATAATACACAAGTTATATGACCAAAAATTGTGTGGTAGTCTTTTTTTTGTGATAGTTGTAATGGAAAGTGTTCTTTCCTCTCCCTAAAAATTCACCCAGGTTGAACTGAGTCATTAGCACTGCAGCATAAACACTAAAATACTTTTTTTCCCTTGAACTTGCAGAGATTTGACGTTTAATCATTTAGCAAGGTTAGATGATTCAAGCTTTGTTGGTCTCAGCCTACTAGTTGGACTGTATATTGGAAACAACAAAGTAAACTACATTGCTGATTGTGCCTTTCGGGGACTTTCCAGTCTTCAGACTTTGTAAGTTGAAAGAGCTTGATTGTTAAGGTCTAACACTTTAATTTTTATAATAGAAATTTATAACTGCAAAACTTTCTTAGCAAATTCCCCAAATGAAAATATGTTTTGCTTTCAGTCCAGCCTTTTTCCAGAGTATTTGGGAGAAAGAAAACTTCCTCTTTTAAATTTATTTTGTAAAAAATATTTATTCATTTTGTATAAATTTAAGTTTGAGTTTAAAAGTTTTAAAACTATTTTGTATAGTCATTGTTATGGGAAAGCCACGCCACCCTACGATGGCAGCAGGCAGCAGTGCTACCTGCAGTTGTAGAGACCTGGACCGCAGTTACTTCTTTTGAATCAACATTTTCTGTTACAGTCGAAATAAGAAGACAGAACACTTAGAGTTTCTACAGATGCTGTCAGTTTTCCTAGCTGAACAAGTATTCTAAACATTTGAACAATTCTATTTTTTAAAAAATAAATGTACTGTAAGAAAGGGTGAGAAAAAAAATGAATCTGAAAACAGCTAGATTTGTTAAAATTTTCCAATTGCATATCACTGACCTGTCTGTTTGGACAGATGGATGAAATGTTTGCTTTTCTTCCAGGCTTTGAAAACAATGTTAGCATTTTACTTTTAGGCATTTGTCCACATACTTGCACCTTGGGCATCTAACTGAAATGCAGTTCAGAGAGTCGTATGCTACATTCATTAAGTATACAGAAGAGAGATGAAGGCCCTCGAGAGAGCAAGTCAGAGACTTGTGAAGTGTCTGAGTTCACAGATGGGAACTGAGTGTTAAACATTTCCTGCTAGATTTTTTTTTCCTCTAGCCCTACCCTGTTGATTCTTTTCACTAATATTGCCAGTCTCTTTGTATTCGTCAAACTTTTCCAGTAAAAATTTAAATGGAATAGCTAATCAGGAAAAAAACCTTTCTTAAATTAATGCTACAGAACAGCTGTTCTAGAAATTATTTTAAATATCCTGTGTTCTTTAAGAAGTATATAGGTTTTTTTTTATGGCTCTTGTGGTTTGATTTTTATTTTCCTATCTTTAAACAGGGATCTGAAAAACAATGAAATATCATGGACTATTGAAGATATGAACGGTGCTTTCTCTGGCCTGGATAAGCTTAAAAAGCTGTGAGTATGGATACAAGATTTGTATCTTGTCATTCCTTGAACAGTGCAGTCCTTAGCTTATACCTCTTGCAAGGGACAAGCTCAGTCTGTAGATATTACATTTTTCATAGCAGAGATGCATTTTCTCTGTTACTGTTTGTTCATGGTAAAATTCTATTATATTCCACGAGCATTTTAAAATTTTACTCTGTTTTATAAAGTGTTCATGTTCTATAAAAGAAATTCCATATTTTTCTAGGCAAACTAATCTGAAATATATATTCAGATTTTAAATAAGATCAGTCCCTATATTAATAAAATTTATGGAAACCTGTTACAAAGAATGAGAGTTCCCACAATAAATAGTGCTGCTGCATTTATTAACAGATACTATGAAGATATAATGACAAGATAGTGTTTGAAACAGAAATGCAGCATGCAGAAGAAGTGCATTCATTGTAGTGGAGAAAAAAAAGATGCTTATGTTTATATATATGTAATATACATATATGAGATAATCCATATCACTGAACTGTACACATTAAATGTCTTGACTGAGGTGGTTCAAAATATATATATTTTTGACATACTGTGCTGCAGTGGGGGGGATGAATGGTGAACAGTAGTCACAGTTTGGAAATAAAAAAATCAAAATTGTTTGCCATTTTCTCCCTTGGTTGAAAAATGCCTCCGTTTTATTGCATCTGTTTTGCATTATGTATTTACTTTTTTTCAGGATTCTACAAGGAAACAGGATTAGATCCATTACAAAGAAAGCATTTTCTGGTCTGGATGCACTTGAACACCTGTAAGTAGTAGAAATTCATATTTAACTCAATATTAAAAGATGTCAGTTTTGATACTACCTGAAACAAAACTAACAAGCTTTGCTTGTGGCTGTTTCAGTGGAACACACCTTATTTGGAATAGTGTTCTTAGCTCCAAAAAAAAATAACCTTGCTATGTGGAGAGTGAATTTTGGGATTAAAATGACATGCACTGCATATATTGTGTTCTTTAAAACTGTTTAATACTATCTTACTGTTTATTGAGCTAGAGAATCCTTTGTATATCACTGAGATAAACTATTTTATGTATCTTCATCCTAAATGCATCACTAACAAATTATTCTTTTATCTTCTAATGTCCTTTTTTTTTCTTTTTCCCCTCATAGAGATCTAAGTAACAATGCAATTATGTCAGTTCAGGGAAATGCCTTTTTGCAGATGAAGAAACTAAAAGAATTGTAAGTTTCTTTCTAAAAATATCACTTCAGACATGTATCCATATATTTATTGTGTCTATGTATACTTACATGATATTTTATATATGTTTGTATGCGTAGACTATAAGTGTGTGTGTATGTGTTATTCATAAAAGCCTTGTGAGGTGATAAGGTGGTAAGTTCTCAATGTAGTATCTCTGAAATGACATAATAAAGGTCTATTGTCTTTTTTTCATGTGATGACTTTAAGTGAAATAGGATGGGGGAGGGGTTCATTTTTTGCTACATTTGGTGTCTGGGGTCCTCAGTTTTAAATTGGATGATTCTTAATAGATAAAGGAGACTTTGATGTAATGTCCTATAATATGAGCAGTACTATAACTGAGCTGCAGCTTATTGGACCAGTGAAGTGCAGAATCGTAATTCTTTTATAAAGACCTGGTTGTCAGTGCTTATAATTGGGTCCTTCTGTCCTACAGTAGCAAAGGGGCAGATTGTCAGAGAAGTCGTGAAGCGGTCACCAGCAAGAATGGACTCCTTAGTCTTTTTTGTTGTGTTTTGTCCTTTCACCCTCTTTCCTAGTTTATTAATGAGTTAGATTTTAGAGATACGTTTTGCTGAAGGGAAAACATCATTGTTCACTGTGTTTGAAGCACAGTTCATTCTTTCTCATGCATATATCTAATTTCTTCCCAATATTCAAAACAGCCTTTCCTAGTCAGGTCTGTTGTCCTGATCTGCTCTATTGTATAATCTGGCAGCCAGCTAAAGAATAATAAAAAGGTGCTGCTGTCATTCAGGTGCCTCTTCCGAAACACTCAGTACACATTGATTAGGACTGTTGAAGATGTATAGAGGTGTTAGGAAGTACTTTCCCAGCATTTAGTATAAATTCCCATCTAGTTTTCCCATTTTATTCAGTGGCCCTATTACCTAAAGATAATATGACAAATAATGCATCAGGCTAGCTAAAAGAGCTCTCTTCCTCTGCCTTCTAAGAATAACAAGAATCTCCTTAGCACTTCAGTGGAAGATGATCTGTTTCATCTAGATGTAAAAGAGCAAGCTGGCATCTGGAGGTTTTATTCACATCCATGTGAAAAGAACATAGAGCCTCTCTCCCTTTTCTGCAAAAAATGTTTGAGAATTCTTGTATTATTTGGTATCTTCATTTATGACTTGAAGATATTCCCTGGATCCAATATTTTTTATTTCATATAAGAAGAGAGACTATTGCAAACTTTGAAGAGGGGAATTTCATTACTTAATCTATTTGTTTTTTTTAAGGAGATTCTGCATTTTAATCTAAAATTGTGGACGCTTTATACTTCATTTCCTCATTTAGTATGTTCTGCAGAATATCCCTTTTGTTTCTTCATATTTTGTTTTTCCTCTATGAATGTAGTTATTTACAAGAAGTAGGTATACTGATAATTAATTCATCACTTGTTACCGTAGCACCAACTGTTGCTTGTCTTTCCATCCCCCCTTTTAAAATATTTTCCCCAAAATAAATTCTAACTGAATTCCTTAATGACCTGTGCTGTGTGGAACTGTATTATGAACAATAGGTAAGTGTTCAATGTGTAATTTCTTTTTCTTAGGCATTTAAACACATCGAGCCTCCTGTGTGACTGCCAGTTAAAGTGGCTACCGCAGTGGCTGTCAGAGAACAACTTTCAGAACTTTGTAAATGCCAGCTGTGCCCATCCTCAAGCTCTCAAAGGCAGAAGCATCTTTGCTGTCAGCCTAGACACATTTGTCTGTGGTGAGTATGTCCCCTACTCCTTATTCCATAGAGCAAATTTTGCCAAAGGATTGATTTTGTGGTATTTTCTTTGGTATTATTTGGTTTCTCTAACAAAATGCAGCAGATTTAATTTGTTAAAATTTAATCCTCTATTCCCAAACTTGGATGTAGAAGCTTATAGCTTCATACCAGATGAGGAGTGACATTTTCTTGATTGTTACTTCATGTACAGCTTGCTTACCTAGTGCACAAAATGGTGTGCATAAAGTTCAGCAGTTTGTGGTGGTAAATATGTATGTTTCTAAGTTAAAATATGGATATTGTTTAGATAACTATTATTTTTAAAGGAAACATATTTTGGCAAACTTGAGACATTTTTTGGTTTTAATTATTTGTAAATTATTTTCATACTTTTAAGAGTTGAGATGTTCTAAGGCTGAGAAAATTTGAACTGACCTCATCTTTGTCATTTTTTTATGTGTCCTTGGTGTCTACCTTTAAAAATCACTGGGGACGCATAAGTTATAGTTTGTTTTACTTAATCTGTATTTTAAAAGGTAAAATTTTCACAATTATGCTATCGATATTTTGTATTTCAATAGGCCAGAAAGTGAATCATAATACAGTGAGTTTTTTGTCCCTCACCAGTCTGGAGTGATAGCATCCATCTTAAAATATTCATGTGCATGTGTAGTAACATTCATTTGTGTGTAGTAACTTCCAGTATCAACTACTTAAAGTAAGGCTAAACGTACAAAACAAACATGCAAGTGCCCTTGCAGCATAGCTTGCATTCAAATGCTGAGTACTCTCCTAGACTACGTAGGAAATTTGATACCGTCAGGAAATTAAGATCTGACTAATTTCCTATATTTTTGTTCTGTACATATTATTCTTTTCCTATTAAAGAAAATTCCAAGTTTATATTCTTTAGAAAAGAACCATATGTGTCAATAACTTTCCCCCCATAAGAAACCATATTGCTTATTTTTTGCTACTTCTATTGTTACATTTTCTCAGTAGCAAGGTAGGCACAGAATAGATGAAAATAAGGTCTATGACGGTTAAGTGTCTTCTCTGCCATTAACAGCCAAATGTTTTAATACGTTAATGTTAAATAACAAGTCCATAATGAATACATAATTTAGCTAGGGCTGAAAGGAAGAAGCTGACATGAACATTGCAGGAAATAACTCATTGCTAGTTAGCTGATGAAGTTTATATCCCACACATGATAAATACACTGTGTCAAGAAATTAAGCTGGAGAATTAACCTATATATTTCCATATATCTACTTGTTAAGCTACAGAGGATGATGATCTTTCTTTCAGCTGCTGAATGCAAAGCATGTGTTAGGCAAGAGTTCCATATCTTTGAAGCTAAAGTATAGAAAATTCACATAATTTATGCTTTCTAAAACTGTCTAAAACGGGCTGAAACAAATGCTGAGACATGTCCATACCAAAGATAACTCTGTGGAAATAAAAAATAGATGCTTTTGTGACCTGTCTTAATTACTTAAATTTAGAACAGTGATTCAGTACTATTTAAGTGATGAATCATTTGTTGTTATACAGCTGTCAGGCTGTCTTCTGCAGAATGAGAAATGTATTCCTCAAAAGAGAATGAGGAAGTGTGTGTGTGTGTGTGTGTGTGTGTGTGTGTGCTTGTGATGCATAGGCATATATATCTGAGGAGTAAATGTTTGTACTCGCAGACACACACTTCATTCTCTTCTGGAAAAAAAGACATTGCCAGTTTTATCCTGAAATATTGTATAACATTAAAGTTATTTAAGTGATTCTTTTGGTCTACCTTGGAAAAACTACATCTTAAAATATTTTACTGTTCTATTGATAATACAGCTAAAACAAAATGAAGTGTGTTCAGCACTCTTTTTACTGGAGTAATTTTGATACATTTTAGTTTGTTTTATTTTAACTGTCAACTTGTTGTGCAAGTAATACAATTTGGAGGGCTTAACTCACAGGTACAAAACAAGAAGACTAACCAGAGTCCAAAGACAGTTAATTCTGGAAGCTGACAAAGTGACACTTCTACAGTAGCTTTTCAATAGCAAAGACCTCTCCAGAGTATAATATCTTGAAATTCTTGCATTTTCAGCACTGCTGCATTTGTAAGATAGATCAAAAAGCCACAGATCACTGGAGCAATGGCTTTTGCACTTGACTTTTATGAGTTTAGGAAAAACCCTGAGCTTTACCTTGCTGTTCTCTACAGAAGAGCTGTGCTTTCAATAAAGAAAACTTCCTATCAACCTGAGGTGTAGTAAAGGTGAAGGGTAGGCTGCATGGCTGACATTCAACATAGCTCTTATAGGTGTCAGGGGGCAGTTCTCTCATCTTTAGTGCTGCTGTTGATCAAACCGTATACCCACTCTGCTTCTAAATTTGCTTCCTGTTCCATGAGACAACTATGCTCAATAAACACATAAACATGGCATCTTTAAATGCCCCAAGGCTAATGAAATTTAAAATGAAAGTATCATATATCCACTTTATATACACTTGTCTGACTCTTTTCTCAAACCTATAAAACAGGGCTTACAAACTATTTCTAAAAAGAGTACTCAGAGCTCACATATATTTTCTTTTCCTCAGACTTAGATGTTTTCTCTTCTTTCTCTGCAGATGATTTTCCTAAGCCACAGATCACCGTCCAGCCAGAAACACAGTCAGCAATCAAAGGCTCCAATCTGAGTTTTGTGTGTTCAGCAGCCAGCAGCAGTGATTCTCCAATGACTTTTGCATGGAAGAAAGACAACGAATTGCTACATGATGCTGAAATGGAGAATTACGCCCACCTCCGGGCCCAGGGAGGAGAAGTGATGGAATACACCACCATCCTCCGGCTACGCAATGTCGAGTTCAGCAATGAAGGGAAATACCAGTGTGTTATTTCAAATCACTTTGGTTCATCCTACTCTGTCAAAGCCAAGCTTACAGTCAACAGTAAGTATGTTGCTTTTTGTTTGTGAATCTCAAAGGAAGAATCATTTTAATCTAGATGTGTGTACGTATTTTTTTTTCAATTCTATTCGTTTTTGTGTTTTATAAGGTCCCTTAATACCAAGATGATTTTTTTAAGGTGTATCTGGTTCCAAGACCACTGTTCATTTTCTAATCTGTTTCCATTGTGCTGAACACTTCAAGAATAAAATAACAAACCCTATTTAAAGTAAATCTGACAAAGCCTGTGTAACATGATGAGAAAATGTTCATCTTTTCTTCTTTACAGGAGATACATATATGTAGTCTATGTCAAGGTACTATGGAAAGATCAGATTTTAATCCAGGTCATTTCACATACTTGACAACTCCCTTTCTATTTGTTGTCCACTGATAAATCTAGGTTGTGTGTTTTTCTGAGATTTATACGAACAAGCAAGATACTAAAATGAATAATGTGCTGTGCAAATGAGGAAAAGTGTGTTCCATTTATCATTCATTGTTCACTTCAGTATTGCTCCCTTTTCTTCAGTGCTGCCATCCTTTACAAAGATCCCCATGGACTTGACCATTCGTGCTGGGGCAATGGCCCGTTTGGAGTGTGCTGCCGTGGGGCACCCTGTCCCGCAGATTGCTTGGCAGAAGGACGGAGGGACGGATTTTCCTGCCGCACGCAAGAGGCGCATGCATGTCATGCCCGAAGATGATGTTTTCTTCATTGTTGATGTGAAAATTGAGGACACGGGAGTTTATAGCTGCACAGCTCAAAACACTGCTGGAAGCATTTCAGCTAATGCAACTTTGACGGTCTTAGGTAAGAAATTGTCAACCATTAATGGCATAAATCTTGAAGAACATAACCGTTGCTGAGCACTTTTAAGAATCATATACAGATTAAAGATAAAACTGTTTTCAAAGTGCTCTATGGAAATAACAATATCCTGAAATAGTATTTATTGATATATGACAATAGGTAAGAAATATATACTCCAGAACACAATCTCTATTATGATACACAGCTATAAAAGAGATTCATGTTTCATTTGTCAGTGTATATTTGAAACAGCATTCAATATGTAGAAAAGAAAAAGTAGCAAGGTAGAAAAAAGAAAAATGGGCTGTTGTTTTCATTTAGAATCAGGTTATTTAGTTAACTTTTGTTTCCTGTCATTTTGTCACTCTTTATAACCTAATTCTTTGCATTCTTGATGTGTGATTGTTGATTCTTCATGTGTGATTTGGCATTTTTTTACTTTTGAAAAGAAAGCAAGCGTCTGTGTTTGATCGATTGACAAGTAAAATGCAGGCTTTCAGTTCAAACTCCTCAAATGCATTTTCCCTGAGAGAATTACTGTAAGCTTCATTAGGCCTTACTGATGCATTTAATTTAGTTTTTCCTGTTTAGCGGTGAAGGGACATGTTCCCATTCCTGCAAGGTCATGAGGAGCATAAAGTTTACGCTCTCTTTGCAGAAACACCATCATTTTTGCGACCTTTGCTGGATCGAACTGTAACAAAAGGAGAAACTGCAGTCTTGCAGTGCATTGCTGGTGGCAGCCCTCCCCCTCGACTGAACTGGACCAAGGATGACAGCCCTCTCGTGGTAACGGAAAGACATTTCTTTGCTGCTGGCAATCAGCTGCTGATTATTGTGGATACAGATGTCGATGATGCTGGGAAATACACTTGCGAAATGTCTAACACGGTTGGGACCGAACGAGGCAACATCCGTCTTAATGTAATTCCCACTCCCACCTGTGACTCTCCCCAAAACATTGCCCAGGCCCTTGATGATGATGGCTGGGCCACGGTCGGCATTGTGATCATAGCTGTGGTTTGCTGCGTGGTGGGCACTTCCTTAGTGTGGGTGGTCATCATCTACCACACCAGAAGAAGAAACGAAGATTGCAGCATCACAAATACAGGTGTGTAAAATGAAGAGTTTCACTGGATAGGAAAAAAAAAGGGAGTGTTTGTGGTTATTCTGCAGTGACTTTCTTGTAGGAGCAATTATGTATTTTGATTCTGACTTGGAAGACAGAACTTCCTGTTAACCTCAACACTTGTAGGCAAATTTAAGAATGGTCCTACAAATTCCGAAACATATTGATACATTTTGTGCATATTTTGCTTTACCACAGATGAAACAAATTTGCCTGCTGACATTCCAAGTTACCTGTCGTCCCAGGGGACGCTGGCTGAAAGGCAGGATGGGTATGGCTCATCTGAAAATGGCAGTCATCATCAGTTCCTCTCGTCTTCCATGGGAGGTTATTTCTTACAGCAGAGGGATAGTAATGGTAGGTGTAAAATATTAAGCACATTTTCCATGTTACCTGAGTATCTGCAGCAGCTTATCTAACGTCTTCCTAATTAGTGGAAGTAACACCATTGAAACATCTTCACTGATGTTTAAAGGAACGTTAATGCATGTGATTGTGTCAACAAGCTCATAACAAACTTGGTTCTGTTCATACGAATAACGCTGTAGCTTTGTTTGAATCATGACATATCTTTAGTCTAGAGGGCTAAACTGATTAATACTTTCCCAAAGCAAGAATGTCCACAAGGAATTATAGCAGCATGTCTTCCTCAGTTTTAACTTGGAAAGGATGCCTGTAATGGAATGTAGAGATGGGTGGTAATACTTATGTTGTAGTATAATATGACTAATTAAACTTCCATTTAGGGGAAAGGTTTGGGGTTAGTGAAGGACTTAAAGAAACTGCGGGTTAAAAACTGCAGTATTTAACACGTATGCATCCAGCTCTCGAGAATCTAGCTCATACCCGAGTTAGTTGTTGGGAAGCAGCTGGAGGTGGAGATGCAGTCAGGAGCAGTGGTTGGGGCAGGTGAGGCTGGAGGAGTAAGGGGAAAGCTCTGCAGTTGTTTGGTAGTGAGAGGATCTGCCTCCCCGCAGAGCATGTCCATAGCCCTCAGGATCCACTGAGCTGAAAGGCAGCAGCGACACCGAGTTGTTCAGCAGCAAGTGATGCCTTCAGACTCCCCATACAGGACCTTCTCACTTTGACTGTGCTCTGAAAGCAGCCCAGGTGACACAGCATGACCCTGGCTTCCAGTGCCCGAGGGGAAAAAAGTCCTTGGCCCTGGTTCCTGTAGGCAGATGTGTTTCATTACCCAAGGACTGCATGGCAAAGTCCATTCTCTGTCAAACTGATGAACTGAACGCTTCTCACTAGAAAGTTAGGTTAAACTTAAGGAAGCTGTAACTTTTCTGTGAAATACAGTAGATGCATAGATGAGATTCTAAATTGAACAAATTCAGGAAAACAACAGTTAAAGCTTAAGAAACAAGCATATACTTACATGTCAATTTTATTTTTAAGGCATTTGCCATCTTGATAACGGCAGCGAAACAGACCTGGAAGGTGTTGCAGAACCATTCCTGTGCCACTACCTGGGGACCTCAGGAGGTCTGTATCTGAAAGGAAACGCGTATGGCTCTGAGGCTTTTGAAGCATACGGCACAAGTAAGTTGAAAGAAAGAGAAGCGTCAGTTCTACTTTCATCTGGTATTATGGTAAATCTATATAAAGATAACTTCTTTCTTTCTTTAGGTTGCAGTCCTGACCAGAGAATGGCATGCCTGGACCCTTATGAGTCTGGATGTTTAAAGAAAAGGGAATGCTGTCAGTACTCCCCTCCACTGGAGGATCTCTTTGATCAAAACATTGGCATTACTGGGACTCAGGCAACAACTAGCAAACCCACCAACTCCATTTATACTCAAAATGAAGGAGCTGGACTTAAAAGCCTATGTCTGAATTCAGACACCTTTGATTTAAATAGGAGTTTGGAACCCTCATCTGTTATCAGTAACAGCACTTTCATGGGTATGTTCTACCTATTGTTTTTATTCAAGCTGTCAGTATTGTCTGTTGTTCCTTGTGATACTGTTCACAATCGATTTCACCGTTTTTTTTTTCTTTCCTCCCTCCTACAACAAATAATTCTGTAGTGGTGCTTTGATATTCATGTAGCTAGCACTGTGAAAAATATAATTTTGTTCAGTTTTGTGTGGGTCTCCACCTGCATGTTTAATTGAATGTAAGATAATTCAACATGTGAATTATGTGAATTTCAAGAAAGGTGGATCTACAGGAAGTAGCTGGGGGTAGGCTGTTTGGGAGTTTTCTTGATGTTTTGCACATGCTATTGTTTGTTTTGTTTTGTTTTCCCCAGAGTAGACTGAACTCTAGTCACTGTGCAACAAGTTTATGTTACTGCAGTGTCTATTTTTTAAGACATGCACAGCACAGTCAGGGATGCAGAACTGGATGTGCAGGCTCTCCATTGCCACACATACAAGGATAGGTAGACACTGAGAATTTGAGATTGCACCAGGGAATGCTGGTTCGGAAATGGCTCTTTCTTGATCTGTAAAGAGGATAGTTTGGAGCGTGCTCAGACAGAACTGCCCTTCATCTGAGTTCCCGGGTCAAACACGGCAGTTCTGTGAGTAGCTCTCTTCCAGGTCTTAACTGTTGGTTCTGTTCTGCTCCTACCTAGATAATGTAGATTATAAGCAGCATGAGATAGAATGTCCCAAATGTTTGAAGTTTAGGAAAAGTAATTGCAGTAAAGCTACAGAATAAGTAGATTTTTAGATTACCAAGAGATCTCAGTAGTTTAGCTAAAAACAAAACATAAAAAGCAACAAATGTCACACTTCAAATTCTTTTTACACACCTCTCTTGAGTGGCGTGACTCTTGTCTTAATATAGCTGGCAGATACCCATAAATGATAGGATAATTCTGGTCTTCCTTACTTAAATGCATCTTCACAAACTTCAGGCATAGCAGATATTTTTAGCTAATGGGCAAAAGATGCATAAGGTGCTGAGGACAACTGGGAGCAAGAGTGAAGACTGACTGTGTGTGTGAGTATATTTTGTAATACTGCGAGCTAGAGCTATTTACCTTGCAAAGTGAAGCACTGTGGGGGAAGCCAATAAATAAATAAAGCCCCTGCATAGTCCTCCTTTCTCTTCTTTTCCCAAGGTGTGAATGACAAAAGAGTTAACTCTAGGTTTGCAATTTTAACTCAAGTAGCAGGAGGAGGCGTGCGGGGGGAGCAGAGAAGGGAAAAGTGTTGCTGTAACTTTTAAGTTCCATGAATTTGGGGGGTTGGTTGGGCTGGTTCGTTTAAAATGCACATAAACACACATGCTGCTTTAATCCCCGTGATATCCGAGTGCCAAAAGCGAGCCTGATACCGTGGGTTCTTTCCTGGCTCATGTGTCAACAGAGTTGTTGGAGGCCGCGCTTTGCCCGCTCCTGCGTGCGAACCGGTGGGAATCTGCATCACTGGCTCCTTTGTTCTCTGGGTGTGGGGAGGGAGGTGGAAGCTCTGAAGTCTTTTCCCCCTTCAAAAGCCAGATGTTCAGACCATAAAGCCTTGCAGATGCCATGACATCTGGCAGAGGCCCTGAGACTGCACACGGCCTCCTGGCTCCCTTCCCAGATAGCCGGGCTGGGATGGGGCGGATGGGGCTCCAGCAGCTGCCTCCTGTGGGAGGTTCTCCCGCATGAGGAGCTAATCCAGCCCTGGCCCCCACGTTGACTCGTGCTCCCTGCAGACCTAAAGATCTTTGCAGAGCTGCTTCTTTGTGAATACCATCGACCTACATTACATCTTCATAGTCTTGAGCACTTCATAATCATTATCCCCCCCCTTCATTCAGAGAACCTATGGTGAGATTTTGAGGTAGCAGATGAGGAAGAAAACTTGATATATTTCTCCTCATTTGTGGGAGTCATATCTGCAGCATTGTTGCCTTCAAATTTGGCCCCATTTTTGTCCCCTAGAGCTGCAACAAACAAAACCAGTTATCATTCACATAACTGTTGGTGCAAAAGCCAAAGAGTTCACAGCTTGGATTTTTTTTTTCATTATTTTTTTCGCCTTAAGAAGCTGGGATTCATTTGTAGCTCTCATAGTGTGAGGCACATCCTTTCATGTTGTGTTAGAAGCAAAATTGTTCGGCAGAGCAATAATGCAGATATGGGCCTCATCCAAATGCATTTTTAGTAACTTCTCAAATTACAGCTTTGCTTTAAACTTTTGTTTCTTGCAAGTATGTGGTATTTCGACTGCATATTTCTTTATTTCTAGAAAAAAAATTCTGGCAAATATGCATGCTCTATGTGGCTGTTTAGAAACAATTTTTTTAATGGTTGTAGTGCAAAGATACTTGTAAAAAATGAGTTTTTCAGGATCAGCCTATGGCATCTTCTCAGTAAACAGATCTTTTAAGTATCATTTACAGCTCCCTCGCTTTGCAACAATTCTGTCTTTCCTAATGAAAGAAGAGAAGGGCCCTCAGGTTGAGGTGTTGATACTAAGCCTTCCCAATGATAAAGAGCAAAAGGAATGCTAATTTTGGGGGTAGGCTGGTGTATGCAGATATTTATTAATAAAGATTCAGCTGAAATGCCAAATTCTTTTTGGACCATGTCTATTCTAGCCAGTTGTGGGAAAAGAGATATGCAGGTGTGGATGAAGGGAGAATTTGGCTGACAAGGCCTTTATTCATGTGAGCTGCTGGCCATAAATAAATAAATACTTTCTCAGCATTTAGATGCTGAATGTGTTATATAATGTTGCATGATCCTCCTCCCCTCCCCCCCCGCCCCAGCTGCATGCAGATTATTTGTATCATTCTTTTATTCAAGAACAGGACAGGAGGAATGCTTTGACTTTGCATTAGAACATGTTGTGATGTGTTTGCAGTCTGATCAGTGTTTCTCCTCTTCATTTTCCCCTCCCCACCCAAAGAAAATGGGTGTGGGAATGTGAGAATAGTCATAAAAACAAAGATAATGAAATTGTGTTGTTCAAGAATAGCTATCAATCAATTCATTTGCTTTGGAAATGTTTGTAATGTCTCAGCAGGCAGAATTTTGCATTCGACTTGTGATCACATGGCTGTTTTTTCTTTTGCTTGTGTGGGGGCAAGAATAATAATCAATTCAAAAAATCCTTGTAGTGATTTTTTTGCTTGTTTATTTGTTTTTTTCTGATCTGTTTTTGCTTTTTTTCGTTTGTTAGTTTTTTCTCTCGCATCTGTCCTTGGTTTGCGCTCTGCCTTATGCTCAGCCATTAGCAAGACACAAAGCTGCTAGCACCAGTACTGCTCTGCTTATATATATTTATATAAACAATATTTTACATATTTACTCTCTTTCAGGGACATTTGGAAAGCCTTTATGGAGGCCTCAGCTGGACTCTATTTCAAGCTGTAGACAGCCAGCAAGTTACCAACCAAGAGCATCCCATAATAATCCGCATGCCTCGTTAGACTTGGACTCAGAGGCAGATGAAGATGAGAGAGAAAGGACACTTTCTAAAGGAGAAAATAGCATTTATACTTACAAACGGCCCTTGGAAAACTTTAGGACTTCTACTTTCCAATCTTGTGATTCGGATACATAGCTCCTTTTGGACTTGCCATTGATTTCTGGAACCAAAGAAATATTTTGACATACTACCTCAGTGTGGATTTTTATTTAAAAAGGGAAAAAGGAAAGGAAGAAGGGAAGAGAGAAGAGACACAATGCTATGAATTCAGAACAAATAATGCATTTTTATTCAAATAAACAGGAATTGCCCAAATGTTCTAATTTTTATACTGGGAAGACATGCCTTTTAAAAATACTATATTTCTAATTATTTTATGGCTTTGTTTATGCAAATATCTTTTGTAAATTAATGGTGTAAATAATACAGCATATGTATTTCGCATATGTATTTCTATGTCAGACTTCATTTTATTGAAATGAGTAGTAGGCATTCTAATTTTGTACTGTTACTTGTACCTTTTACAAATGGAAACTCCATGCTGTTTGCAGGTATCATGCATCTTATTTGCACATTACTTTTAATAAAATATGCTGCCATGTGGTCTTAGTACCACACTAGTGTGTGGAGAATGCAGAGTGTGAATTTTATATTTGTGGCTACAGAAAATGTGCATTGCATATTTAAGCTGCCTTCTGTTGCCTGTTTACTTCTTTATTTGTCTAAAACTTGCGTTTCTGGATTTACTGTGTTAAATATGTTCAGCTTCTACAGGTGGGTGTGCTCCTGCCACAAGTACAGGTGGCTGGCAAGGTGGGTTGATGGTATTTGTGCCAAAAAATATGCAAATCCTCCACTTTCTGAATTCCCACTGTCAACTGTGCAGGCACATGTCGTGCATTTGCATGCGTACAGGGCTGAAGCACCAGCTGTCTGTCCATGCATGCGTGCAAACAGAGCACACGCATCTGGTGGGGGATATGCACAGTTCATCCACAAATACATAGCAAACTCTTTAGTAAAAGGAGAGAGGAGGAAAAAAAAAAGGCACTGGATATTTACCTGGTGCCATCTTTTTTTAAGTGGCTTAGTGTTAATCATTTGCCAAATATGCAATGCATGTCCCAAGTTTTTTCTTTCCCGTACCCTTTTTGCCTCTTTCCACTTCCACGCGCGACATAAGGTAATCGAAGTACAAGATAATATTTTCTTTGGTTTAGCTTCTGCTTCTGTTCTTTATTCAGCTGCCGTTTTCTGGTTATAGATAAATGAGATTTGTGCTTTATTCAGTTACTCTGTCAAATTGAGCAATTATAAATTCTTGCTGAGTTTAATTTGCACTGGTGAACTCAGTGCCTTTGACTATAAAAAATCATAGAGGATTGCTTGCTGTAAGATAGTAATTAAAACTAAGTGAAAACACTGTTCTGTTTTTCTATCTACAGCTGCATAATATCTTGAAAAGCTGTGAATACTGTTGTCACCACTGCATTAAAACAGTGTGACTCCAAAATGGTTAATATTGCAGGACATCAGCTTCTTATATCTGTATACTTTGAAGGTGCAAACTTACATAGTTGCTAAATCTCTTCTTTTAAACTAAATTAGAAGCAGCTGTCAGAATAGGTCATCACAGACATCATGGCTGAAGCCAGAGCAAAGGTTTCACTGTCGAATGCAGCTGAGCTCAGGGCTTTCTGTTGTTCGTAGCTAGAAACCTGGTACCCAGATTGCTGTGAAAATTTCCCTTCAATTTAGGCGCCAGTATTAGAGACAGGAAGTTAATCCATCCTTAGTCACTGGTGGTCTAAGTGCAGAGAATGCGTTTTGTCTGCTTTAGTTTATCATATTGCCAGATTTTCTGACTCTTATTGTTAATTTGTCTTCATTGCTGCCAGATGTGGTGATGTGGTGACAGACATTGGTATGGATACTTGGTTATAATTAGGTGCATTTTGAAAAGAGGTTTTTTTTTTTTTTTCTGAGCTAAGCTCAAAGCTGTAAGCCAATAAAGCAAAGAATCTTAAAGTTGATTTTTCTTAATAAATCAAGGTAATTTATCTCTTTTTTTTTTTCCTCTCCTGACCCCATTTTTGAGGGGTGAGAAAAAAGCAAGGGACATGATAGCATACATTTCTAACTAGACAGTGCTTTTTCAGATACCTAAAAAAAGAGTTAAAAACAGTAAGTAATATTTTGCATTCTGAGATTAATATTTGAGCTTACAGTCCATGTTAAAGGGTTATCAAGAAAGAAAAACAAGCTTTTAATTTGTCTTCTGTATAGTGAAGGAAGAAGGGGAGGGTTAGTAATCGAAACAGTATCTCTTTTTTTTCTTCCCCTTTCATCTTTTCCCCCCCCCCGCCCATAAATATTTTCGGACTGAGTTTTCAAGAGTACACAGAGCCCAGTCTCCCTCTAATCCTTCCACCAAAAAGAGTTTAGGGTCAATGACTGTATTTTAGATTCTTCCCATTAATTTTCAAACAGTATCCTAAAAATACAAGTGGATACAATTTTATTTACTGCCCTTAATACCCCAAAATGGAAATGAGTGCTCATGAGTATTATTTTCTAAAAAAGAAAAAAAATTGTGTTTGGCCATTTGTATGGCAGAAAACTAAAGCCTTAGGTTGATGTGATAAATTGCAGCTAATAATAAATAAATCTGCTGCTTCTTAAAAGCTGCTTGGAGTGAAACATCAGTGTTGCGGAATGGCCAAACAATTTGCCATTTTATGGCTGGCAGCAGCTGGAACCATGTCACAGGCTAACTTACTGCTTGTTAAATGTTATTTAAAGGTGTTATTCTGTTAATACATTACACAATACAGTGTTCTACCAGCTAAATTCCTACAAACAGTGAGGTGTGCAGCTTCTGCAAGCACAGAATAGTCATTTTAATGCTCTGGGGAGTTAGCTGCTTGCTAGAAGCACTCAGGAGCAGACATTTCCTGACTGGAAAAAGGTAGATTTTCTGTACAAGTGACCCTGGCGGTTACCTGCGTAGTTTTGAGACCAAAGCCTGTGTGTTAACTGCTACTGTCTGGAGCATTTAAAACCATAAAGTTTGAAACCCTGCCGTATTTTAGGACCAAATGTTTTAACTTCATTTTTTTTTTTAATGGATCTTGATCGTGCCACAGTGTCAGGAATACAGGTGCAAGCTACTTCTCAAACAGATTTCTGCTTGCTCAGCTGAGGGCTCCATAGTGTTCTAAAAGTTTTTATTCCTGTCTCAGAAACTTCTTGAATATTCAGTCGGGGCTTTTTCTTCCAACTATTTTAAATAAATTAAGAACTGAGACTTAATGTTCAAAATCCACTAAACATCTGTGAAGATTTACACTGCAGATACTTCAATTCTGCCAACTCTATGCCAGGGATGTACCAGGGAGCTGTGCTATCAAGTGCAAGGATGGGCAGAAACAGAAATTGCTGTTTGCAAAGGCTTCTTGGTATAGGCACATTGCAAAATCTTGTCTTTTTATTTGTGACATCTCCTCCCTTTCATTCTAAATGTATTTCCCATGTTATGACAGAGCTGTCTGACCTGCTTGATATGGTTTAATTTAGCAGCTCCATCAAATTCTGTCTTTTATGCAAAAAGAAGAAGAGAGGGGAGGATCTCTGCCTCTTCAGGGAAGAGAGGAAAAATGCATATATAAAGGTGCACGTCCTGTGCATGTGGCTTTACTCAGACGAGGCACTTACCAAATACCTTTCTTTATGGTATTTTAGGAAAGTTTTACATCTGGGAATAACACTCTGTATCATTATTCACTTAACGTGTGGCTAAAAGGACTTATCATGATTGTTGTCCTAAGTATTAGGATTCAGTATTTCCACTGACTCAGCACTTGTCACATCCTATCCCTCACTGAAGGACATGGGAGACCTCCAATTCCCCGCACTGCTTTTTCTCCCTGTAGCACAGGCTTCTCCCCTGCTCTTTAAGGACACTTTTTTGGTCACCCACCATCTTTCATTTCCGTTTTCCTTGCTTGCCTTTGCAGGTTATGACATGTTTAGTGTATAGAGCACAGCATGGTTAAAGGTTAAAGGCACTATTATCAGTAGCGGTCGGGCGTTGGAGAAGAGGGAAAGCATCAGCCTCACCACAACTTTTGGGGTTTGTTGTATGAACAGCAGTAAATGTATAACTGAGGAGGCAGCATATATAATATCTATAAAATATTATATGTATTCCCATGGATTCTGCTATATGCTTTGTGTATTTTGATTCCGTTCATTCTCTTGTGCCCTAAAATGTCAAAAGCAGCTATATACCAAAGAACCTGTCATCTCTAGAATTATGTTTTACTGCATCCAAAATAACCTTTTCTGGTAGACAAGAAACAAGACACAGTTGTTATTCCATATTTGTGTTGAGGCTAAATATTGTTAGTATGATGCATATTTTCCCAGAGTCATGTGGTCCATGGAGTCTGCTGTATCATAAAGTGTTGATGTTACTTATGATTGCCATGGGACAAGACCTAAGAGTAAAGTTGTTGGTGATTTAAATTCACAACTTGAAAAGGAATTTTATATTTGGTGACTTGAGTGCAGGATTTTATTTCCCACATAGCTGAGAAGAGAAACATTAATTCCTCTGTAGATTATGGACTGCTCAGTAATCTTCAGTGATCACTTTTCCTTAGCGATCAATGCAGTCACTTCAAAGCAACTGTCTTGTTATACTTGTTGGGCTTGACTGTTCACTGAACTATTTGCCAATAGATACCATGCAGGAACTTGCAATCTGAGCATATGTATATTCTAAAGTCAATGGTGAATGATTTAAAATTATTCAAATTTCAAATATGTTTTCACTGGAAACTATGCATTTGATTACCTGACCAAACTAATAAGATCCCCAGAACATAAGATAGACTTTGAGATTTTCTAGACTGGTTACTTGGGTTTTGCAGTGTCTGAAAAGTCAATCATTTTCTGTTGCAGTGTGTGATCTGCTGTCTGTCCTACTATATGCCAGCACTTCCTTTGTAGGTCTGCATGGAGAAGCCCTGACCTTGGATCCACTGCTGGATATCCAAGACTCAAGTACTGCTTTTATTGCCATTTTAAATAGTGCCTTCTTGAAGGACAGGGTTTGAGGTTCTTTTAAGGCAAAATTATTAAAATATGCATCAGTTTTATGCAGTCAAGGAAGCTGTCTTTGGCACCAATCCTGTTTCTAATTACTTGCTTTAGAAATCTATGGGAAAAAATATATTGAAAAAAATGGCAATTGATGCCATCTTTATGTCCCACACTGCTGTAACACAAAGTGAAGGAGGTTTTATTCTTTGTTCATCAACAAAAGGTGAGATTTCATGCTAATTTTTTTCTTCTATATCTAAGTATGTCTTTTGTTGACCTGTTGGCATGCCATATGAAAGGAAAGTAGTCAGAGATGCAAGGATGTAGGGGAGGAAGGCTGGAGTTCCTGTCAAATCATGAAGTGGTTTTGAATAATCCTCTTCGCTTGTGCAGATTTAGGCAAGTTTTTCTGTTAACACATCCCAATAAGCTTATTAAGAAGTTATAGCAGCCACTCCATAAATCCCTGAAAGGAGCAGCTGTAGCTTTTCTGCAGAATGCAGAGTGTATTTGAGCCGGAGATACTTGGTGACATACTTTTCTGATGCTTAGCCTGCATATGGCAGATTTGTTACTGACAAAGAGTCTCACAGATGCTGGGGAGAGCTGCGCTTGAAGAAATGTGCACGCTTCCCCATGCTGAAATTTGTTTCAAACTGTTTCTCAGTCTTGCCGAGAAAGCAAGCAGTGCTGAGAGCCCATATATTCTGGACTCTTAGAAGGATAGAGAAGGACTTATTTGTCTTTAGCTCCTGTGTTTGCCATCAAGAGCTGCCTCAGTTTGCTCATGAATTACCTCACTGCATGCAGATTTTGAAGACTGCTAGTCTAACGTGGCTGAGAAGTAGAGAGGTAGCACAAAAATACTTGGTCCACTATCACCGTCTATTAGCTCCAGTACCTCTCAGATGGCTCAGCAACTTTTTACTCACACAGCTGCAAAGAAGCTGCTATTTGAATTGTGGTCCTGGAGGAGCAGCCAGTCCTTGTCACTGAAACTAGCTGCTCTACTGGCTTAAAATAATTGTGCTTGCACTGCTGCCTGCTGTGTATTTGTGTGCTGGCAGCACTGGGAAAGCATCACTGCTGCAGCAGCCAGGGCCTGGCTCTGGCCACATGTGGATCATGCTCTTCTTTAGTGAAACTTTCTTTTTCTATTACTCTTCCCCCGGGAAAGGGGGAATGGGTGCTTTCCATAATTAGCTTCCTCTGCAAGCTAAGGAAAGCATTGGTGCACTAGTAAGCAGGGAGATGTGAGTCTGCTTACAGGTTTTGGCAAGGGGACAAAAAACTTATGTAAAATATTGCTTAAAATGAATTTAATTTCACGTAACTGCGACCACACAGTAGGTAGAGTGGCAAAGTGATGGAGATGGAAAATATGACTAAATAGAAAGCTGTATTGACTTTATGAATAAAACCATACTTTAGTGTAAGCTGAAGTTCTTTCATGCCTTCTTTCTTTCATCTTTTTCTTTCTCTCTTTCTCTTTCTCTTTCCCTCTCTCTCTCTCTCTTTCTTTTGCACAACTGTTTGTATATTGTTTATAACAAGGGCTTGTGTTTCACCTACCATCATGCCCTATCACTTTCATCTGAAATAGTGGTCTTGTTCAAAGTAGGAGAAAAAAAGAGAAAGAGAAGCTGAATATGTGAAAATGATGATGATGCGTCACTTAAATCATTTCATTTTACTGAACTCAGAGCAGCAAAAACTTTCTGAAAAACAAATCATTTCCACATACTAAAATGGGCTACTTTTTGATTTCTTAATTTGAAATTACTTCTTGTTTTATTTTTAAATTCTTAATGAGCCCTTGATATTTCAAGTGGAACTGAAACCCATCAAGTGGATCCCTTTGCGTTATCAGGGCAGAGCAGAACAGACATAGGAGCTCTCCTGAGTGGAGCTGTTGCTGTTGTCTCTTCACCATACATACCTTTCTCTCAAATCCATTTGATCTGACTTTGGCAGGGCCCTGCAGGTTAATTCTCTTTGCTGCCAGAGCATGTTTCTCTTCTTCTATGTAGCTCTGACTCAACCAGCTTTCTTACTCTCAGTGCAACAAGCCTTAACATTTTGCCATGCGATTAGAAATTTTCTGATCACCATACCCCTGAGAATTGTAGGAAGGCAGTTTCTAGGCTTTCTGAATAACCCAATGAACTGTAGATGAAGATTCCAAGTCATTCCTCTCATTAAACTGAAGTAGAATGAAATGTTACACCATAAGGCTTCTCAAATGGGGCAGCTGAGAAAATTTCTTAGATTTTATGAGGTTTGATCAATTTTTTTTAAGTAAAAAACAGCACCGTGCTGCAGGATGATAGATATCACATTCAGTATCAACAAATGTATTCCTCTCCAGAATCTTTCTGTATCCCAGAGAAAATTTAAATCAGCAAACATAGTGTAGGAGCAGAAGCTGAAGAGCTGTTTGAGAAAGGCTCTTACCTCCACCCACAATTTTCCATCTCTTCAACTACCTTCAACCTTCTTTCTCCTCACAAATCATTCTTTAAGGGAGAAGTAGGGACTGTGTAGATAGTTTATAGTGATCACAAAGAAACTACTATATAAATTTGCTGGATTTTTT
>JAUBOD010000186.1:412766-430929 GCA_032353885.1 Nothura maculosa
TAAGGGAGAAGTAGGGACTGTGTAGATAGTTTATAGTGATCACAAAGAAACTACTATATAAATTTGCTGGATTTTTTAATTTTTTTTTTTAATAAGGTCTTTCACAAAGAAGTTTTGAATCTATGTGAGCTTCCTGTTTAAGCTTCATATTTTCCTCAGGGGAAAAAAGAAGTCTGATTTTGGGGCCAGGTGTTTTATATAGCTAAGTTAAAACATGTCTGGAAAGGTCATGATTATTCCCCTGTCTGTAAAGTGATGCACTTTTTGTGTGTGTGTGTATAATATTAAATATATATCACTTTAACCATATTGCTCATTTCTCTTTGTCAATCTTCTACCACCTTCAATTTCTTTGAAACACTGGAATCAAGAGTGGACATTGTTTTCCTCCTCTTCCTCAACCGTTCTCCCAGATGTTGCTGTAAATCAATTATGGGGCTGATGTAGCATTTGGCTGCATGACAGATGTTCCATAATAATGCAGCTCAGTGAAATGTGGAATTTCTGAGGTACTGCTTGTAACATTTTCAATACTGTTGTAAATTCCCAGCCGTGTCAGCACAGGTGGAAGCAAAGTAATAAATAAACTCTGTGTGTGTGTAGGGTGAGGGTGGAGATTGCATGTGTTCTAGAAAGTTCCCTAGGCGATTCACCACCTATGTGATTTAGTTCAACTACTTGAATAAAAAAAAAATCCTTGATCACAGTAAAAATAATTTTGCTAACTAAGTTTTAGAGAAGGAATGTGCTGTGAAAATTGAAGTAAATAGGCTGTTGCTCCTATGAGTAAGAGCAGGTCCTAGTAAGCCATGCCAAGTGTCATGGCACCATGTCAAATCACTGAGAAAGAGCCATTTCACTTACCCACCACAAACTGCTGGGCTTAGAGGACTCAGCTGAGTTGACCTCATCATCTTCACAATAATCCCTTAGTGAGGTAGACCTTTATCCTGATGGCTTCAGGGCATTATATGAAACTCCTTTGTTTTGGTATTTCCTTGTAGGATCAATTCAAGGAGGCAAAAAGTCTGCACTTTTTTTTTTTTTTTAATCAGAGTTAATCGGCTTTTTATCCCACTTCTTTTTAGTTCACTGAAAGGTAGAGTGATGTTTTGGAGTATAGCTAATGTAATTCAATAGGTGTTTCAGAAGACCTGGTCCCTCTCCAGCCCCAAAGCTGTTTTCACACTTCAGCATATACAGAGTCTGTTGAGGAGCTGGACCATCCTTCCCATAGAAATAGTTTCTGGCTTTTTCCTTTGAATTTGTGAGTGCAGGTCTACGCAAGAGTTGTTAAAATCAGCTGATGGGGAAACAGCTGGAGGTAGCTTAGAGTGAAGATATTGAGCTGGTCCTGCTGAACAAAGTGAGATGAAAGCTGAGCACTGACTATATGAGAATCACCTTCTTTTACAAGCTATTGCTGCTTAGCAGCCAAATAATAACTTCTAGAGAAATGTGATGTAGAATAAAATATCAAGTTGTGGTACACAATAGTATTTATAGGCCACATACACTATGACTAACATTGAGCTGCATGCAAAGCTGGAGTTAAAATAATGTTTATTTTCACAACTGTAGACTCTAAAACTAGATATTGTCAAAGGTAAAAATAATTCCTTGGCATTATCAATATCTTCATGCAATTTCTGTCTGTAACTGCCTGGAAATAAATAGAGCAAAGTGTTTTTACAGTGTTGCCAAAATTTATTTTAAGTCTATCCACCAATACACTTCTGAAATCTTAACTGACAAAGGTCCTTTAAAATTTGCAGAATAAGACAGCTATCTTTTTTAGAAGAGTAAACAATATTTTTCCTTTTTTTTTTTTCCTCTCTTTACTGTCTTATGGTTACCAGCATTTGTATCAGCATATCCCAAATCAAGCCCACTTAAACCTAAGCTCAAACTATTTAATTTAAGGGGACATTCTTAGTTCTGCTCTCAGCAGGCCTCCAAATCAATCTAATTTAAAAATTATAATTACTCTGCCTGTTGTAAAATAACAACCCTAAACCCAACCAGTCCAGAAGGTTCCCTACCAATCAGTTCCTTGTCATTTTTGCTCTTCTCAGCCCCTCCCCCATGTCACTACCTCCAAACTGGTGCCACATGATGCAGCCCTTGCTGCAGGGCCAGGTTCCTGCTTTATCAGACCTGCAGCTGGCTCCTGTGTTTGCTTCTGGTGGTTGGGACGGGAAGAGTTGGTCAATAAGAAGGTGAGATAAAGAGAAAGGAAAGAGGCAAGGCAAGGAATGTGGATTTGTGTGGAATACCAAACAAACATGGGCAGATAGATACATGAAAACTGTAGGAGCAGAGAAGATCAACAATCAAACCAAACCAAGAAAATCCAAAGGAAACAGCAGAAAGACTCTGCTTCCTCTCTGCAACTTTCCCTGTAGGCTAATGGTGGAGGTGGGAGGAAAGGGAACAGAAATTTTAACAGCAGTCTGCCACAAGGAGGGTTTCCTTTTCAACAGGTTTTTGATTGTAAGCTGATTTGTATCTGACATCAAAACTGAGACTATTAACGCTGTCCTCTTTAGTGCTGACTTCAAATGTTCATATAGGAATGGAGGAGAACTGTAGCTAGTCACAGAGTCCATCTGCTTTTGCCAGTACTTTGCCTATCTTGCAGAAATAGATACTGCTGCATCACAGAAATCATCAGAGTTTTCTTTCCTCAATTAACTTAAGTCTTGTCAAACCTGTTTTACAGCAGTTAAAAGCCCATTTCTAATTTTCTGCCTAAGTTGACTCAGAACAGGCTTTTGTTCAATCATTTTCAGTAGATGGAAAGAGCCAGGACTCAGTGTTTAACCTCTAGTACTTTTGCAGAGAGCAAATGTGTCTATTCCACCTCAGCCTTTCTTTTGCCAGCCTAGACAAGCTTAATTTTTAGGCTTTCTTTTGACTTTCTTTTCTCCTTTTCCTTTAACAACTTATGTCCCTTTCTAGTATCACGACAGTAAACCAAAATTGGTGATCATTTGAAAAATTATGCTTATTCTGAATGTTGCTTTAAATATGGAAAACTCCTTAGTAGAAACTAGGAATAGGTGATCCCTAATGTACTCTATATATTTGATTAAAATCCCCTTTGTCTGTGGAATCGATCAAATCTCTAATCCATATAGAACCCTGTAAAACTACAAGAACAGGAGGAGACAAAAGAGGAAAAGAAATAATTTCTGCTGAGTAGAATGAAGAAAAACTACTGGTTTGTTCTGTGAGTAGTTGTGTTACATGAGTAAAAGTTGACTTTGAGGTCAGGGTGTATTCCCATTTACATTAAGAGTTTATTAAGGTTTTAGAAGTTAATTATAGGCGTAATGGAGGGCTTGTGGATTGCAGAATGGAACATTGTGTTCAGATCTCTGTTAAAATGTTCTAATTTCTCATTAATGCATCCAAAAATTAATTGGCACTAACATTTATTGGAAATGAATCAATTAGATCAGAAACCTGAGTATTAATGGAAAGCAGGAACATACCACCCCACACATTTTAGTGAGATCTTCATTTTGTTCACACTGAATATGCTTTTCTCTTTAAAGTATGTGAATAGCTTTAACTACATTGAATAATTTTAACACTCTAGTCTAGGATCTGAAACAATATCTGCAGGGAAAGGCAGTGAAGGGAAAAAGCACAAGACTACACTTTCTTCAGAAGGTGACTAACTAAACAAATTAAGTCATGTTCAGACCACCTACATGTCCAGCACTGTTGGAGCAGTGTCTCTTGCATCTAAATTCAAGAATGTAGTGAATAACTCAAGCTGAAGACAGTCTATGTAACAATCCGTATATGTCTAGATTACATTTGTGATCTTAAATTACGCTCATTGGTGGAATTTACCTTGTACTTTTTCACTCACCTAAAAGCAAGATATCTGCCTCATCATCTAGCCTTTCCTTATTGATAATGGTAAGAACAGGCCACCATTACTAACCTGGGCCAAAATCATAAAATTGATATTTCTAGAGAGCAATTAATTTGGTCAGCGTCTTTTGTCTACAAGGAACCTCCATGACCTCCAATTAGAAGTCTAACTGTTAGATAGACTTTTAACTAGATGAAATGAATCCTGAAGCAGGCGGTAGATGATTGAAAATGGTCTGAAGATAGTACCTGTCACAGATAGCCTGGGATGGATTTTCTGAATCATAGTTGTGTTTGTTTTTTCTTTTCATAATGTATTTTCACAGAGTTCAAGTTCTTTAAACCTAGTGTCCACTGTCTCATTTCATATTTCACTCTCCTCTTCTTTCAACTGAGACTTGTTATAGATAAACATAATCTTTTTGTTAAAAACTCCTAGATTGTAAACTTCAAGAGGAAGAGTTGCCATGCTGCTGTTCTCAGATATTGATATTCTAAGTGGCTCTTCGTCATTGCCTTCACATTTACTTGTCTTGTCAGGTAGACCCATAGACCCAAATGCATCTATTGATATAAGAATTTAAATAGCTTCAGAATGATTTTTTCTTTCTCCTTTTTATTTTTTTTTTAATCCTGTCAATCCTGGAACACTTCACTGTAGTGCTTTATGAGAAGAGTAGTAGTCCTTGCTTTGCAGAGGCTGGTTTAGCCCATCAATCAGGTCCTGCTCCACCTTTGGAATTGCCTCTTTGCCTCCAATGACAATAAACTGTGCTTTAGGGAACATTTAGGGAAGTATTTAGGGAAGTATTCTACGTTAGGCTGAACTGGGATTGTACTTGGTGTTCTCACATGTGTTGGAAAGACTACTTTATCACTAACATATACACATTCTGAAATATTTATATTTGAATTCTAACAGCTAGGATTTCAATATTAAACTGGATGAAACTACCAGCTCTTTGTTTAAATAAAAACATTTGAAAACAGGCCTAGGTTTAGTCACACACTGCCAAAAGACTCTGATTAGGAGTGAGGGAGGTGTGCCCAAAGAACATGAAGCAGTATTGTATTTAACCTACTATTTTGTTATAAAATGTTCCATTATGTAAGTACTTATTTTGAAAGTCTGAATGGTATAATTATGTTTTGCTGCTGGAAACTCCTACAACTTTATATTACCATCCAGATAGTTAAACAAAGGTTAAGGTGTTTCTTAAAATGCAGATTGAAAATAGTGTTTCACAAATAACTTCTTTTCAACAGAAAATGCTGCTCCCTATCAATAAGATCCTGAAAGTATTTTAGACTTTTCAAAATAGCTCCAGACTGTAAATTTATTTTACTATATTTTCTTTTTTTCAAGTTTCAATCTTTGAATTTTAATTTCTCTCAGTGAAATTTTAGGGTGATTCCCAACCTATGTCTTCCTTTTTTTTCCTTCAAAAATGTCCACCAAACATTATTATCAGCTTATTTTATGGAACCAAAACCCCGAATGTGCTGCTATATCGAGTGATACATCATTCTTCATCCATCAGAAGAATTTAATACTTCTGATTCTGATTCTGATCTATCAGAAAGATTTGCTCCTAGCACCATCTGAAAACTTAGGCAACAATAGTTTGGGAGCCTATAGAGATATGTGAGTATTATCCTCACTGTCTATCAATTTACTTTCTCCTTTCAGATCTGATTTTTTTTGGAGTGAATCAATGACTTCCTTCAGAGAGGGCTTTGAGACGGGTTTTTGGGGAACACGGCCAGTTCTGCTGGGGCTATTCCCTTGAGGCAGTGCGGCAGCCATGCACAGCTCTGCCATCATCCCAGAAAAGCCTTATACCTGTCTTTTGCCCTCTTGAGGGCCTCCAAATACAAGTATAGAACTTGCCACACAGCCCCTAGGCATCACAATGTATGAATGGCATGACAAGCTGTATCATAATACCTACCTCATTCTACAGCACTATATCTGGGAAAACAAACAAACAAACTCAGAGAAATAATGACTACTTATCATTATTCATTGAGATGCTCAGAGAAGACTAGGGCTCACTGCTACTCACTGCTATTCATTGTGACTGCTGCCAGGGTTAGGGAGAAGAGCATGTCCCACACAGCCGCTCGGTACCATTTGCTCTGGGGCCAGTCCCTCGGGTGGATGGCTCTGTCCAGTGCAGAAAAGTTCTTGGAATCTCACAAAGGTGACTTTGACCTTTTATGGGATGATTTCATGACCTGGTTTGTATTAAAAGCTATAATAGCCTCAGTGCACATAAGTAGAAGGGTTCTGAGTATCAGCCCATTCTGAGCATCTCTCAGTATAAGATTATTTCCTTTTGGTTATGTCCATATCTGTTTCCTTTTTCTTAGCCAATAGTCCCCTGAGTAAATCATATTACTACTATTAATTTTTGATAAAGCTGTGACTGTAACCTTTGGTTCAGCACACATATATTCACTTGTGAACTGAGCAAATGAAAAAAAATCACAAATAGCAAAAGAATAAAAAAAGGAATAAACACATCTGTAGAATCCAACCTGTTCAGCAAAGACAAAAACGGCTCCCAATGGGAGATTTGTGAAAGAGAAGTACAGATAAGACTCTTGATGAAATGCTCTGAGTTAATTTGAGTTGGAATCTGAGAAATTAATCATTCAATTGCCCTATGTAGTGGCAGCCCTACCCAGCAGGTTTTTCCAACTCAAGAGATAGAGATTTTTCACTGGGTTCTTTTCTGCACAATATTTACAGTCCTCTGTGATATAGCAGTACAGTGCAGACGTGTGCATGCTTGGGATGATTTTCTATTTGGGGTCATCAACATTGAATTTCTCATGATTTGGGCTGACTATGTTGATTATGCTGGGGGCCTTAATACATTATATTTTAGGGAGGAAGGAAATTTTTAAATCATAATTAGGGAATATTGATAAATTTACCTGGAACTGTCCTTTTTGGTTATTCTCTGTCTTTTATATTTTATTCCATTCCATTTCTAATATATACACAAGGAAATACAAAAGGAAACTTGCTCTTGCTGAAATCAACTAACTTCAGAAAGGTCAGTATTTAACTCAGAAAAAAATGAAAAAATGATTTGCATTAAAATAGAGAAATTACTTTTACAGGTATAAACCTTATTCATTCACTTTATATAAGTATTGCCATGTGACTTAGGAGAGCTAATGTACTAATTTGAATTTAGAATTACAATCAGATTAAAATGATGGAAAAAAAAGAATGCAGCAAAAAAAAAATCACTGTCCATTTTGCAAAATGTCTATAAAGTCAGTTAAATGGCAGACTTCTGGAGCACAGTTTTCCCAAATAAAATATGTAAGAGTCACTGGATTAATTGTCTTGAAGAAATAATTCAAGAAGTTCTTCAGTTAACTTGGCACTAATTTGGCAAAAAAAGGCAAGATAAAAAATGTTTGGAGTAAAATCTTCTGTTTACTCTTCCTTTCTTGTTAAAATGCTCACAGATAATTTTTATTGGTAGTAATTTGATTTTAGCAGGTAACCAACAATTTATTACTAGTTTCATGCCATATTGCTTTTCCAGCTTGCAGAAACCTATTTCTTCCATGCATAACACTTTTTAATTTATCAACTCTTGAGAGCACTTAAGCAACTGTGATTCAATTAAACCCATGTTCAATGGCTGTGCCTGCATTTCACACTTGGCTGATAAAAGGAAGAGATGGGATACATTACAGTTATTGATTGGGTATTGTTTATTTATGGTTACAACCTGTAGGTCTTTAGCAATCAGTTTAATTTTGTGTGCATGCCTGGAGATGGCTGAGCTAATGAAGAAAGCTACAAGTATGATATGTATTGAGAAAGGAGTTAACCAAAAGCATGCTTTAACATTTTACCTGCTTATGGTAGTGGATTTATAGCTTGTGACTGTCAGTTCTATAGAACAATGATCCTTCCTTATATGCATAATAAGGATGTCACAAGTGCCAGAACTACAATCTTCCCTAAGCCAGAACAGCCCACACTGCTACTTCCAGGGGATTTTTATAGTGATTCTTCTCTCACCCATTTCTATTAGTTTGCCAAACTCCTATGATAAGCTTTCTGACAATAATGTCATTTCATTTTGCAATATCAACACATCAGAGAAAGGAAAGTAGTCTTTAAAAGAAATGACAATGGGGAAACTAAATGAGACATCTGTGTATTGACATGTCCAAGGTCATGTGGAAAGTTACAGCTGAAAAGATCCAACATCTCTCATTTCTCTTTTGACACCGGGCCAGGTTGAATTTAAATTTGGAGGTTGTGTATGAAATTTCAGAGGTACTCATCCCCATCAGGTGAGGGAGTCACACAAAGCTAGACAGAAAATAAACACTGAAAATGCAAAGAGAAGAGAAAGTAACATGACTGCATAGTTTTCACTTCGGAATTGCTTTATGGTGTTCACAGGGAAGCAGAGATTTAAATGCAGAGAAGGCAAAGTGTGAGAATACCAGAAAGGTGCCCGAGATGTTTGTCCTGCTGTGTATTTCACAGGCTCTTCTGAACAATAGCTCTTGAGGCTGTTGATGTGAAAGGGCTTACAAAAACAAGACAAAATGCTGTTCGTGCTTGGCTTTTTATTTATTCATTTGTGTAAAAGACAGTTGTAAGGGATGTTACCAAAGAAGAGCCACTGAGATTTCTCCTTGGAATCAAAATACAAAAGGCTACTAGCATGAACATTTCGGCATGTGGCTCCTATCCTCACTAAATCCTCCCTCACAGCCCATAAAAAAGGGGATTGAATTTAAAGAGTGCAGAATGCTCTTGTAAAGATAAAGTGATTGCTGAAAAAATAAATTAGAACTGATGGGTTTTTTTTTTCTCTAGATTTTTTATTTTGCATAATTGAATGCTTCTGTATTTGGAAACTCTTGACTATTTTTTCCATGTTTTAATGACATTTTCTCTCAAATTAGAAAGTATTTCTGTAGTATTTTTTTTTTTAAGGAATAGTTTTTTTTCTCTAAAAATTTCAAGCAATGGAAAAGTAGTAGCAATTGCTTAGCTAAATGTCACCACACAATCTGCATTTGGTGTGATAAGTCCAATTGGCATATGAATGGGAGGAGATCCCAAGTTGGGAAAACATCCTCCCTGAAGCTACTTTCAGGAAAAGATACTCTCCCTGCAACCTCCTCTGGAAGTGTCTGCACTTTGGACCTCTACTGGGAATGTGCAGCATCTAGATGTGGTTTTTGAACTTGAGCATTTTCTATAAAGATGGACCTTTTCCCATCTGGATGAGCAAATTTTCCACACTGGATAAATGCCTCTGTCTATGCTATCATCATATTTCTGCAGTGGAGAAGAGTTGGTGTTAATCAAACGGATAACTGCAATGTTGAGGTACAACTTTCTCCATAAAGTCTCCATGTATTTCCATTGTTCAGAAATGCTGCATCTTTGCCCTCTAGGGTGGCAATACTATGTATGATGCTATCATATCATATCCTATCTTGTGGGACTTAAAATCTACTGTAATGCAGAATAAATGCAGAGGTGATATCTCATGACTAGCTCCATTAGCTCATGAAACCACCACCTAGCAGTAGGTGAGACCCAGTAGTGGTTTGGCCATAGCTGCTCAGTGACCTTGAGTGTGGTTCCTCACCACGACTTGGTGACATCTCCAGCAGCCAATGATTCTCCAGCACCCGAGCTGTGCAAAGGAGGGAATCATCAGGATGTTGGATGTTGCTCTCCCAGATATTCCTGGTAGGACCTTATCTCTGAACTGATATGCGATTTAAACACTCAAGTGTGGGTTTTGATTTTGCTTTTCTTTACTTACTTTCTCCTTGTCATGACACATATGGGAAATTCAGGTGTTTGTTTGTTTGCTTGTTTTCCCCAGGCTTTTCTCTACCATGGCTGTTCTTATATTCCTAGTTTGCTGCAGCTAGTGATTTGGACAAGCTTTTTTGCTATATTTGTTATATTTGTGTTGAGATGCTGCTTTCTGGCAGTAGCTTCTATCTCTAATTTTGCATATAATGAACAAAATAGAAGAAAAACAAACACAATAGTAAAACATGTCATTATGCTTTGTATCTTTTCCATGCTTTTTGCTGATCATACGCACGTCATTTGTAGGGCTGCCAAGACCATCAGAGTTTCAGTAAACTAGCTTTGGGACTGTAATTCCTTTATGATCTATTTTCCTTTTAATTTTGATTGGAATGGTCTAGTGATTGGAAAAGACACAGGCAAAGGTATTTGGACTAAGTTTCCAGTGAATTAACATAGGCCATTTCACATACCACTGGGCACTAGGATAATGCAGTTTGGGCTGTCAGTTGGCCTTCAGAACATAAATCGAATTTATTTAATTTTTTTTTAGCTGCCAACTTAGCAACAAACACTCTTATCAGAAGTCAATGCTATCCTAAAAACAGATTAATTCTGCAGAAGAGTAATTCACTAACTAAACTAAATTCACTGTATTTAGTTTTCTTTCCTTTAGTGCTTGTATCTGCACATGAAATTGCCTTTTTTTTTTTTTCACAAGACGAAGAAAGAGAGAAGCACCACAGTATTTACAGGGAAAAAAGATGGCCAAGAAGAAGGTCTGGTGTACTGAAGGGATAGTTGATGATTAAAATGAGCATCCCAAAGCATGTTCGTAAGAGTCCAATATGCCTGTCTATGAAGGGTAATATTTCAAAAGAAGACTTTACAATCAGAGAAAACAGTGCAGGCTTTCAAAATGTCCCCACTGCAAGTATCCACTGTCCTTTTTTCTCTATCAACAATAAAAGAGTTGGCTGCTGCATCAATGCTTAAAGGTTCTCTGGGATAAATCCAACTTAAAATTTTGTCACAGATGAACGGTTGCACTATTGTTATGGATTTGTATCCTGAAGAATTGTATCCCTTATGATAGTATATATGTTTTGTGTTTGGGATCCTAAACTCTCTGAAGTAGAATCAAATATTGTCTATGTTGTCGACTGCCAATACAGATCTGAGGTTTAATCTTTTGCTTGATTATCATCATCAAGCACTTATACAAATGAATCAATGAAGATAGATAATGAATAAAAGTATCTAGATAGATACACACAAAAATGATTTTAAAGAAAAGCATCATTTTTCTTATGGAGTCAAAATTAATTGTTTATGTATATATACATACATTGTAGGTATATTTTACACAATCTTACATTTGTGACTCAGCAAGGAATGAGAACATCAGCAATTGCTAGAAAATGTCAAGGGATTGACCTTGCACTTTTCCTGACCACCTCAGTTTCTGAATTAAAATTCACTTATTTTACATAATACATTATGAAAGATATTAAACTGAAAATCTTCAAGGTCTCCTAGTTTCAACATTTCCAAATAAAAGAAGCAACTGAAGTAGTGAAAGCATAAGGCAGTATAACATGAACCTCTAACTGCTGGAAAGTGAGATTAGAACAGATATTCAATGCAGCAAATATCTTTGCCATCTACTCCTTCAGCTTCTTGACTAGGTTACAAGGCAGGCAAGGAAGGCATCCTTCCTTTTGTCCTATCAAAAGTGACATGTACTGCCATCAAGGTTTCTGATGGATTCTAAACTTCACACATTCAGATTTAAACAGAGAAGTCTTGGTCCAAAATATAGGAAGTTTCCATCAAAGATTGTCCCATGGTAGTGTAAAAAGTTGAGTCTAAAAACTCTAACCATGAACTCAGAGAATGTGCTAAGCTAAACCACAGGAGCCAATCCCAGATAAGCCATTTTTTTATAGTGGAAGGCAGTGACATAGGACTTTTCCAACAGTGACTGATCCCAGTATGGAAAGTATTTTGCTCCTTTTCTCTAAGATAGATCACTTAAAGTTACCATGGGTATCTCTAGTTGATATTACCCTGTTCAAGTACAGTTATAGTTAACATTACCAGGGTATTGTTGCCTGTATCAAGTAAAATATAGTCTTCAGCAAAGTTTTCTAAACTACTGAAAAAAAAGCAAGGCAAATGGAATAAAAAAATCTATAAATATTTTGCTATTATTGATCTTTTTTTAACAAAAGGAAGAAGTTCAATTATATTTTTATTTTTAAAATACAAACTCTCAGTAATTCCATATGAATTCAATATATTTTCTAACTGTTTTTCTTAAAAAGATCCATCATGGAAATATTTTTAAATGCTTTCTGTAATTGCCAGGAACTGATTATTTTAATTTGCAGAGCTATGTCAGGGACTGTGTACTACTTCATTATCAGTTTTTTAATGTTAGAGATGTCGGCCTTAGTTCTCATATCCTTGAAATTAGCATTTGGGGAATCTATTTAATGAAACAATGCTGAGTTTGGTGACATACTATTATGAAAAGGAAGGTGTTCTGCAAAATCTATATTCTCAATAGACTCTATTCCTGTTTTGCTTTCTTTTTGTTCTTGATTTTCTCTCTCTCTCTCTCTCTCTCCATATTGTCTTTCAAACCTACATGTAGAAATCCTTTGACTAAAGAGCAGTGAAAGAGGTGTGAAGAGATGAAGGATTTACAAGCATTCCTCATTGGCTGAGTGTTATATTTAGATGGCAAAAGAAAATAGAGATCTTGAGCTACAAAAGGATGAGTTCAGGGGATGATATGTCCCACTAGCAACATAAAGAGCTCAGGCAAATGAGCGAATCTGACCCAGATTCCGAGCAGAAACAGAGGGTGAGGGCTAAGCAAATACCTCGAATATGAGGTTTACATCAAGCAGATGGAAATAGCTCAGCTGCAAGTACTTCATAGCTATGCACACGTGTTTTTTTCTGTGTTACTTTAATTGCTCTGAGTATTTTTGCTTGCTGTGTAAACCATAGCTTCTTTCCTCCTGGAATAGCAGTTTCTGTGTGTTAATTAGGTTCATAAGGCATTGTGAAACTAATATTTATTTTTAATTTTTGTCTTATAGCAAAATTTTCAATCTGGAGCTGTAGGATTTCCTAAATATAGCATATTTTCAAAAATTTCACCAAAAAATTCTTATGGTTAGTAAATTAAAAAAGGTTGCATATTAGTATTTATAGATATATAAAAATATATTATTATTATTATTATTATTATTAAAAGGCATCAGATCGGGAAAAAAATCTGTTGTAGAAGCATTTCTTTACCCTACCATCTGATAGCAGTCCTGCGATACTTCTTCCTTCACCTGAAAAAAAAAAAGGACATTATTTCAAAACTGGAAAATAAAATCACTTACTGCACAATTGAATTACTTACCTCCAAAGGCTATTATTAGCAGCAGATATCCCCTGGTGTGTTTGCATTTACAGTGACAACCCTTTCCCCATTGTCTTAATTCTCTTGCTGCTTGCAGCACAGCTCTCTTCTGGCCCTGTAAGATAGGATTTCCAGCTGCTAAAACATACTCAGTCTTTCTGCCTCCTAATTGTCTCCATAAAGGAATCATTTAAGGTAATTATCATTGTGTTCCAAAGACAATTTCACCTTGTCTTCCACCTTCTGAGGGTTCATGCCGCATTTGGCAAATAAAGCAAAATTAATAATGGACTTTTAGAAAGTAACTTTCTCTTAAGCTGCAGGGCTGTGATGAGGGTCCTTAAGGGAAGAGTAAGTTGCACTTACTTCGTTTTTAAGGAGGGGATGCAGCCCAAGAGGAAACCTATTTATTCAACATTAAAACAAAGGAGAGATAAACGAGTAGGTAGTGATGCACAGAGCGCAAAGCTGAGCCCTGATGTAATTCCAGTAGATGTTCAGGCCAAAATCCACATTTCTTTTAGCAAAGAGGCCAAAGGTGGAACCTGAGTCCTGTACACGATGTCAGATTCTCTTCTATAGCAAAAGAAAACTGAAATGTCTTCTCAGGTGACTACTGAGGTTTCATACAATACCCAGAAATATAGAACACATTATAATTATTATATGACATAGCTTTTTCATTACAACTTTTCTGTCCATTGCACAATATTGAATAGAATTAAAAGACACAAATTTTTTATCATTTGAAAATATTTTTTTATTTTAGGTGTTAGAAATTCATTTTCACTTGCTTAACTGCTGTCAAATATATTTATGGACAAGCCATTTTCAGCTCCATGAGTGTGGCTATGTGTGAGTGTTTGTATACATGTTAAATCAGACGATATGTATGCAATTCCCTTGGGCCTTTGAACCAAGCTAGTGAAAGAAGGCAGCTGGGAAGGCCCCATGGCAGCTGAACCTTGAAATGTTAACAGAGGCAGCTAAAAAGAGCCTAGCCAAGTCAGCAACAGGACTATCCTGGTTGCAATTGTAGCACTGATTATTGCCAGCAGTGCAGATCACAGAGCTTGGTTTAGAGCTCTTGGTTACCAGGCGAGCTTTGTGCGTGGCCACGTATGTGCCATTAGTTTTTGGTGAAGGAAAGACAGGTACAAATACAATAGGAGAAAGAGCAGGTGAGAAATTTCAAAATCTTCTTGTTTCTCATTCCCAGATACCGTTTTCTACAGTGTTCAGAGTCCCAACCAGCACTACACGACTGAGGTTCCCCTCCTTGTGGCCAGACTTTCAGTTGCCTGCAGTGGTCATTGAGCTCTGAAATTAATGTGACTATATTTTAAAAATCCAGCTGTAGGAGCCACTTTTTACCTTCAGATGCATGCATTCGGCTTTTGTGCTTCCACAGGAACAGTGACTGCATATCTGAAGAAAATCTGGCTCTGTGATTATGTGCACATACATAATATGCATCTCTGCACTAAAAACAAGTAGGAAGGACGAAGAGAAATACATTGTTCTGAATGAGAATATTAGTTTCCTGTTCCCATTCTGTACCAAATGTTTGTATTCATCTATTTCTATGCATAGTGCTGGTCTTTGGTGTGCAACAGCCTTCATGAAGCGCACAGGCCATTTGGTGAATATCCTCTGACAAAATCAGTAGGTTTGTTCCAAGCTTTTGTCCTAACCTGCATCTGAACTAATGCCTGAACTGTCTGGAAAGGTTAAAAGTAGTCTGAGAGAAAAAGACAGAAAGAAAGAGAATGAAAAGGACCAAATGTTCTGTTTGTGTTTGGGACAGGAAACAGCAATACGAAAATATCCCAGCAAGGTTATTCTTGCAGCATTACTGACCCAGCCAAAACCAAGTGCTTCTGGAAATCTTTCAAAAAATCCTATTTGATTTTTTTCCAGTCTTGCTTCCAGACCAGAGAGACTTGGATAAAGCTTTCAAAGGTTTGAATGCTTATCTGCTGCTTCTTCCTTTGGTCTCTCCCTGTGTATGAGAACCCAGCTGTCCACTGATGTAGCAGATTCTTTCTGTAGATATCCCTGTCTCATCTTCTGTATACCCAGGCCAAACAACTGAAGGAATGCCATTAGCAGAACTGAATTTGGTCAACCATATTTTAGCTTTCCTAATCTTAAAGAAAGGCATACTAAATACGATAACATGCTAAAGAAGGTACTGTAACTGAGGTTTTTTGTGATATTGTCCTTCCTTCCCTCACTTGGATTTGTGCACTGCAACATTTTTAACATCAGTATGTACCCTCTTTGAATAGCAATCACATTTTTTTTAGTAATGCAACGAGCCAATTTTCTATTGTTGCAGAAAAGCTGCTGCATTTCTCTCTGCAGCTGCGTCCATATTTCTGCTTACTGCTGTATTTGTAGTTCAGGAAGCAGCTGTGGCCTCTATTTTTACTGTGTTCTCTCAGAACAAACAATATGAATTACTTTTTCTCCTCAAACTAAGAAGGACTTTGCCCTGACTTCATTCTCCACGTGGTCATTCATATTTGCTTGGAATCTGAAGTAAGAAAGATTTCACACAGTTCACATGTTATCTGAACCATTTTCCTTATCCCTAGTTACCTTAAAGAATGAAGCAGACCTCAACCTAAAAAAAAGTCTGATTAGAAAAAAAAAAAAGAAAAAAAAGCACTGTATCTCTTTCATGAATATTTTTCTCTTTCTTAAAAAATGTGATTCCTGGAAATGCCTTTCTTTTCACTATATGTTTGAAGTACGGCATCCATAACTAAGCTTAATTATTTATGTAGTCTAACTAATGGTTCACTTTTCATTTCTTTCTTGCAAGTTCTACCTCAGTTAAATGATTCAAATCCAAGCTATCATTCTGCTTGATTTGAAAAAAGTAGTTGCAAGTGAGTCAACTTACAAGGAGTTAGCAAGAGATGTCAGGGACAAGAGGAAGGGCTTCTATAAATATATCAGCAGCAAGAGGAAGACTAGGGAAAATGTTAGTGCACTGCTGAGTGAGGAGGGTGACCTGGTGACAAAAGATGCAGAGAAGGCAGAGGTACTAAATGTCATCTTTGCTTCTGTCTTTACTGCTAAGGCTAGTCCCCAGGAACTACAGAGCCTGGATATGAGAGAGAGCACTAGGAGAGAGGAAGACCTTCCACTGATCAAGAAGGATTGGGTTAGGGATCATTTATGCAAACTGGCCATCCACAAATCTATGGGCCCCGATGGGATGCACCCAAGAGTGCTGAGGGAACTGGTGGAAGTTATTGCTCAGCTGCTCTCCATCATCTTCAAGAGGTCATGGAGAGCAGGGGAGGTGCTGGAGGACTGAAAGAAAGCCAACGTCACTCCAGTCTTCAGAAAGGGCAAGAAGGAGGAACAGGGAAACTACAGGCCAGTCAGCATCACTCTGTCCTTGGAAAGGTGATGGAGCAGCTCATCCTAGAGAGCATTTCTAGTCATGTGAAGGAAAAGAAGGTGATCAAGAATAACCAGTACAGATCCACCAAGGGCAAGTCATATTTCTTATCTATGTCCCCCTATTTCTATTCTCATTTTTTCCAATTGCAGCTTCCAAGATTAGATATTAGATATTCTTCTGCTTTTGATTATTATATTGTAATAGCCCTTCTAAATATTCTTCCTTCTCCCCCCACGAAGGCATATGTAGTTTAAGATCACACCATACATTATCTTTGATAAAATGATCAGAATCTCTAGATTTTTTCTCAGTCATGTTTTCCTCTCCTCTAATTAGTCTTAAAGATCTTTTTTGAATTGTCTCCAAAAATCAATCCTCCTTGAATTCTACCTACAAGCATAGGAATTTGATTGAGATTCCAGTACCATTAATTTCTGGCCAAATAGAGAAGTGATCTTTCCCCTTTGCACTTGCTCAATACCTCCTTGTTCCTAATTTCAAAAGTCTTGTTAACTCTATACGAAAGAGAATACTATGGGACATTCAAATTGGTTCAGAGCAAGACCATGATTCTGGATCCTTTCAGAATTACTGTGTCCCATAGCAACATCCTCTCTCTGCTAACTGCTCTGTCAGTATAGTTTATGACATTTATTTCTAAATTTCTCTGTATATAGAGATACATAGTTTTTTTCTTTTTGCTTGTTCTTATAAATACATATACTGTTTGCAAGCTTCTTGCTTACCAAGTGTCAAGTTTATATTTTGATAGTAATATTTCTTATTCATTATTTGCTAAGCTTTGACTCTTATTGACATCTGCAATTTTGTTAATGATGTTTTTATGTTATCTTCCAGAGCCTTGAGAAAAACTCATTAAAACATAGCTCCAATATATTACTTAAGGAATCAGATTAAAAGTACACCTGCTCAATAATGATTTTCCTGACCTCTGCCACTTGCTTAGTTAATGGAAAACATATGTGCTGTTCATTGTATTATCTTTTTAACATCCTATATTCTAATCAAAATGTCCCATGATACAAACTGAAAGGTTTGGCTGAACTTTGTTTATAAGTACTGATACTGACACCTTTATCAACTCAATTTAGAAATTCTACCAGGAAAAAAAGAGTCGTTAATTTGACAACTTTTTTTTTTTCCAGAAGAATGATTTCACTAGAAGGAATAATATTTCATTCTTATCAACCCAATATTTACTCATCTCTTCTATTATTTGTTTAGAATCAATAAGAACCCGATGATAGACTATGTTTAGACGGGTCATCTAACTTACCATTTTTAAATATCAGTACAACATTAAATCTCTTCCAATCTTCTGGAATTATTCCAGTTGTCCTAGAGTTATTAAAAATAGCAGTAACAGCTTAGAGACCCCTTCAGCTAGTTCTTAGAATTTTCTATTTGGTGCTCAAGTCATAAGCTCCTGGAATGTTTGAATGTTCTTGAAAACTGTACATAGAAGACCTGGGATGTCTAGGCATAAATTGTGAGTAGTGTAGATCACAGAATCACAGAATCTATAAGGTTGGAAGGGACCTCTAGAGATCATCTGGTCCAACCTTCCTGCTCCAGCAGG
>JAUBOD010000186.1:437650-452096 GCA_032353885.1 Nothura maculosa
CTTAAGGTATTTATACACACTGATGAGGTCCCCCCTCAGCCTTCTCTTCTCCAGGCTGAACAGGCCCAGCTCCTTCAGCCTTTGCTCATAGGGCAGATGTTCCAGGCCCCTGATCATCCTCATAGCCCTGCCCTGGACTCTCTCCAGCAGCTCCATATCCCTCTTGCACTTGGGAGCTCAGAACCATAAACTCAAACTAAGAAAAAGTTTATTGTTTATTTGTGCTTTTGTTTTTGTTTCGTTTTTGCTTTAACCACAAGAAATAGAAGAAAAGAAAGATGAAGTAGATAGGAGCATGCTCACCTTTGAATACCAGACTGTTAGTGATGAGAATTGAGTGTGAGAGAAATGGGGAAGTAGGGCTGTGACTGAGGAAGCAGCAATGATTGCCCCATGCAAGGGCAATCTAAGGGATTGCCTAAGGGATGTGGACTCATCTGAACCTGATCAGATGGGGAGATTCGCTTCAGTCAAGCCTGGAGTTTTGGGTTGCTGGGTTAGGAAGGAGGAAAAAAAGAGCAGTGAGCACTAGCCTGAACTATCTCCAGCATAATGTGGAGCAGCTGGAACTGGTGTTCTTCAAAGAGGATCTGGAAATGTGGAAGAAAACATCTACCTTTCTCCTTGGAGGAAAAAAAAACAAAATTTAGTAACAAGCAAATGCAGTAGCCATGAGGGCAGGGACCTATGTTCTCATATTTAAAAAATAAAGTGAATTCATGTTTAATTTTCCTTAGGAAACTGAGATTAGACCTCTCCATTTCTACTTGAAATATTATGTCTATGAAAATACCTTATATTAGCTGACAAGAATCTGATATTTACCACTGATGAATGTGCAAAGACCTTTAAAACTTATACAGCCATGCGTAAGATACTGGTAAAAAAATTTACAGGGGTCAATAAGCTGAAAAAAATTAACCAATTGAATATATCTGCTACAGAACTATTTAAGACTTCAGAGGCAAAATCATGTTTGAAGTGTATTTAATTTGCACAATTTGTTATAAAAGGAATCCATAATTATGTTTCTATTTCTATCAAAGAACTGAGAAGTATTTGTCAAAAATATATTTTTAGAGTCATGTCAGGTCATTAGAACAGTTATTATTTTGATAATAATTTGATTATTTTGAACGCACAACCAGTGGGGGAAATCAGGCATTTCAAAGAACCAAGTAGAAAGTCTCCATCCAGAATGAGGGCTTGGCAGTAAGAAATATTAAGCAGACACTTGTGTCACTTCACTCTTCCCTCAGGACTTAGAGCATGGAGAACTTTTTTGATAGTGGCAATCAGTTGATCTGGGCTCCTATACTCTAAAATTGTATTTTTACTTTATGAAACAGAAAGAGAAGCTCAGTCCTATTAGCCAAGGAAACACCTATCACATTGAATGCAATTGATTACCCCCATGCTGGACATATGCTTTCATTTTCCTTGTCAGTCGGAGAAATCCTCCTCTCTTACTTACCAGACCTTCATCACTAAACCGAAAGGCAATCTAGGCAAGCAAGTTCTCCTTTGCTCTTGGCAAGTCATGGTTATAGTGGAACCAATAAGTATGGTCAATGTGCCACAGGAGAAGACAGTGTCAAAATGGAGAAGAATCATGGAAAACAATGACTGCATTCTTTACAGTTTGCAGCTCAGAGTACTGAGCTGGCAGATAGAGTATCTGACTTCTGATCTGTGCCATCAGTGTTATTTCTGTTTTATCCTGTCATGCAAGAAAAAAACAATATCATTCTTTTTGGAACATCAGGGTCAAACTGCCTCTTAATCTTTTCTTTAACTCCATATTGTTCCAAGTTCTGAAGTGCAAAGCAACGAGCCCTTGATGGAAGAACAGCAGCACTATTCTTCAGAATAGTATGAGCACCCTCTAGTGGGGTGGGAATTGCAAGTCTGAACCTCCTCAGGCTAAAGAGGGGCTTCATATAGTCCTATTTACATCCAGAAGAAGAGTCTAGTGTTTGAGCACTAAGGTACATCACAGGTAGATAAGTCCTGGAATACATGGATGATAAGGAAAGCCACCCATACTAAATAGTTCTATGCACTGTTTTCCTTAGGGATTACCTATGAGTGAATCCTTCTGTCTCTTGATGCTGTGAATCCCACTCTGAGATATTCTTTCTCTTCCAGTACAACCTGAACAGAGTGCTGCCCTGCTTTTTCTCCAGAAACTAGCTCAGGTGTTTACAAACAAAAAATATTTGGATTCAGCTGTAAATATTACTGTTTTTCATAAAGAAAGATGTACTTTTCATATTGAAATTAATGTCTCTTCTTACAAATCTATCTTTCCCTCCCCTTCTTCATTAATGGAAAAACACTGTCTGTGTGCTTGGATTTTGGTCTTTTTGGATTTTCTTTTTCAAAGGCTGGAAGAGCTGAGAAGAAATTGGATAAGGAAATCTAAGGATATATTACTTTTGTGACTCCATATTGACATAGCCTGAGTTAAGAATAGCAATGAGCTAAGGTAATAGGTTGCACTTAACCTTGAATGAAGAATTCTGATGGTAAGCCAAAACTTAAAGTATTTATAATACTTTACAAATACTTGGTATTGTGGATAAGGGTTGGTTTTCAGGTAGTACTGAAGTTCTGTGAGATCACTTAAAATATTTAACATGTTTAAATGAATATGCTTTTTCAGTAGTATATCCTATCATATAATAGCTAGGATCATTAAAGCTTTACTGAAGCGATGTGATTCATAATGTCACAGCAGTAGACCTAAATGTGACAGAAAAATTGACAATGAGATAGACATAGTCAAATGTCTTACTTGGCAAACAACAAGCAAGGTCAGTAGAGCAATTTATCTGCATGAAGAGTGGTGGACATAGAGGAAAAAGTATAACTTTCAAGATCATGATGATCCATAATGTAGTGAGCTGGTTCTTTACTCATTTGTCTCTTGTTTTAATCTCTAATATAGAAATAGAGTGAAATCAAAATTAAAGTAATAAGGTCATCCTGAAACCTGACCTTTCAGTGGCTTGCCCACTATTAAATATTGATAAGCCCTGGTAAAAAAGAATCTTTCTAGAGAGCAATGGCATAGAAAGGTGTAATGGAAAATGTCTGCATAGCAGGGTGTTCAGCAGGAGGAAATAATTTCCATTAAACTGCCTGAATAACAAAAATGAAGAGCAAGCAGCTGTTAAATATTTTCATGTAGTAGGTTAATATGAGTTAAATAGCATATATATTCATCTTGTTTGTGGGTATAATATGTTTACTGAATACTCTTTCTATAATCACTTAAAGATTTTAATACAAGGACTCGCTTCTAACACTCTTAGAGAAACAATAAAAATAAATAAGTTATATGAATTTCAAAACGTATGAACTGAAGATTTGACTGCATTTTTGAGGTGAAATAACTAAGAAGACATTATTTTTAAATTAATGATCATGTTTTAAATGTTGGCATTTTTGTCTTAATAAAACAAGTATTTCAAATTTCAGTTTATGATTATAAATTGGCAGACTGCACAAGGCAGACTGAGTGGCTCCATTTCAAACAATATAATGAAAGAAATAATAAAATAATATCATTTTTAAGAGTCATATTTAGCATATATTCTGCCTTTGTAGAGATTGGCAATGTACCCTGAAGACTTCCTGAAGATCTTGAACCTGATTCTGACACCAAAGTATCTGTGCAGCCATAACATTGCAGAAAAGGACAAAAATCAAATCTGGTGCCATTTCTGCATCTTGGCATATCTTCTGAGCTGATTGCATGAGCTGTTTCTTCATTCCTTCATGTCAGCATGTCCAATATGGGAAAGGCTATTTCAAAACAGCAACTTGATCCTGCCACACTAGGTAAATAATCTCATTGCATTCATGGGCCATGTAGTCTCCTGTCCAATACTACATGGAAAGAGGAAAATTCACAAACTACAAAGACACTACAGATCTCTCCTATTATCTAAGAGTCCATAGGGTTACAGAACTGAAAGCTTAGTCTCATAAGTAGAACAGCTCAGAAGCTCTGCAGACTCCTAGATCACAAACAATAAGGGTGTTTATTGTTACATGGTTGATTTGGTTGAAGAATTTGATTGTTGATTTTGTTGAAGCTCTTTTACCTCACATTTGCCTTTGAAGCAAATTTGCAGTTATATTCCTGCTGCTATAAGGATAAAGTGAGTGGAGTCACAAAAATCAGTGTCTGCTAAGCCTAATTTACACATTGCCAGATTCAGAAGTATTCTTTAGTTGTCCAGAACTACAAAATGTGGACCATTCTGAAAGTTGCAAACTTTTTTTGCAGCAAAAGAGTATCAGTCAAAGTCCATATGAAAAGCTATAACAATGACAATACTTGGTGCTACCTTTTTATTCACATACAGTAAAACTATTACAAAGAAACAGTACTCAACAAATTTTAAGTAGTATTTAACAAAGAGCACATAACTTTCACAGACATTAAAAGGGCATGCATATACAGTGCAATAATGGAGTTGTCAGTAGACGAGGTACAATCATTGATTAAGGACTCCTTATTCAGTTTACAGCTGCTGATTACTCTCATTTCAACACTATCTTTATAGTTCATATAACATGGTAGGAAAAAAAAGCTATGCTCTGATAAAGTAGCAAACCAAAAGCCTTCAACAAAGACTTAAATTACTTTTTCCCTTTCAGTTTCTATGACCATGCTTACTGCATGTGTATCTGTCCACTGCTTCTTTTTATCCTCAATCACAATTTCCTCTGTACTGTGCACTGAAATAGCTCATGCTTTGTTACTGGTTATAATGTATTCACATATCATGCTATAATGTACACACCTAACAAAAAACAAAATAGGGTTGAATATGGCCAATACAAGACCAATTCTAGTATTTCCTAACTTCTAACTCTTGCATTTAATGACCATCAGACTATTTGCTTTAAAGGTTTATATACCAGAATGTCTTTTTAGGTACTCTTTTTTTTTTGGTATTGATTTCAAAGGATTGACCTCTGAGGGACATTATTGCCCCTATGACTCAGGACCACACAACACAGGGTCATAGATCCATTCACAAGACACTGAAAACATGGTTAAGGGTTTACCTCCAAGTCAGGAAGTTTTAGAGGCTTGGGAAAGACCGTCCTTGCAAAACTGTGTTCAAAATTGCCAAATCCTGCTGAATAATTTCAGAGTTGGCTTTCTATTTGGGTACTTCTTTGTAGGAGACTGAGAACTACAGAAGTTTTTTTAACGAAGCTTCAGTGATATGCAACTTGTGTGTAGCATGAATAAACAGCATAGCTAGTGAATACATTTCTACAAGCAAGTACTTAGCCCATTAACATATTCTTGGAATCCACTGCAAAATTGAGATTAGAAGTCCTGCTAGCCCAAAAAGGTCTTAATTCCAAAAATGAATCCCTTGAATTGATACAAGACAATTAGACTACTCAAATATTTGAAGGGATTTTTGCTATTCAAGAAGAATTTCATTTTTCAGACTGACAGAAATTTAAGGAAATAGCCAGCAAAGGACATGTTTTTGTGAACTATAAGGAAAAAGGAATCCTGAACCTACATAGATATTTAGATTCCTACTGGTAACTGCATCTTTTTGTCCATGTGGGCAGGATTCATTTGCCAATGCAAAGGAGTGGAGTGTCATTTCAGATGCTCAGTTGTGTCTTGTCAGGCCTCCAAATGATTTTGCAAAAGAACTAGAATCCCTATAGATTCTTTATTGTATATGCTAGCCACACATAGCTGTCTCACATATCTTAGCACATCTAAAATGACACTAGATGCCTATGTTTAGGCAAATGAATCCCAGCTGATGTAATATTTTCCTAGCTTCCCTGCATTAAATCAAAATTTTGGCATCATTGAGTTTTTTCTTTTAAAGGACTAACTCAGGATGCATGAACCATTGTCAGTTATTTTTAATCCATTGTGGAAACCTTTGAAAACATTTCCTTCATGCAGCCAGATTTTCTGCTGACTAACCTGACTGTATACAGACACAGAAAATCAGTATCTCCCTGTACCGCAGAAGGCCAAATATTCTTTTCCTTTAAGTAATCCTACCACTATCTTAACAACTACCAAGGTTAATTCAAATAGCTATTTAAAAGAAACAACACACACAAAAATTACTGTTTGAAATTGGCTGCAGAAGTGCATAATGAGTCTGTTCCAGAATGGACAAAAAGTATTGATAGGAATGCTATTTACAAACAGGGAGACTGGAAAAACTAGACTGCCATTTGGAATGAATTGACTAATATTTTTATGTGAAATGCGAACTTGCATAAAATGATATGCTAATTAGCTGTTTTCTCTCTCAAAAAAAAGTATATCAGTGTTTACTTTCAACTTACTAGCCTGATTTGTGGCCAGGGCAATTGCTACTATTGGCTGTGTTTATGTTATCCCTGATACATCATCCAGAAACTTATTAATGTCAGTGTTGCAGCTCCCTGTTATAGAAGTTTTTACTTACTGAACTGGGTATGAGAAATATATGCATAGAAGTTACCAAGATAAGTGAATTCACTTAGCTTAAAAAGGCAGTTAGAAATTCAAACTTTATGTGTAGATGTGTTGTTTTACTCAGTACTTTTGACATTTCTCAGCAGTGTCTTTCTCCATTTATTAAGAGGATTTTGTGCTAAAGTCTTAAGATTGTTATAATAGTGTTTACAGTAAAACTGATATGTTGTAATATCCCTTTTCTAAGCCATTCAAAGAAACATTATAAATATGTTTGTTATTAACATATGGTGCTGATACAAGAAGATGACTTAATTCACTGTTATTTATGTAGAAAAATGTCCTAATGGTTTCCAGACTAAGAAGAAAAGCTGTTGCGACACCATCCATGTATTAGATAATGTCTTGGCACTTTCCCTATTATACCGTTATAAATAAATATAATGATTAAAACAGGGTGATGTTCGGTGCATAAAGATGCATTCTTGGTTTGCCTTTGTTTCCAGAACAGATCCACCTCCTACTGGCAGGCACTTTTACACACAGATCTGAAAAGCAGGGCCCATGAACAGTGTGGAATTTGATTTAAGCCCCTTGAAGCTAATTGATAGTTTTAATCAAGCTGATAGGCCTACATTGATATACATAGGTGATGGATAAAGCAGCTGTATAGAAGGACCTATCATTAGATAAATAAATGAATGGAGGAGGTCTTACTTCCAAAAAAAACCCAAAAAAAAACCAAAAACAATCTTTGATACTTTTTTCATTTGCATAATGCTTTCATTGTATTCTCTCTTACTGCTGTCCTCCTTTATTCACTTTCCTATGCAAAATAGGTCTCATCTCTCTGTCTCTCTGCCTTTCAGGACAGCATGAACAAGCAGGTTAAAACTGATTGTGAAAATGGATTTTTGTTTTATCTTGCAGGCTACCGAACATAAATATTAAACATATAAAACAGAAGAAAAAAAAATTCCTCATGTCAATTTGCTAAAGAGAGGGCAAATGGATATGTAATTACATGTGATAAGTTGGGATATCAATTTGCCTATGTAACTATCTGTGTGAATATGTATCTCCTCTGGTAAAACAGACGTAAAATGTAGTTAAAGTGATTCCAGATTTTCAGAAATGATCATACATCTTTACCTCAAATCATAAAAGCTATTTATACTTTTCATTCCATTCAGGCTGGTGCTAGGAGGAGTTCAGTATCTGTCTCCTGTGATCCTAGGGTGAGCACTCGAGCTGTCTCTGAGGCAATGCACAGATCCTGTCCAGGAGCCTCTCTATGCTTGGGCTGTTCTACCAGAGGGAACCAGGCCCTCAAAGGGCATTTATGGCTCCTTGCAGAATGAACCTACCAACCAGACCCTTGATGGGAAAGCTGTGCTGTTGAGAGGTGCAGAAAGGAAGTTGGAGCATTCAGTTAAGTTAGAGCAACGAAGTAGGGCTGGGACAATACAGTGTTTAAATGAGCTAGTAACTAACATAAAGAGTCTTCAGGCCCAGGATATCCTGATTGTCCTCATGTGCATTTTGGTTGTCTTCATGTGCTGAAGTCAGTGCAGTGGTATCTTTGTTATTGTCATTACTAGTCTATACTCACAAAACAATATTAGCACATAATATCATCCTACCTATCCTTTGCTTTACCAAAATTTTCGAAAGTACCACAATCATTGGAGATCCTTTAAGCGGATTTTGGGATAGTGAATGAAAGATTAATTGAATACTTTTTTGGATCTGGATTAGGAGCTCATCTAGGTTTTGGAAATTAATTAGAACCTCTACTAAATGCTTTCTACTAAAAACATTCTTTTACTATTTTTTTTCTATATTTTTATTATATTCAGATAAATCACATTTCCTTCCTACTTTTTCATAGGTAGATCTTCTTGGAATAAAAATAATTTAGTATATCCTTTTTCATGAAAGATGGTTAATTTAGCAAAGTGTATTTTTTAATGGGGGGATGTATTATCTTCCATTGGTCTGGGTAGATTTGTAATATTGAAAAAATAAATTCCAGGTATTTAGAAGATTATTATTTCATATTACTATCTATCTAAGCCTGTCTTTGCAAGAGTAGGACCATACACTATTATTGTCTCCTTTTGAAATTTCCAGCTTATTTTTAAATATGTAACCAACTTAAAAGCTCTTAAAAGTAGTATCAAGGCCTGAACTGCTTTCATCTCTTACTTTCATCTGCTTTCACCACTGTTTTAAATGCAAGTAATCTTCTCTGGCAACACACAGTTTCACTTCAGCATTTTCTTGTTTTGCCATCTATGGAGAAAATGATAAGCCAAACAAACTTGTATTTATTTCTGCCTCCCATCTTTTTTTCTTTCTCTTAATATGGGTGATATTATCCATAGGCTTTTTATGATGCAAATTCAGACCTTTTTTTTTTTCCTTTTGTAGATGGTTTTGCTACTAGATAACAGAGAATATTAAGGTTGCCAGTAAACCAGTGCCTACAAGTCCAAGAACAGCTAGCTAGTATTATATTTTCTGTAATTCTATATTCCTTATCCTCAAATAAGCTGCACTTCATTGCCGTGGCTTCAAATTCTTGGAGAGGCAGAAATCAACCCGTTTCCTGCCCTCATGTATCCTCCTACATAGTTCAAATCTACTTACCAAAAAAACTGCAAATATATATTTTCATAAGGAGAGGCCTTTTTAAAAAAGTAGAAAATCTCTTTCCCTTCTAGATGTCACTAATGCAAGTTCCCATCCCAGCAAAGCAAACTGCAGCCCTTCATTTGTATCCACCTTCTATCTGGATCTCCTGCTTTCCCATGAGGTTCTGTGTTTCCTGAGAGCCATAGGATTTTTATGGATTCAAGAAAGGAGTAGAGACCAGGCTATGTGCAGAATAAGGCCCTCAGGAAAATGATTTGTAGCAAGACTTTGAAATAACAGATCAAATTAATCTGTCCTTCTTTACTAAGAACATAGTTTTATTTAGGGACCTAGGTGGTTCTTCTAGACTTATGTGCATACAGACAAAAGAAGCATTATACAAAGGAAATGTAATCTTCATTCTTTATTTTGCCATGCACTTACCACATGCCACTTGCGGTCCTCGGTGCTCTTAATATAAACTCTTTTTAAATATAAAATTTAATTAGCTTGCATTTCTACTTTCAGACAGAACTGTGTGTTAATTAAGGGCTTGAAGCAAAGCTGTACATAAAAGGCTCATAAATCTCCCTGTAGTACTGGGGTGATGATCAGCGCATCATGCAGGTACTTTGGCCTGCACATTTCCTGCAGAAGCAATTTTCCATCATGTACTTCTGCTCCCCACTTTCCTTTGTGTCCTCCTTTACTTTTCCCCCACATACCAACTTTCAGTTGATGAAGAGGTAGGCAGGCAGGTAGACCAGTACATTCACACAGTAAGTGTTTTATTAGTTAGCTTTTCTGTTTTTTCATTAATTCCCTCCTAACCATTGCCCATAAACACAGCACATACAAACTAAATGTGTTGTTTTTCATATTATTTCCCATTTTAAAATGGTATCTAGAAGCAGAGTCCAATGACCAAGCACTTGTTGAAGGTTAGGGAAAGAGCCCTATGAAGCACAAGGAAATATTGATTGCAGAGATATGTGGCCACTCTTCTGGGGTGTAAGGTTGTGTTTCATGTGGTTGTTGATTCTGACTTCTTCAGCTGGCTCATGGTCTTGGTTCCTCTCTAGGTTTTGCCTTTTAACTTCCAAATAATTTCTCTGTTCCTATTCATGCAAAATGTACTTTGCTTATCTTGATATTTGCAGAAAGTATGATGCAAACGGCATGCAAACAGAGGGAATAAATAGGTGTTTGAAAAATTCCCTGCATTATGCATCTAGTTCTAACATTTATGAGCTATTTTTTGTCAGAAATAATAATTTAATACTCCTGATAAAAGTCTGTGTGTACCTGCTAGATGTAAACACCAATAGTGAACAAGAACTATTTAACATCATTAATGGGATTATAGATAGAAGTGATGAGATAAAATATCATTTTCATCTGAGTTCTGACTAAGATAAATACTCATAAATTGTAAACATCTGCCGGGGAGCTTATTTGGTACGTTTTAAATTACATTGGACACGATAGTTTTCTTGAATGTACAGTCTTGAGTAAGCCTGAAGTGGCATATGGGTGATCTGGGCGACATTAGATTGCATATAAAGATAAAAGAAATTAGATTGTCTCTGGGAAGAGAAAGGCTGTATTTTCTCATGAAACTTCCTTGGCTTATTAAATGAAACTTCGAACCAAGTTCCCAAAGTTTTGGGTTTGTCTCTGAAATAATAAAAGTCCAGTAAGAGTAATAATATCCCCTATACATTTCTCAGTGCTGTTTTTGAGCCAATTCCAGCTCAACTCAGAGAGCATAAGTAGGTCTGCAATACACTGAATAAACATGATGAGTTTTCAGATACTGAGCATGTAGGACTTCTATTACTGCACCTGTTGAAGGGAGAATAGAGACACACCTTTCTGTGGATGAGATCACCTCGGTGCTTTCACTCTCAGCCTTGGCAAGAAAAATGTGTGAGGTACACTATTTCAACCACATTGAAAATAAAACTTGGGATCTGTGGGATTTGCTGACTTTCTGTGCCTGCGTCTGTGAGAATTCATTCATTACTACCAAACTTATAAAAGGTGGGAGCAGGAGGCAGAGTGAAGAGGAGAGGAGTCTAGTATTGAAACTGAAGTTCTTCTTCTCAGAAAAACATGTTAAAAAATAAAACTGACTTAAAAAATTCAAGCAAAGTTTGATATAGCAACATCAAGATAGTAAAACTGGAAAGTATTTCCTTAGCACATTTGCTTTAACACTTATTAGACATGTAAACCCAATCCAACAAAAACAAATCCCAGGTGTGGAAATTTGGTTAACTCATGACTCAGTTTAAATTTAAAACATAAAAGAGTCAACCTTAACCAGCTTGCTTTAATTCTAGATGTGCATGAAGAAAATAAGAAAAGGAGAGAGATCTTCATTTAGTGCTCTTCAAGAAGACCCATTGCATGACTGGAAAGCTGTGATCAGCCTGGTATTAAGCTTTGAAAAGTAAGCACAAATGAAAAAAAAAAAAAAAAAAACAAGAGCTAATGATCGTAGAGGTTTTATTTGTGCATGCAACTACACAAGATCTAAGCTCTGCTCAGAACAATATCACACGTAGTCAGAAGTTGGGAGATGCAAGGCAACTTTTTCATCTCCCATATGTACTTCTTTCATCTGTGAGAAAAGGAAAATGCTGACAGAAAACTGCTGTTCTCCCTCCTACCTCAAAGGTCTATGTGGGTAAAGAATAGTAGAAGGTTTAATATAGGAAGAAAAGAAGGGAAATACAGATTGTTCCTGAAGAGGATGGATAGCTGTCCCACTCTATCACCCTGGGAGGAAACAATGAAGGTGGGACAGGAAATCTGTTCTGCAACTCAATTTCTAGTGTGGCATTTGGGGTGGCAGGGATAGAAAACTGTGATATGTTATTCTTTATAACATATTCTTTATGGATTTGAAGATGACAACCTTAGGCCCAGATAAACAGTCTTTCTAGGATTTGTCCTCAAATTGCTAGAGGATCAAAATAATCAATAGAGGGCTAGGAAAACTGAATAATAGAACAGCAGCCAGTTGTGCTTTGGAAGGATAGCAGTGTTAAATTAGATGGTTCAGCACAAGGCTGGAGTTTTTCTTCTCAGAGTATAAATTCTATCAGGCTAAAGCTTTGGCCACAGGCCACTGTTATAAAAACTTAGGCCTTGGGGGATCTACAGAAGATCATCTAGTTCTCCCAGCTCTCCATCATTTCATGCCGACATGTAGATAGAGAGCTTTCCAGGCCATTTATGCCACTGCTTCATTATCCATAATTCCAGTTTTCTCTAATGTCTAAACTGAACCTTCTTGAAACACGAATGTCATTTAGTTCTTTTTCATCTTATCCACCAGAAATGTTATGGGGTGTATCTATTTCAAGTTTTAAGTGTTTAAAGTGTTATTTAAATGTGCAGGTTGGGACAATTCTGTGGGATAGACTGGAATATTTTAAGAGATAGTTTATAAAGCAATGACAAAATATTGTTGAATGATGAAAATTTGAGTCAAAAAATGCAGATGGTATCTTAAAAGCTGTGCGGAGGAGTGATTTTCACAGAGATGGTACGAATGAAACTGATTTTTAAGGTTGGCATCTGTCACCTGGCTCTAAGCTTTCTGAGCTTAAAATTCTAAAATCCTTTTCTGGGCAACATTTTCATAAAATGTTTGGAAATCATTAACATTTTATTTTTCACTGTTTATATCTTTTTTATGAGTTTACTTTTATTTAAGACCCAGGCATTGGAGCTACTGCAACTCACTCTCTAACCACAAATACACCCAATGTTTCTATGGGTCATTCCATTTTATGAGCTTTGCTACCAGAGAGATTCAGAGATTCTACTAATATAAAAAATGATGACATATATCAATTACAAAAATTACTCCTGTGCAAAAACAAGTTTCTCTTTCCTCAAAGAGTAAATACCTACTAAAAGTATAAGATCTTATCTCAGTGGAGAGATATTTCATATCATTACAATAGCATTATTCTTCCCAGGACATATCTGCTGACAAAATCTTAGTATATGTAAACAAATTAGTTCCTAATTCCTTCTGCTCTTTTTAGTTTACACTTTTTGGTTTGCTTTCCTTTGAACTGTCAAGACTAACAGTTCAAATATTAAAAAAAAAAAGTCACCAAATCACAGAATCACACCCAATAGCAAATATTTTGGCACCTAAGCTGCCTGTCTTCACCCTTTCTAACATTGGTTCCTGAGACACCAAAGAGCAGCTTTCATGCAGAGAATAATATTCCAGTCTAGAGGACATCTTTTGATGCTTGTCTCCACTGCATTGCTGAAGGAGAAAAGTCTAGAAGAATGAGATCAGAAAATTTAGTCAATTCCATATATAAAGTTAAGAAGAGGGAGCATAGCTTTTTGTGTCATTTAACATTTTTCATGAACTTCTCCGAATCATAGGTTGAGATTGGAAGAGGTTGAGGTTGGAAGAGACCTCTAGAGATCATCTAGTCCAACTCCCTTGCTCCAGCAGGGACACCTAGAGCACAGGGCACAGGGTGGCATCCAGGCAGATTTGGAAGATCTCCAGAGAAGGAAACTCCACAACCTGTCTGGGTAGCCTCTTCTAGGCTTCTGTCATTCTCACAGGAAAGAAGTTCTTCCTCACATGGAGATGGAACTTCCTGTGTTTTGATTTGTACTTATAAGCCCCTGTCCTGTCACTGGCCACCACTGAGAAGACTTTGGCCCTATCCTTCCTGCATTCTCCCCTCAAGTACTTACACATATTGATCAGATCGTCTTATACAGCAGGGGCCCAGAGCTGCATCCAATACTCCAGGTGGGGCCTCACCAGAGCTGAGTAGAGGGGCAGTACCACCTCCCTTGACCTGGCAATACTCCTGATGCAGGCCAGGATCCCATTGGCCTTCTTGGTCACAAGGGCACTGGTTAACTTGTTGTCAACAATGACTCCTATGTCCCTCTCTGCAGAGCTGCTCTCCAGCAGGTCAACCGCTATTCCGTACTGCTCTCTGGGATTATTCCTCCCCAGGTGCAGGACCCTGCACTTGTCCATGTTGAACCTCATGAGATAACTCTCTGCCCAACTCTCCAGTCTGCCTAGATATCTCTGAATGGCAGCATAGCCCTCTGGAGTGTAAACGTGTTAACAGATTCATTGCTGGCAAATGCATTTGAAAAAAAGAGCAAAAAATCATGAGCTCACCAAAGACTAAATAGAAATTGTTAGGAATCCAGTGTGCTGAAGAAAGAAAGAAAGAAAGAAAGAAAGAACGACAGAAAGAAAGAAAGAAAGAAAGAAAGAAAGAAAGAAAGAAAGAAAGAAAGAAAGAAAGAAAGAAAGAAAGAAAG
>JAUBOD010000186.1:462920-473865 GCA_032353885.1 Nothura maculosa
TCTCCATGTGAGGAAGAACTTCTTTCCTGTGAGAATGACAGAAGCCTAGAAGAGGCTACCCAGACAGGTTGTGGAGTCTCCTTCTCTGGAGATCTTCCAAACTCGCCTGTGCTCCAGGTGTCCCTGCTGGAGCAAGGGAGTTGGACTAGATGATATCTAGAGGTCCCTTCCAACCTTAAGCATTCTGGGATTCTGTGACTTCATGGCATCAGATACAGTGTAAGCCTAGGGTTCCAGCCTGGTGAAGGAAGAGGGGGTGAGCTGCATGTGCCACTCACAGCTGTTTCCAGCTGCTTTCAGTCAATTCCAGTTTGTTCTTTACTGGTTGGCAATAGTCCCATTTAAAAGAAGTGGCAGTTGAGACCAGTAGGGGTGTTGCAGAGTTGTATGACTGATGCTGAGCCTGAGGAAATTCTCTGAGTGTTCATTTAGTTGTTCTGGCTCTGTTTCTCAATACACAAATCAGTAATTGAAAGTTAATTGTAATTGACACTGAATTAAGTGGAATTTTCCAAGACTTCTTTTGCCTATGACAAAATGCTTTTTCATTTGTTTCCCCAAACACCCCACAGTCTGTACAGCTAAAATTCTCAAACAGCTTCATAGATGCCTTTTTGCAAATCAATGGCTTGAGTTTGGCCTTTGACTGAAGACTCCAGACATGGCTCCATAGAGAATTTGACTAGATTCTTGAAGAGAAGGGTAATGGTTCTTTGTTTTAGTGAGGATTAACTCAATTTAGAACATTTCTTGGGTATCATTTCTGATATCTTGGGTATTATTTCTGATACTTAATTGTGCGCACAATAAGATAAAGATTGTGCTGCTCTAAGTACAGCACCTCACAACTCATATGAGTTGGCGGAAAGACATGAACTCAGCTGCTCCCTCAAAGCATTTTTGCAGAAGAGTGCAGGTTCACCTTTTTCCATGGCTTTCTCTTTATTCTTTCGTTTTTGTGAAAAAGGGACACATTCAAAAGTGAAGTCTAGAGTGCAGTACCATTAAAACACCTGATATTTTCTTGAAACCGTCTTTTTTTCTTTCTTCAGCTGAAAATTCACCGAGCTTTTGTTATACTTTTTTCACCCTTTTTTTTAGTTTACATTATGACTCACCTTAATCAAGCATAGTGGGATTTTTAGACGTTTTCAAGGTCTTTGGCAAATCAGGTCAGTTAATCGTACAGTGTCAGCTGAGGAAGTAGCTAGCATTCAGCACTCCATCTACACTGATTTCCTGATTCCCAGAGCCAGATCCATGTTGCATGTCCTGATTTGGGGCAGTTTTGAAACAGACCTAAACTGCATCCAAGGATTGTGCAGTGAATCAGCAAGGAGTGTTCCCCTTTACGATACCCAGAAAAGAAGACTTAGACTAAAAAAAACACCAGAGCATTTGTTGGTGTTAAAGAAATCTGCAGTTAGATATTTGTTCAGCAGTGACTCTGTTTAATAATTAGTTTGGGACAGAGGAAGCTGAGTTCATTTACAGATGAGATTCCTTGTGCTTGAATTACAGTGAACTCAAACGACTCAGCAAAGACAACTATAGTACAGTAAGTACTTGTAGACTGCAGCCCTTTTACATGGCTTTGCATTGCAAAATCCATCTTTATTTAATCTCTCTCACTATGTTAGACCAGGCCAATGTCTTATTTTTTATATATGTATGCATATATCTATATTTACGTACGTACATACATCTACACCTATACATAAATAAAGTGTGTGTGAATACATATACACTCTATTACTTTGAAAAACTCTTATGCACATAATTAACAGCTAGGACTGAATAGCATGTGACTCTATTCTCATAGGAGCTTGTTTTGTTACCTTGTATTGGACATTTAGGCCTGTACACAGCCCACTTATTTTTCTGGAAATTGTCTACCCTAAGCTAATCTACTAGACTTACTTTGTAAGCAATGAAAAAAGCAGGAGACAAAAATCATAATATTCTGTCTGTGCTGGAGATGCATTTTACAGTGGGATAACTCACCCTTAGGCCAAATCTTCCCATCACTCTTGACCATGAGAAGAATTCAAGTAACTGTCACAGAGAAAACACTTAACTCTTAGACACTTACTTAGAGCTGAATCTCACCTTTGCTCTTCTGTGCTTCATTAAAATGACAGTTTTACCTGCCTTGTATGTTTATGTTATTCTGAGAGTTGGCCTTGTCTTTGTATTCACAGTCCCTGGGACATGTGGCAGTTCTGCTCTCTGGGAGGATCCTTTTATGGTCATTGTGTTACAAACAGTATTGATTTTTTAAAATTTATTTCTATCCTGAACAAGATAATATCTCATCTTTTACAATTTAAAATGTTCTTCATGCTCTTGAAAGGAGCATTACCGTGTTTATTTCTTCAGCACAAAATGATGTCTGCTACATAGTTAGGAAGCAGTTATGTTTCCAGTAATGTGACTTGTGACAGGTGCAGTATAGACGGAGAAGGAGTTGTTGACAGCAGCCACATCATTGCAGTGATGCATCTTGTCTTCATACAACCCATCATGTGAACTGCAGACATGTGAATGTGGTAGTCACAAGAGAAAGCCTGCACACATGCCTGCTCCCCAGGACATCCATCTACAGACTGCTGCGTACAGTCAAACTTAATTAAATTTTGTTCAATGCTTTTGTTGCTATCTTGAGACTGCAAAGTACCTTTAAACAATGGCCATATTCCCTTTGCACTGCACATGACTACAGTACTTTGAGGTGCTGTAAAATGAAAATAAAAATAAAATGCAAGCTGTTAGCATACTTACTACGGATATTTTGCTATTCTATTTCTGAGTTTCTTTTAAGCAAATGCTACTAATTGTGCTGTGAATACCTGCAAGTTAGGTATTGTCTTCCCAGTGAATTGCTTTCCATTTACTACCAGTTTATTAATGAGCTGAAAAAAAAGGTACTGCTATTTTATTACTTGCAAAGAAGACTTGGATTATGCTTAGAGGGAGAAAAAAATCAGTTAATGTGTTCTGGCAAATTAAACTACATTAGTTGAAGGGCATATTACCCAGCCATTTTTTTAAAAACTGTTTTGGAGCTAAGACCTTATACAGAAAAGACCTTTGAGCCACTGCAGCTTGCAGCCCAAATATTTCACTAATATTTCAGACTAAATACCTATGAACTGGAACAAGTCAGAATCTGCTACCTAAACAAGTTCAGATTTAGAGAGAAACAACCTGATGATTGGTCTAGGGCAGGCTTTTCTCTTAGTTATCCTGATTTATCCTGTCACTCAAAGCCTCAAAGGTTCACTTAGGCCAGATTGTCAGAAGTATACTCCTTGTTAATGGAGGTAGCTCTTATTTATGGTATTGTTGTCAGGACACTTCCTAAGCACTGACACAGATAGATAGATATATCTGCATCTGAGAAGATATTTATCTGAATATTTGTATATCTGTATATCTGCATCTGTATATCTGCATCTGAGAACAATAGCGCTTTTTGCATAACAGAAATCTATGCTGTCAAAACTTGATTATAAATCAGTAAGGAATCTAATTGTGATCTGAGGATTGTATTATTTCCCTGACCAAGCTTTTTCTTCATTTTCCATGATAAATAAAAAGAATGATAATTTGAAAACATTTTTTTCATTCAAATTAAAAAAAATGTAAATAAATGGGATAGAATAGATTTATTGGGATTTCAATTTAAATTAGTGATGCTAATCTGAATTTCCCAATTAAAGTTGCAAGAGGGTAAAATTATAATGAAAGTTGGTAGAAAATGAATCAGCTGTACATCAATTTGTAGATTGCTTTCAATTCCTTTGTGACTGTGTGCTTCCACTAGAGTACTAAATTATATTCATTTTTAGCATCCTATTTCCAATGAGAAAAGTGCTTGTAGTGTAATATTTTCATAAAGTCTAAATATTAGTGTATATTCTATATTAGTGTAGAATACTTATGTCTATATAACTACACTATTTAGTACATCTGTATGCATTTACGGGTTTTATGTTGTTTAAAAAGTTATTCTCTAATTCAATTTTTGTGTTAATTTTTAAAAGTCTATAAACTATGGAAGAAAATATAAAGTTAATATTTTTACTGTTATTTTTTTTCATTCTGATTGCTGGTGAGATTCCAAAAGGCATCAGCTCCTGATGAATTTATTTCATCAGGATGAGGATAGATGAAGATATTTCAATTACAAAAAATAACAGGAAAAATAATAAGCAGTAACATTTATGCTTCAAATGTAGCTACATGCTACAACTTAGTGGGTTTTAACAGTAATAAAAGATTGCATTGAATGTACTTTTATTATGGAATATTCAAGAACAATATGTTATCTGCTAATAGCTTTAGCATTTCTTAGAGGGCCCATCTTTATTTACTTTAACTCCTACACTAATAAACCACTTCAGGCAGTGTTAAAAGAGAAGCTGTTACACTTTTCTGTCAGGGCACTTCATATTCTTGCTTATTACTATGTGCCCTGTGTGTAGAATTTAACTCTGAGCCCACACAGTGTAACAGCATAAAGTGAAGCAGTGCAAGCACAAATAAAGCCATCTGGGGCTGTCAGAGAGTTATTTCATAATTCAGAAGCCATGGCTAATTTGCAGCATCTGTCAAGAGGATGTCAAAGGTGGGAGGAACCATCTTCCTTCCAAAACCTTGTTATTTTGATAAATGTTCCCACCTCTGCCCAGCTGAATTTTGTGGAGCAATCACACCTTGCTTGGGATGCCATCACTAGCGTTTGCCATCAGAGTAATTATTAAGTGTTCCTGTGAGAACCTTTGCCTGCCAACATTTCACAGCACCTAACTGTGCTCCCCTGAACAATTTTTGTGATGTTAGTTGAGAGTAAAAGGCAAAGTAGGAGCTTGCTAATCAGGTACTTCAGGGTAACAGGGGAAATGATTACAAGGTTGGCATTTAGATTGCTCTAAGAGTTCATATCCATGGCATAGATTGATAGATGGTTTAATGGGAGGGATTGGTGTCCAGAGGTGGAATCCATCAATTAGCACTGTGGAAGTGTTTCTCTGTATTGTTTTAGATCTATAGTAAAGTAGCCAAAAAATCCATTTGCTTTGTAGTGGCAGAAAAATAGCATCCTGAACCTATGAAAGCTGAAGTAGAATTTTCCACTTGTTATCTCTTACCTTTAATCAATATCATTCCATTTAGCTTGACAATTTACAGCCTTCCACCACCTGGAACTACACATTATTGTTTAAAACTGCATGCAGATGTCATCATATCAACAAACCAAATGTTCACTTTACTGTTTCACTTGACTCAATGTTGTAAATCCTTTAACTTTTCCTCTGATGTAGAAAAAAATGTTAAATATACATCCTTCATTGTATCTGTAGCTGCAAAAGAGAAAGGTCTTTTGGGATTGAAGGTGCGCTGTTGTATTTCAGAATGTGAGCTAATGGGTATAGGACCTCCTGTGTCATTTAATCTAATCTCTACCCTACACAATGGCTTCATATAATCCTTTTAGAAAAGTGATACCTTTAAACTGGTTAGGATTTTTACCACTATTTTCCCAGAAACCTGTCTTAGAATATAACTGCTTTGATGGATAGAAGCCATCTTCTCATTTTTCGCTTACATTGATTTCTGTCTCGTTTACATCATCCTGTTGCAACAACATTGTCCTCTTCCTTTCCACTTGAGCATTTGAACACTCTACTTCTTCAGTTGTTCCTCAGATGTAATATGCCTCCTCCTCCCACACAAGAGAAAAATGAAATCCCAATTAAAAAACCCACTCCCTGACCATCCATGGCTTGCAGGTTTTCACTACGTGTGAGATACAAGGTTCCTTCCTTTGCCCCTGCTTGAAATACTTAAGCGATCCATTTTACTCCCAGGGGTGCTTCCTCATTCTCATAGAACAAAAAACATTTAAGACTAGTAACAATTTAATGAGTTTAGCACAATCAGGCTATAGTTTTCACCCCACTTTATGTGGGGTCAGTCATCATGACTGACACCCTTTTTCATGAAGAAATAACTTATGATTTACACAATTCAAAATTCATAGTTAAACATTTCTAATTTTGTACTATTTGGATGTGTGACAGCTGGAAGATATGCACGTTTATTAGTGACTGCATTGTATCTGTAAATAACATTTACCTGTGTTTTTTTCATACTTGTCAAACCACGGTTTTTTTTCAGAATAATACAATTATAATCATCTTGGTTTTACTTTACGAAGAACAATATATAATGTCTTGTAACTAAGTTATTTCTTTTTAATAGTAAATAAAATAGGAAAAAAAGAAACAAGAAATAGACACCTGGAAAGCAAGTAGAGATTCATATTTATTTTTAGAATTCAAAGCAGGAATGAATTTGTCATTAAAATCTCTTCTTGATTCAATCCATTTGTGCAATGACTTCTACATTAGCCTGACGATTCTGTATTCTGAACAAACAGAATAGAAGTAGCAACTCAAATTTACAAAAATTATTTGGGTCAAATGTGCCCCTTGGTGGAACTCAGATGAAATCTTTTTTCTGAGTATTTTGCTTTGATTCATTATTATATTTTTTAATATCCTTGGCCCAGAAGTCACTTTCCTGAGTTAAATGTCAGAAAGATAGATGTCTGAGCCCAAGCAAGTCATGCTACAATTCCTTTGGAGAGAAACAGGCTCTGCTAGGCAATGACTGATCTGACCATTTAAATATCTAACCTGCAATGGAGGTACCTTGCCTCAATTTGCAGTTTTTATATATAATCTCTCTCAGGTGAAATAGTTCTTGCAGTGCTCTTCTTACAGTGAGGATATGAAACTGAAAAGCTACCACTCCATTTTATCTAAAAAACTACTTCCAAATGAGCTGAGAACCCTCCAGGTCACTGTCAGAGTGCAACATGAGCTGTCCATGCTTTCCTTATGACTTGTTTGCCCTGTGGCTAAACTTGATAGCTAGCAGAGCACATTTACCCTTCAGTGGGAAGTCACAAGACTTGTATTTATACAAAGAAGGTCCGCTAGTGACTTGGTCAAGTTTGCCATTCACTAACGCAATTGGAATAGCTGGAAATAGAAAGGTACTGTATCCACAGACTGTATCCAAGGTTCTCGATGAGGAGACCCCAAAGGCACTACCTCAGGAAGAAAATCTAGTTTCTTTGAGTCTTCTGTGAGAGCTGTACAACTCAGCTCATGAAACTACAAGCTCATTAAACTTTCTCAGAATCATGGAGAAAGTCCTGTGATTCCTAAATCATAGGAAACTGGGAGCAATGTCTGTAGAAATATGCTGTTCCCAGCAATACAGCAGAGTATAGTCCATCTTTTACAAGTTTTTTTAGTCTTCAGAAACACAGAGCCAGAAGGCTAATTCATTTTTGCCAATTTAAGGACACCAAGGAGGTGAGGACTTGAGAGCTGCCATGTCTTGTCCTCATGTCGAACACAACAGTGATTCTAATCTGTCTACTTGGATGCATATGTGTTGGTACGTGTGAATATGTGGGTAAGTGTAAAATCAACTTACTTAAAAATGTTAAATAAACTACCCTTCCGTATGATTTCCACTAAATTTTCCTACAAGATGCTTTTTCCTTTAAGCTGTTTTACCATTAACATACCATACTGCTCTCATTATTACTGAATTCACCCTGAGTGTTTCTTAACCATTTTTTTAGATGAAGTAGTTAATGACTTTCATATTAAGGATCAGTTTTCTCATGATTAATCCCACAGTTCCCAGAATAATCTCAGATAATTTGGGGAACCTTATTATCATGATTCAGTTACGAGCATAACTGGCTATATTTCCATGAATACACTTACATACTACTATTCAGATATTAGGTGTGTTGATTTCACATCCAGAAGTGCCTCTTAACATTTAATATGTAGTATTTGTTGGCTAACTGTGTTCCCAGCTTCTGTGGCTCACAGGCTGAAGGTTAGATGGGATGAACATTTACTAGTGAGCAAAGAGCTCAGTGTTTGACTGGCTGAATTTTAGTAGGACAGAGAATGAAATAAATGGTGTGATGGTAGAGGACTTGATCCATCTCGATGAGCTACAGATATGACTTCATGATTTCTGTCTGCAGGCTGGACATCATATTCTATCAAATCAATTCTAACTGGAAACCTGACAAGCACTTTTAGCCAGGATGTTGAAGGAAGCCAAGATGATGAAGGCAGATGATAGATGCCTTTGCATGATATTTGGGAAAGCTAGCACACTACACTCTCCCAAAGATAGGTTGGTCAGGACTTCTCAATCTTATGATTTATAAAATTAAGTATCATTTGGTAGAGGTATTTGATTTCAAATTTAGAAACAGAATAAAATTTCAGACGAAACACTGTCCAATCAACAGTTTCAAAAATGGTTCATGGAGAAAAAAAAAGTTTCAACTTTTGAGAACTTCAGTGAAACAATGAAATTATTCTAAATTTTTATTTGATCTATGGAACACAGAACTGTTTACAGGATAAGCATCTTCTTAAAGAGAAAGGCATATGTGATGCATAAACATACAAACAAAAATCAATGGTCAGAATTACCCTCTACATAGGTGCACAAAGCCTAAACTTGCTCCTGAAGTTCTTTCAGCTCTAAATATGCATGTAGACATTTCTTTTAGTACATTAAGACTATAATAAGAGGCTATAGATCCCATATACACTATAGTATATCTTTGACTTCTTACAGTGCCCCCACACACAAAAGAATAGCATTAAGGCAAAGTCTGGAGCAAAGGAAGACTTGGGAATTAGGGCTTACAGCTCCAGCTACCAAACTCTCCTTAAGAAGTTCCAAATCCCTCCCACATGGTTTTCAAATTCCAGCAAGACTAGGGAAGTTGGTGAAAAGCACTATTTATGCTGCTCTGAGTGCAATTTTGTCTGTATGTGTTTTTCTGCTTAAGCTTCTGGGCTCAGCAGCTATTTCTGGCATGCATTTTTAATGCCAAAATTAAGCTTGTCCACAGTTCTAAATCCAATCCTGTAAAGCCTGAACAATTCTGCTCCCAGGGAAAGCTTGCAGGGTTAGCTCTTCCAAAAATATATAATCAGGGGAGTAAAGTAGCTGTAACAGAATAGTTCAGAACCATGAGTCAAGATTATATGTCTCTACTTTCTAAGTGATCATTCAGAAACTTAAAATAACTTCCAAAATTAATCTGAGACAAATTTATATGAATTGTTTGAAATTTTTGAAAATTCTGACTTTGGTAATTATTCAGGTCAGCAGGCTAGTAAGAGCTTTATTTTTGCATATCACCCATGTACAGATGTACCAAGAAAACTTTAGCTTGTACTCTATTTTTACTTAAAGATCACTGAATTGCTTATGTGCATTGTATGGGATTTAGGAAAGCCTATTAACTTTTGAAGCAATACATTAACCAATGAGGCAAAGGCGAAGAAATGAACATTTCTTAAGGAAACTGAACTGGAAACAGTACCAGTTATCTGAGAAGCGGTCAATATGATTGACATGTTAGAATCTTACACTTCATACAGTATTTTAGAACATAAATAGTATTTTCTGATCCAGAATTATATGTCATACATAAGTTCAGCAATGGATCTTATTAGTAGAAAGGAAGGAATGACTTCAAAATGCCTTTTCAAATTTTAACAAATTCTTCATTATGTATTTCATTTTTATAGTTGGGTCTTTTTGGATATTAATACTTGCTTACAGGTTCTTCAGTTGTGTTCATTCTTAATTTCTGCAGTATTTTTTCTACTGTTTTCTTCTTCCTGAGTGTGCTTCTGTTCCTACTCAGTCTAGATGAGTGTTTTAGTGTTTTCTGAACAGAAGTGAAAGAGAACAGAACAGAGCAGCAGAAAGAAGAGAAGGAGCAGAAGCTTGCTTTGTTTTGTATCTCATGTTTCATATTAAACTCACTGGATTAGTTAAGGATAGCATTTTAAGAGAGAGAAAGGTTTACATCAGAAAACAGAGTTTCAGCAGAAACATTGTATGATGATTTCACTAAAATTTCATTTTGGAGGAAGACTTTAAACCTTCACCACAGATCCGTGCCTTAATATCATTTAATATTAAATATCTGTTGACTTGGAAGGATTTTTTTAATTTCAGTATTTTGAAATGTTTGTTTTCCGCTATTTATGTCAGTAGAGATACTAAGAAGTTACAATCAAAAAAAAAAAAGATATTGTCCTGACAGTATTGATGCAATCGAACCACACTGGGTGTCTAAGATAAATGGATTTGCACTTAACCTGTTAAAAGGATAACAACCCTTCTACTCTACTTCTCCATCACAGTCACAATTGGCAAATTAAGTGCTATTATACTCCATTGTCTGTTTGCCCTTCTGCTATGGCCTGAAGAAAAAAATACAAAAACTTTTTGTGGTGTTCTTTATCTTGTGTCATTATCCTTCTGCTGCCTTAGGTCATTAAAATAAATGTTTGGTGCTTGGGTCCATTTATTCTATTGTCAATGATGAATGTATCTGCTTGATTTAATTTTATATGCATTTTATATCACCTATTGTTTGTTTTCAGGCTTATTAAATAAGTACTCCATCTTCTTATAAAAGATACAAGTATGGTTTCTTCTTACTCTTTTTATTTTTAATTATCTTATTTTAAAAACGATGGGTATTTTTAGCTTAGTATGTGGCATATGCTAAGTGAAATCTGATTATGTGCTTTTGTTACTACTTCTATTTATATCCATAATGCGCTTTGTGCAAAAAGCCAAAATATTACATGTCAGGAAACATAACGAATTTGGATTTCCTCCTCTTTGCCCTCTTTTCGCTCCTTCCTTCACACATATCCTTCAAAAGAGATTTGAAGGGCCTTCTATCTCTCCTTCTTTTTTTGACATCACAGTATCACAGTATCTTCAAGGTTGGAAGGGACCTCTAGAGATCATCTAGTCCAACCTTCCCGCTCAAGCAGGCACACCTAGAGCAGGT
>JAUBOD010000186.1:473965-489058 GCA_032353885.1 Nothura maculosa
TCCCTGGGCAGCCTGTTCCACTGCTCTGTCACCCTCACAGGAAAGAAGTTCCTCCTCACCTGGAGATGGAACTTCCTGTGCTTCAGCTTATGCCCATTTCCCCTTGTCCTTTCGCTGGCCACCAAAGAGAAGAGCTTGTCCCCTTCTTCCCTGCATTCTCCCCTCATGAACTTATACATGTTAATCAGATCCCCTCTCAGCCTTCTCCAGGCTGAACAGGCCTAACTCACTCAGTCTCTTCTCATACGAGAGATGTTCCAGTCCCTTAATCATATTATTTGCCCTCCACTGGACCCTCTCCAGGAGCTGGACCCTCTCTAGGAGCAATCCTACCTGGTCTGTGTTTTTTTGCAGCCAGTCATATCCTTAAAAGTGCTTGATTTTTTTTTTCTTAACTCTTTAAGTTAAGCTATGTAGTACTGCTGAGGAAGAGCCAAATAATATCTGCTGAAATCTTTGGAAACCTCTTTACTCCTTCTTCTCACAAACTGAAAAGCATGGACATCTCCCTTTTCTAGGTGAACTTGTACCCTCATATCCAGGAAACCTTAGCTAGGACACAGAAGCAGATACTTGGGGTTGCATTCCTATTCCGTCATCTTCCTTTCCCTACTTATCCCCCTTAGATGGAGCATCTTTTTTCTCTGTTGGATGTGAAGTAGATCTACTTTCCATTCTGGCACAAGCTAAAACAACCATGCCACACCATCAAAGAGCAACATTGCAAACAGTTAATCTAGACTACAACTTTCCAACATCTCACCATTAATACTCTGAAAATCAAATGCCTGTTCAAAGATGGACGTTCCTGGAGGTCTTCTCTCTGTATGGAAGCCAGGATCAGTAACAGTTTTAAATTATACATTGCAGCGCACCTATATCTCAATCCCAATAGTAATTTTGGAGAGACACACTGGAAGGGTATGTGCATATATGTCTTAGTAGACTATAAATAAAATTGGATAAAGACGATGGAAATCTGCTAGACTATACTTCTAACGCAGTGACTAGGATTTTTTTTCCTTTATGGACTGCTTCCTGTTTCTCAAAATGTCACTATCTTTGATGGCTATATATAGGGTTGAACTTAATGTTTACATATTTACAAAAAGCAAGAATAATGACAACAGCTTAGAAGTATCTTTTATGTTAGTAGGAAATAATTCTTTCTTTCAGTGGTATCCAGAGGCAGGATAGGAGGCCACAGGCACAACTGAAGCACAGGAAGTGCTACCTGAATATAAGGAAAAACTTGCCTGTGAGGTGACAGCCCTCAAAAAGGCTGCCCAGAGAGGCTTTGGAGTTTCCTTGTCTAGAGATCTTCAAAACCCTTTGTGACCCTTTGCCACGTGCTCTTGGTGTCTCTGCTTGAGGAGAGCGGGAGGACTAGATGATCTCTAGTTGAAAGCTTCCAGCTTCAACCATTCTGTGTGATTCCATTTCATGCAAAAAGATCATTTCCTCTATTGCTTTAATATTTATGAATTTTTTATGAGTCCCTCCAACTTTCTGACAGCTTCATTTAATATCATGGCATGTGAAGAGATTAGAAATAAAATAATATCTTTTTCCAATGAATGTGGGATATAACACCATTAGAAAAAGTGTTCAGCATCGGGACTACTGAAAGATGTAATGCCCAGAAAGGCTTGAGAAGCAGTTTGGATCTCTTTTGACAACATATTATGGTGAAAACAAGATCCATTTCAATCCGTATAAACATAGCTACTACTAATAGACAGCTGAGAAGTGATGCTATTTCTGTACAATCCCTCTGCAATCACACCAGGAACAAACTGTAGGCATTTCCCAACAATATGTATACAGACTCCCCAATTAGATGGAGAAATATTCATTTTTTCAAATTTTTATTCATAGCTTTGAGAAAGTTAGAGAATACTGAGAGCACTTTTCCTTCCTACTTATTTCTAGCGTGCCATATCTCTGCACTCCCCATTTGCTTTCATGCTTAGCATTAAAAGCATTAAACTATTTTGGGAGAAGATGTTGCTTTAGAAGAAGCATAAAGACCTTAAAATCTCAGGAGAAAACTTTCATTGACATATTTTCCAGGCTGTTTTCAGGCCTAAATTTGGATGAAGTTCGGTTCTTGCATCCCAAGTCCTGAGCTCATATACAAACTGAACTAATGTGCAATTCGGTCAGAATGGGTAACCTGCTGGATTTCTGGAGAGTTATTCTAATAATCTGAGAAAGCAATAGCAAAACTATTTTGTCTTTTTTTTTTTTCTCATTTACATAGAAAAGTTATGATAAGCCTATAATTCTTTTTTAAAAAATGAGATATTTAAAAACAACTTGAAGTCTTTAATTCCTGTTTTCTCCATTTCTGGTTTTCTGTTATATATTGAAATATCGTAGTTTTAGTTATCAACCCTGCTATATAGTACTGAATTGCATGAAATAGTTATGGAATAGTTTTAGCAATATGATTTTTTATTATTAAGATCTTTCCCTGGTTTTGTTTTTCATTATGAATTTATCAGCATTACTGATATTTCAGACTCTTATAATTTCTCTGAGATTTAAAATTTCTTAAATGACTGTAAGTATGCAGTCAGGTATTATCAACAAGCAATATCCTGATATTTCCTATTAATAAAGTGTCACTCTGATTTCTCAGTTAAATAACCTTTACCTTATTGATAGTGAACTCAACAGTTCTTGGCGGTGATGCAAGGTGTTATAATAAACTAAATTACTTTTAAAATTGAAGAAAAGAATGTTGTTTGTACAAAGCACAGGAGTAATGACTTTGAAAGATAAATTAACATTAAAAAGGTTTATCTGGAGAGATCTACAAGCTTACACGTCTGGGGAGTACCTAGTAAATGATGAAAAGCTAACCTCAGCAATTTCTAAACACTACACAACTGCAGCAAGTTATGAGTGTTTTATAGCAACTGAGTCAGTGGCTTGGGTTAGACATACATCCCATACAGTGTTGTGTGCCTGGATTACTTTCCAGATGAGATGTTCAGTACATGTATCAGCTCTGCAGGGACAGCTTAAGGGGAATGGAAAAAAAAAATAATAAAAAAGAGACATTGTTATGTGACCAGAGTCTAAATTCTGAAAAAAATATATGTTTTACTGGACATTTGTGTCAATGTTTCATAACACATCAACTCACCTGATGAGCTGTAACTCCTAGAAGCACTCATAAAGTGTCAAGGTCCAAGTGGTAGCTTTTTTTTTTTTTCCTGTATTTCAGAAATACCAAGTGGCAACAAGTTACTGTCTTGCCATCAGGATAAAGGACAGATCTGTTTCTTAGTTTCCAGGCAAAGGTTTCTAGTTTCTGTACATCAGTACTCTGACCTCGCATGAAATATTTATGTCTAATATTAACATTGCTCAGAGATATATAAAACTGTCCTTTGCAGATGCCTCCTGCTGAAAATATTGTCCAAAAGAGACAAGCAAAAGTCAGAGAATTTGTTCTGAGTGGTCCTTTGCAGCCAATAGAGGTGCTGCTGCTGGCTCAAGCCTTCCCCCTGCCTCCACTATAAGGAAGTTAAAGACAGGATCCAGCACCATGAAAGAATCTCAGCTAGTACAAGGAAGGGCACAGATCTCTGTGCAAGGAATATAGTAACAGTATATTTTTAGAGACAGAATAGCAATGAGGATTGCTCAGTGACTATCCTCATCTCAGATATGATTTTTTTTCAATTCAGAAAAGCAAAGAAACAAAAACAATAAGCAGAAAAAGAAAATAAATTCAGAATTAATGGAGATATATCTTTTGTGTGTTATTCACCTTCTGAGATTTGGTTGAAAGGAAATAATTTTAGGTGAGAGAAAGACTGTGAAGCTTTATTATTGCTTTTTTTCTCTCAGATTAAGACAAAGATCTATTTATTATTTTAATACAGCATTTGCTTTTAATTATTAAGAGGTTTAATAACAAGAGACTGTGTCTAGTCCCTACCAAAGGTGTACCTTCTTGTTTTTTTACTTAGACTTGCATCTTTATCAATCAGACATACATTCCATAGAAAATAAATTGCAACAGCAAAAAGTACTTCAGCAGTCTATTTTCCAGTAATTTAAAATAGAATGCTTGTAGGTGAAATTATACTGTCACTAATATTTCTAGCTTATACCAGTAACTGAAAATGGTTATACTAAAATGATACCAAGTAAATCACTTCAGATGCCAATCTGTAACTTATATTGCATAAAGGCATGAGTGTTAGTGCAAAATATTTTCATAACCTGTTCATCATCTGGCCTTTGGGATTTGTTCTCCTAACAAGAGTTGATACTTTTTTATTATTATTTTATACTGTGGATTTTCAAGTGTTATTGTTGTCAGAGAAAATCATTGCTTTCAACTGAACTTTAAAATGATAAATCTTTCAAAAAATAAAAGATTAACACTAGGATTTCTTAAATTTCAGGCATTTTTTTCTTTTTCTGTGGCAAATCTCCTTCATAATCATGACATGCAATAGAATAGGAAAAGGTAAAATAACACCCAAACAAAAGCATTTATTTATTCATTTTTATTTATTTTTTTTTCATTCAATGAAAAAGAACAGAGTATTTTTTTTCTTTTATATTGTACTAGTGCATGCCCTTGAAGGCAAAACCAAACTGTAATGAGTATATAGCTAGTGGCTTGCATAGGCTGTTTATCTCATTGTGACACTTAATAGATTCCTCCATAGGGGATCCCTGTGCCTCTAAATAAATAATTATGGAGTGACTGTGTTAGAACAATTCTGCAGAGGTATGTATGAAACTCAAAACAAACAAAACCAAAGTTAACACTTGCTGACACAGCTAGAATTTGCAAGTCTCTCTGCTGGCCTCTGCCCTGTACCTAGGGGTGGGAGAGGGGTGGGGGGCAGGCTTGTCAGGCTATGAGAATGTAAAGACAGGAAAAATCTACAATCTTTATTGTGACATTTCGCAATGTACAATAGAAAGCATTCCAGGATATCTATACAGAGAGATGCAAACAGAAGCAGGTTCCTCCTCACACTCTGGAGGACTTAGTAGTTTGTCCTAGAGCTTTGCCACTGCAGTTTTATGACTTGTGGACCAAAACTGACCCAACTCTGGTCATTTTAAATACTAGCAAAAGAAGATCTCTGTCAGCACTCGTCCATGTATATCTATCTCAAACCCAGCATAGCCTCCTAATTATTTCATTTAAAACTCCTTGCCAATTAAATCCCAAGTAAAAGAGCAATTTTTGGCTGGTAAAGATGCTAAAGACCTTCAAAATTAAATCCTTGAGGATGAGGATTAAATGATGAGATTGTCTTCATATTGATTCTTTTATTTTCTTGCATATCCTCTTCTACAAATACTAACTAATAAGCTACTAGTGAGCTCTGTGATGGCAACCAAAAATTAGACCCTGATTCAGATTCCTACATCTAGCTTTTGAACTTCACAAGTATCTAAGGAGATATTTGCTCACAGAGGAGCACTCTGTGAACTCAGACCTTTATGGAGACAATTGTGTAGCCCTTTCTTTCACTGGACATTTTTTCCATGTGCAGAGACTTGCAAACAGTTTCACAGCCAAATTATGAATTTATAAAATTTATTTATTGGCTAATACATATAGTAAACAGTTGGATTAACAATGTTCTGGGCTAGCCACTTATATTATCAGTTCCTGCAAGGCAAACCCCTGATGAACATTTGCTGGTCAGATACTCATCAGGCACGTGGCATTCTGCATTATTTAGTGTGATCTTATATCATGCTGAGTTGCCATTTTCCACTTCTCTGTTTTGTTTTATTTTTTCCTCTCAGGTTTTCATACCTCTTTGAGTAGATTTTTTTTTCCTATTTAGACCTTTAGACTACTAACTACTACTGTTTACATCAATAGTTTCACCTCTCTCTATTTTTATCCTCAATGTCTTTAGCTCTTTCACAAACAAAGACTAAATTTTGTTTGTGGAGGGTCAAGCCAAGATCACACAACCATGCTATATAAAACAGTCCCTGAGTCACAGACACAGTGATATAATGGGATATGATACTTTAGGTTTCTCAAATGCTACTAGACAGCTTATGTTCAGGCAAATGAGTTAAAGGAGGAATCTTTTACAGTATTTTCTCATCTCTTCTTCTTCATATACCACTAGCCTGGAAAGCTAGGGAAGGGTATTTGCAGTTGGATATAACTCTGAAGTTCAGATGGAAGGTGAGAGCTTTTAGTAGGGGACTGGACTAGATGACCTCCAGGGGTTCCTTCTGACCTAAATAATTCTATGATACTAGCTGAGATGCACTCATGAACTGCAGTCATGCTTGTAAGATAGATTTAGTTGGACTTTCCAAGCTATAAAATCAAGTATGAGCTGTTCTATGTCTGCCCTAATACAAGCTGCTCCAATATAAGGCCACAATTATAGTCCTTGCTATACTTTTTTAGGCAATACTCATGCTGCTAGAACCATTCTTGACTTCCCGTGATACATCCAATTTCAGTCTACATCTGGCATTGATCTTGCCTCAAGGTTTATATGTGGAGAGACCATGTACTGCACCTCCTATAAGGCCAGACTGCACATCCCATTCCTAGTGAATCTGCCCTGCCTGTAGATGTGATGCATGGTAAATATGTGATCCAGATCTGTGAATGGACCTTCATACTTGTTGCGGGTTCCCAGGGTCTCTGACACTCTTGAGAGATTCTGTAGAGCAAACAGTTACTCACGTCCTCAGCAACATCAAGAGTGCTTTGATCACCTCAGAACAGGAGAGTTTTATTTCAGCCTAGTAATGGTAAAGTAGCAAAACTATCTTTTTGTTGTTCTTATCCTGATAATTCTTTACTTAATGTGGCATGTGATGGATTTAATAGCACCATGCCTACCATAAGAGTGTCACCTTGCTCAACACACAAATACCTCACTGTTTTGTAATCATATGAGATGGGCTATTTTTGAAGAATTAAGCATTTTTGGTGTTGCCTGTTACATAATGTCTAGCCTTTTATATGTCTAGGCCCCGTAGGTGCAGCTTCAGATCAACACCTTGTGGTAATAATGAGCAAAACAGATTTCTCTTTGGTCTTCTGCTCTTTTCAGTTCTTTAGAGACATGATTCTGTAACATTAAGGTAAATGAGAGCTTTGCCTCCAATTTTAAATAGGCATATGATCAGATTGTATTATACTCTTGGAAAGATGGTCATGGCCAGGAGAGGATTGTTATGTGGTATTTTAATTCAGTCCATGTCTAACTTCCCACTAACTTGAAAGAACCAAAACTTCATTATCCAATGTTCCTATAATATGTGAGATTTAAAAAGTATTGCAAACCAGTAAAGGGGTTTTGAATGAGTATGTATTGGTTTTGGAAGTCACAATGATTTCCCCTGTTTGGAGAGAGAATTAAGGAACTATAAGGTAGATATTGTGAACAGAGTGAAACTGTATTATGACCCTAAATTATGATCAATTTTCTAGGTTTCTCCTTGAATTTGAAACTCTAGGTATTAAATACTGCAATTAAATCCATCTGCATAGGTTTAACATATTTGACTCTGTACTGTGGTCCATTTTACAGAGCAGATTAGAGTAATAACTTTTTTAATATTATGCTTTCAGATCACCAACTGTTCACTCTAATAGTAGCATATAATTGACTTTCCTGAGGATCACCTCCTTTAATCACAGAGCATGTGTGATTTTTGTATTGGCTGAGTGTGTAGGCAGTTGGCATATCACCATGCAAACAACAATTTCCTTTGAAACAACAGACATTTTGCATCCTTTTGGCACAGTAATGCACACAGTTATTCAGCACAAAATGACACAGCATAACTTGGCAATGAGTGTTATCCAAAAGAACACAAATCTCTAGTAGTGTTTGGAATATTTTCTTTATTATTTTTACACTGATGTTTTATAGGCATATTTTTCAAATTATTTCTCACCAAAGTTTCAGCTGCTACATTATAAAATAGAGGAGGAGAAAAAGAAGAAATGCCAAAGGATGAAAATATACTATATAAAAGCAAAAGTAAAAACAGAAATACAGCAGACTTAGTCCATCAGTTTCGTAATGACCGGATATTATTCCCATCTTTAGAGCAATTCAGAGTAGTGGGATTAATTTCTTAGCATATCTTTCCTCACAACAGCATAACAGAGCTCACCTGCAGACAGGAAAAATAAAGATAAAATAAAGATAAAAAGGAAAGCTTGGAAGATCATGTACTGCAATTAGCCAGAATTATGTAATATCCCATTTTTGCTTCCACTGACTAAGGAGAAAAAAAATCTCTCTTGACCAGGTAGGAAAAAATAAAAAAAAAGTTCATATTGGATGTGAGGAAATCAGCCACAGAGTAAATATTGTACTTAGATGAATATCTGGAATCGTTCTTTGAATACGGATGATTTGTCTGTAGATTTTCTTAGTTAGAAAATCTCTGCCATCTACAATATATGCACAAAAAATACTCTAGTCTAATCTTATATTAAGACCATATTTTCCAATTATAAGAGTAGTACCAGTGTCGGTGAGACAAGAATAACAGTGTATTTATGACAGAATGGCTGATGTACCTGATAGAGTAAAAACTGTTCAGAGGACTAAGGACTATGTTTCAGAACTCCCTGCTAAAAGTCTAGAGAACGAGAGTGAAATTCATGATTAACTATTACTTCCTTTGAACAAATGAAAGGTTGTCAGTTGCTGGGAATAGGAGCACTTACTAGAAAGACCTCTGCAGTGTAAGAGACGTTGAAGCTTAGATCCCCAGAAGCAAGGAGGGCCTTACGTGTAGCAAATCCCAGTTTCACATGGCAACAAGCAGTACACTCTAAAGGGATTCAGGGAGCCAAGGCCCTAGTGAGCTCTATGGACCAAATAATAGATAGCTGTTTTCTTTTCTTATATGCCTAGCTTTGTACCTCCCTCTCTCCACTGAGCACAAATGCTGAATGTCTCTGAGACAATATTCTTCACATCTATGAAGGAAAAATTTCCAGACTAACCTCTTGCCTGAAGCTGGTCTGGCAAGCCCTTTTGGTCTAAACTCTTGTGATTTTCTCAGAACTAAGTCAACTTTTCCACTCAGCTATGCATCTAATGCCTGTATTTTCTATTATCTTTACACTGAAATAGTCAGTTGATGAGAGAGTCAGAATTCTCAGTCATGAGTTGGGAAGCAGAATCTTAAATTAGGTTCATTCCCCATATCAGGAATTCAACCTAAATAAAGTCTATCTGTTTAAAACACCGTACTAGTGTTAATCTGGATTGGATCCTTGCCCTTCTTCTCCTGGAAAACCTATTAGACAAGGTTGCAGACATTTTATTCAGAAGTAGCATGAGAAACCTAAGACATCAGACAGCATCTGAGCAATGTTTTAAGGATGTTAGAGCACCTAAAGGAGAATGGAGCTGCATGCCAGTCTGGGCTGCTTGCTTTATTCTTCTGATGGTTAAGTGCTCTTCAGGGAATCTCTACATCTCCAAGTAATAACCAAAGTGTAAACTTGATTTTACTTCAGCTTTTTCTCATACAGTTATCATCATTTTAGCTCTCATCTGTTGGGCAGAGGAAGAAGAAAGCCAGGGCTGAGTGATGGAAGAATTGGTTTTTTGTTTTTCTGGTTTTTTTTTTGTCTTTCATGTAGGTCTGATGAGGAAGTTTGTGAATAAGCTCAAGCAACATATTTCCTTCCAGTCTTTTATCCAGAAATGAGACAATGTAGACAGAAACAGGAGATTGATGAGCTTGGATCTGAGTGGGAGAACTAGTTTGGTTTTCCAGATGTTAGTTTTGTGAGTGAGATGCAGAGATTTAGAGAGAATTTTCCCTAGAGGTAAAAAGACCTTCCTTAACAGATTCTGCTTTTTAACCCTCGTTATGTTTGTGCTTAAATCTTGGCACATAACACTTCTTTGCAGGGCACCTGGGTTATTAGTGTAACACAGTTTTTGTTCATCACTTCAATATTTCTCTCAAGGCAAGCAATTTCCTGTAGGTCCTGACATTGACATCTTACAATAGACTTGAAACAAATTTCTTTTACTGATGGTTTAGGGCATTAATTTATTTGTGAGGATGATTTTGAGCTATTAGTAAGCTTGTGCCTTTAATAATGTTAGAGAGAATATATGAATTTATGAAAAAATATTTTCCTTAGTATTTGTCTGCTTTTCTGTGACCTATCATTCTCTTCTGAACTTGAGCCCAAACTGTTTCAAGCTGGCTATATATAGTCTAATATGTTGAGTCAAAAAACAAAAATCAACAATGATGAAAAACATGCTCAGGCAAAGTCTTTTAGTCTGTAAAAGAATGAACATGAACAATGACTTAGAAAGAATGCAGTGCTTTGGGAATTAAATTAGAAATCCAGTGAAATATATTTCTTATATAAAAGCACTTTGAGAGGAAATAAATGGTTCATGTTATGAGAAGCATAATTAATTATTTAGAAAAAAAAATGAAAAAGTTAAATATATTTCTTCATGAATAGACATATATTGTGTGCATCAGATTTGGAGAATTTTATCCTATTCAGCAAGATTTAGAGTCCAAATAAAAATGCAGAGAAGTTTAGTCTACAGTTGTGTGCAGGCACACTGCAGAATGCAGATCTCTTGGATTTACCTGGGAATTTTGTTCATGCTTCAGTTTGAGCCTAGACTGCAATATCTTAAATCGTAGCAGTCTTTTACTTGGTTTTAAATTACAGTGTTTTATAGTATCTGTATCCAAACATGATCTTTGATATAAGGTGTTATTTGACATATATTTGTATATATTCTCATGGATTATTCATACTTTGAGAGTATTTTAAATGCAGTATGTAGGTACTGAATTTATTTTAGTACTGAGTAATGGCTGTGTATTAGTATGAATTCTAAGCTACTAATTCTGAAGATAGCAAAGATGGCTGCAAAGAGCAACAGTTGCTAAATGAAGACTAAAATTCTTTAGGATTTCCAAGAGGACATAATGCTATGAGTACTTGGAAGGACTTAGGAAAATCTCCGTTTAGCTTCTCGTTTGAGAACTTTGGGAGTATCCAATTCTGTAGTGAGTGATCTGCACCCCCCCAAACTGTTCATAGTTATGATGTACTCAGCAAACATACAGCAGAACATCACTGTTCTGCGATTTCCTTATCTCTCTTCTGATGCCAGGACCATTACTATCAAATCTTTGTGTCATAGGATAAGAGAGACTAGTTCACCAAATGTATAGGGCAATAAACAGGCTAGGAAATGAGTGAGGCAGCCCTATTACCTTATTCCTTTGAGTCCATGCATTGCTACCAGGGAGTAAGAGGGGGGAAAATGAGCTGGCTGTGTAATAGTAGTTACCTTTCTATATAATAAGGGGAAAGAAACTGTGCTGATAGCAGCTTTTTAATTTCAAAACATCATCACCATCTATGATTATGCATATAATCATAAGCATATATTTGCTCAGTCAAATCCGTTTTGGGAAAAGAATAAAGTCACTAAGACCAGTACCATTCTTGCCTGAGGAAAGATCTAGATTACGTTTATCCTTGAAATGAGGAGAGTGGTACACTGAGAGTTTAAGGTTGTTCATACACACAAAAAAATAACATTTCTATATAAGAAAAATGATCTCCAAGTGCTCTTTGTTGTATCTATCTGTTTCTATAGCAGTACAAGCTCTTTATGTTTCAACAGGTGGGCTGGTTGCATTAGACTGACTTGGTGACAGAACTTTCTTAATAGTTTGTATGATTGAGGCTGGTTAATATCTTCTGTGGAGTCCAGTATACAACATCTAGATAGAACTTTATTGGAGACACTTTTGATTGCATTCTTGCTGTGTATCTCTACCAGGTCTTTCCATAACACGTTATACCATCCTTTTTCAACTTAGTTTCCTGTTTTTTATGTCTTAAGGCCTATTCCTTAAAAATTAGATTAGAATGCTGAAGAGCAGCTCAATATAAACCATGAACTAGATCTGCAGTCAAACTTTCTCAGATTCAAAGCTTCAAATTAAGTTTGAAATAAATAAGTTTTTTTAAATATATTTTAAATGATCTTTGAAGACAACCTGACATATTATCTCAAGTGGCAATTCTAGTTTGGTGCTTACAGTTTTAGCGGCATGTATAAATTCTGTTGATTTTGAATAAAGTATAAGAAGCAGCCTGCTAACAAAGAAGTTAATTGAGCAATTTCCACAGAATATAGCATTTAACAACATACTGATTTCCAGTAACATATTTTGAACCCCAGATCTTTTCTGACTTCGAAATATAATTGGAAGGGCTGTTTCTCCCTTGCAACTGAAAGATTATAACTAACTGTGGATGCTTCAATACACATACAAAAGAGCTTGTTAAAAGCAAAGTAAGATCACCTTTCATTTTGTTATTCTTTGATTAACATATTCCCCTTATTTCTGACATGGTTGGCTTTGGTTGGTCTGTGTGGCAGGTTTTGTTATCCTAACAGTCATTTTTGTTATTTAGTTTGCAGAACCATTCTATGTTTTTTAATCAGCATGCAGCAATTTTTCAGGACTATTTTAATCATGCTTACAGCAGGCCAAGCTTATGACAAAATAATTGATTGCCTGATTTTTATCATACTGTGAGGCTATGGAAATATTCTGTTGTATTGATTAAGGACTCAGCCTTTTTTTACGACACAGATTGTTTGTATTACTGACTTTCAGCCAGCACAAGGTGTGATGTTAGAGATAAGCTAATAAATTTATTTTTAAAATTACATCATATGTTGGTTTTGATTTTTACTTATTTTACTGGAAAGAGGAGAAAAAGGAGGAGATCCTCATATATTTTGTCTTTCTCAGGGAAAAACAACTTATAGTTTTACATTTTGTTGCTTAAAATGGAATGGATTGTTTATTTGTTTAGTTAGTTTACAAGTGTTGAGGAATGCCATAATCAACCTGCACAACAAGGCTAGAAAGGCACATATATGGGAATGTTGAAGCAGAGCAAAAATAAAAATAATAATTTCAGAGCAAACTTTCAAAAACAGTACTAGTTAAAAGTGGCTATATCTGAAGTATGTTCCTTACTGCTGAGAAATTAGTCATAGAACATAAATAGTCTGATGTTAAGAAACTTTATGTTTAAGATCTAGTGAAGGTTTCTTGTTATTTCGTGCTGTTGTCTTTTTCACCAGTGAAACAGTTAGTTTTCACAGTCTTGAAACTCATGAAGTCTCCTGTGTTCTGCTCAGTCAGTCATAAACATGAGATAGATTCATAAAAATACCTACCCAAGTTGAGCAAGGGAACTTTTACTCTAATGTATATAAGGTCTGCAGAAGTCCAAGGTAGGATACCAGTAGACTGAATTGATTATTGGGAGAATTGTAAGTTACCTCGTTGTTTTTGCATGATTTTCATCACAGCAATATCTGTATGAATACCCCTTGGATATAGCTATAACTAGACATCTTCATTAATTTAAATAACTGTGCCAGATAGGTGATGTGTGTTTGTTGTCTGAGAGCAATTTCCGTAGGGCATGTAATAGCTCACACTGTGAGAAAGTGAGACCATATAAATGGCAAAAGAAACACTTCATCCTGCTACCTTTTTTGTCATGCTCGCTCAATAAAGGAGGCTGTAAAATAATCCAGAAAACAACCACTGAGCTTTAGTGAGTTGATTTTATTCATCAGTACAAGATCTTTGAGATAACAACATCCACTATTAACTGGCAGAATTGTTATAGGAATGGGCTTACCAATTAGTAAATAAGAGCTGGCAATTTGTGTGACTAAGTGGAGTACACTGCTTGCCCAATAAAATGCTGTAGCATTTCTTCACCTTGAGTGTACTGAAGGCTCTCAACACAGCACAGACTTGAAAACTCCTAACATATGGATATACACGGAATGTACAGGAGGCTCTCAGCATTGCAAGGTTGAGAGTTCCCTTAGCCCAGCATGTCAGGTTAAAGTGAGGAGATGGATACTCATGGTTTAGAGGAGTTGATCAAGTGCTGTTTCCAATCCCCACTCAACTCATCAATCCTAGACTCAGTCTTTTATAGGCGTCAAAATTTGCTCAGGGTTCTACAGGGACCACGAGATGTTGGAATTCACGATCCTGTGTGGAGGAAGCTGGGAAAGAAGTACGATAGTTACCCTGGACTTCAAGAGAGTCGACTTTGACCTCTTCAGGGAGCATCTTGCAGCAGTTCCCTGGGTCAGGGTCCTAGAAGGAAAGGGAGTCCAGAAGAGTTGGCTAATATTCAAGCACCACTTCCTCCAAGCTCAGGACCAGTGTATTCCCACAAAAAAGAAGTCGAGTAGGCGGGGCAGGAGACCTGTATGGATGGGTAAGGAGCTCCTGGGCAAAGTTAACAAGAAAAAAAAGAGTGTACAGCTTATGGAAGAAGGGACAGATCACGTAGGAAGAATATAGGCACATTGCCAGAGAATGTAGATGCGAAATGAGGAAGGCCAAAACCTAGGTGGAATTAGAGTTGGTGAGGCAGGTCAGGGACAACAGGAAGGGTTTCTGTGAATATGTTAGCAGCAAGAGGAAGACGAGGGAAAATGTTAGTAGGCTGCGGAATGGGGAGGGGGCCTGGATGATGGAAGATGCTGAGAAGGTAGAGTTACCAAATGCCTTCTTTGCCTCTGTCTTTACTGCTAAGGCCAGTCCCCATGAACTGCAGGGCTCAAGTGGGAGAGAGATAAATTTGCAAGAGGAAGACCTTCTGCTAGTTGAGAAGGATTGGGTTAGGGATTACTTAGACAAACTGGCCACTCAAAAATCTATGGACCCAGATGGGATGTACCCAAAAGTGCTGAGGGAATTGGCTGAGGTTATTGCTTAGCCTTTCTCCATCATCTTCGAGAGGTCCTGGAGACTCAAGGACTGGAAGAGAGCCAACGCCACTCCAGTCTTCAAAAAGGGCAAGAAGGAGGAACCGGAAAATTACAGGCCGGTCAGCCTCTCCTCTGTCCTTGGAAAGGTGATGGAGCAGCTCATCCTACAGAGAATCTCCAGTCATATGAAGGGGAAGAAGGTATTGAGGAGCAGTCAGCATGGATTCACCAAGGGGAAGTCATGTCTGATGAACCTCATAGCCTT
>JAUBOD010000186.1:489158-549195 GCA_032353885.1 Nothura maculosa
GGGAAGGTTGGACTAGATGATCTCTAGAGGTCCCTTCCAACCTTGAAGATTCTATGATTCTTAAGGAAGGAATTTATGGCTCCTATGGTCGCCTTCGGGAGGCGGTGCTTCCAGAATTTCCTGGTGAGTTCCATAAGATTATCTCGTTTTTGCACCGTCAATGAGGTGAATTGCAGTCTCTTATCTAGTGTTCTCCAAACATATCCGTTCTTCATCAAATTAGGTATTGCGTGCACATTTTAATGAGGTAAGAATGCCCTGCCTGCACATGATATCCTACTTTCTATCTTGCTATTGGAAACAGTGTCAAAAGTTCCTCCATTGCTTTTCTGCCACTTCAGAAGAGTTTGCGCAGTTCTGTAATTTTGGTTGTTAACTCTTTACTTGCCCATCAATTTTCAAGTATGACTTTAGGATCAGGACAGGGCAGAGGAAGTATATTCAACCTAGATCCTTCTGGGATGATAACAACAGCTGCAATACTCTATATTGGGTAATCTTTCTGCCAGGTCTTGCAGAGAAAAAAACAAGGCCCAGCTGCAAATGTTGGAGGAGCTAGGGCCACATCTAGTAGATAGGAAAGTGTTACATCATCAAGTCTCGTGCTGAGCATAATATTTCATTATTTGTCTTCTCAGAAGTAGACATTTATCTTGCTTTTCCTATCCTGATGTAGTTAGTAAAGGCCTGAATAACCCTAATGCTCACTGTGTACTTAATGTGCACTTAATCCCAGACACTAGTACAGGCTGGGGACTGATCTGGAGAGCACCTCTGCAGAGAAGTACTTGAGCATCATGGTGGATAACAAGTAGATCATGAGGCAGCAGGGTGCCCTCATGGCCAAGAAGGCCCATGGGATCCTGTAGTACATTAAGAAGAGCGTTTGCAGCAAGTCGAGAGAGGTGATCGTCCCCCTCTATGCAGTCCTAGTGAGGCCACATTTGACATACTGTGTTCAGTTCTGGGCTCCCCAATACTGTGGGGAGCTGTGGAGCTGCTGGAGAGAGTCCAATGCAGGACTACAAGGATGATCAGAAGCCTGGAACATCTGCCCTATGAGGAAAGGCTGAGAGAGCTGGGCCTGTTCAGCTCGAAGAGAAGGTTGAGAAGGCCTGAGAAGGCTGAGAATGATTAATGTATATAAATCCTTTAAGGGAGGGAGTGAGGAGGATGGAACCAGCCTCTTTTCAGTGGTGGCCAGTGATAGGACTAGAGGAAATGGCCACAAATTGAAGCATTAAAAATTCAACAGGAACTTACGGAAAAAAAATGATAGTAAGGATGACAGTAAGAATAGGTTGCCAAGAGAGGTTGAGTCTTCTCTGGAGATCTTCAAGATCTGCTTGGATGCAATCCTGTGCCACATATTCTAGGTGAACATACATGTGCAGAGGGATTGGATTAAATGATTTCTAAAGGTCCCTTCCAACCTTAATGATCCTAATGATGCTACGATTCTATGAAAATCAGACTTTTTTCAAGCTGGTAGAATCCTCTGAACAGTCCATGGTAAAAGTAAGCATTAAGTTTTTAAACTATCTCTGTTTTGCATCAGATCAGATGAGAAAGGCACCTTAGCCTGAGCATAATTTCAAATATATTTAAAATTAGGTATATATTTAGCAGCCTTCTTGAATTAAGACCCTTCCAAAGGATTTTACAGTTTCTTTTTATCATAATTAAATGGCAGTAGGAAACAAACTGCATTTCAGAAGTAAGATTACACCTGATTTCCCCTTTCCTTCAGTTTGCTCCATTTTACCCACATGGGAGATGAAACAGGGATCATTGGATGTTTTCAGAGAATGTTTCAGTCTGTCTTTCTGTTAGCAAAGACATAATTATGCAAATATAATTCACAACAGAAAAAGTTTAGACTTCTAGGGAGTTAGTTTGAATTGCAAATATATATAAGCACAAGTGTGTGTCGGGGGTGTATTCATATACATATATATTTATCATATTTCAAACTTTAAGTTTAATGTAGAATTGATTGTGAAATGAAGAATCAAATGCTCACAAAACTATTTGAAATGTTTCATTAAACTGAACCAAAAGCGCAGTTCAATATATTGATGCGACTCACATGCATAAAAATTAAAAGTTCATTCTTCTCTGGGCAGGGAAGAAGCCTGGTCATTTCTAGATATTTTCTTCTATTTGTGAGAAAAAACTGTGTGTGTATATATATATATATATATAAACAAGAAATCTGGAGCCTAAGATATATTATTATGATCTATAGGAGTGCATAGTCTAGAAAAGAATCGCTACAGCACAGAATATGATGAATCAAGAATTCTTCTCACTCTTTCAAAGGCTGGTGTGTTAATCCTCCTTGCATAAATAAAATTCTCCTATTAAATTGAAACCCCAGGGGTGCTGTGATATATTGGCTGAAAGAATGAAAGACTTGCCTTCCAGCGTTGGTAATATGGGCATTTATTAACCAAAGAATATATATTTATTTATTTTCTAAACCAGTGTTTGGTATTCTCCCATAAAGGTGAATGTAAAGTGATGTAGCTTCCTCATTGTCCTTAAGAAGAATATATTTACGGACAATAAGAAGGTTTTCCTCCTTTTTGAGGGGCTAGCATAAGGTAAAAATATCAGAGCAACAGCACCAGTGTGTGCTTCTGCTAACTATATTCTACTTGTTTTATCATGCAAGTGGAATAAAATAGGATTTTTTTTGCTAAATAATTTCTTATATTTATAAATGTATAATTAAAAGAAATCTGAGAAATGCCTTTCTACTTCTCCTGTGGATCATGTTTAATGGAGAACTGATCCTACTTTTAAAAAAGTTCTACAAATAGAATTTTCCCAATAAAAGAAAATCTGTGGTCTTTCCCTGGATGGTAAACAATAGAGAGTGTAATGATTCATTCTCTCTTCAGTTTTATTATTGCCTTCCAGCTTCTAATCTAAAAGCTCTTAGCATCATAATTACCTCTTTCAGCTTTTGTAAAATGTCACAATGCCTATTTAGCCAATAGATCACATCACAGTAGGCTACAGTTTCACTTTTAAATACTGTATTAATAACTGAAATGTCTGACAGGCTGAGTTATAAGCTTAGCAACAAATTGGTTTCCCTTTTGGCCTTTTCTAGACTTGCTATTACTTTGGACATTAAGAAAGAAAACTGAAGCAAGAGAGATCAAGAACTGAAGACATGCCTAGTAACTATGACTAATCAAAGACACTCAAACATCCAGCCAGCAATGAAAAATTTAGAGTTAACCCATCGTATACAAGGATCTCACATAAATAATTAGTCAAATTCATAGATAGAGGTGAGCTGGAATTAAATCAACTGAATCTGAATGAAAAATAAGGAGGCCTTTCAATCACATACCTCATACAGGAACTCCAAATAGACCATATTGAGAATTACACAGACACACTGATGAGCAGCCTTCATTCTGTTCCCCAATGTGTTCACTCTGAACAATAACAGTCTGTCATGTTGCCAGTCGCACAGAGAGTTTGAAGTACTGAAGCTATTCATGAAAAAGATAGGAGACCAAAATTGTGTAATTATACTCATGTTGGAAGGCTTTTCTAAGAGAAGAAATACAGCTCCTGCACATGGAAAATATTCTGATCTTGGCAAAGAGCTGTTTGCTAACAGCAAGCAACAGTTCACCCAGCTTGCCCACTCCCAGAAGGACAGCAATTTGTTAATACGAGGCAACAAAAGAAATTTACCTGTGAGCAGTTGAAGGGGAGAACTAGATACACATCTATGATAAAATACGAAGCAGCAGGTATGAAAGTGAGATAATATTAGGTTCATCCTTGTAAATATCTGACATGTCTGCTAACTTCACAAAGTTAAACATTTTGAGGTCAGTATATATATATATATATATATTTTTTCTCACATGGCCCTAGGGTCATTTTATCAGTTTTAGCTACTGAAATTTTTCAAATGTATTTGAAATTGGATCTATTTTAATCTCCCTTATTTGGATTTGTGTATCTTTTTTATCATCAGAAGCATGCTAGATTGTGGTACATAGTGATACTTCTTTAGCTTTTAACAGTAAAAAGGTCTAAATAACTGACTATCACCAGAGGAAATCGACTTGAGGTGAAGCTTTTGAGAATCATATGGAGCAGATTGCTTGGGCAAGACAATATGACTGATGAGCCTCCCTGTGCTTCCAGGCACTTTAATGCTCTACTTGTGTTCTCTAGTGTAGGAGGTTAGAGAGATGTGAGCGAAAGGAATTGCACATTTGTAAACAGCTGAATTAGAAAGCCAGTTTCAGGAAGGCCTGTTTGTATTCCTCTATTATTCATTATCAGCAAATACTCCAGAGGACAATGAATTCTGCTCTGTAGTTGAAACTCATTTAGGGCTGTGTTTTCTAAGCGATTGCTTTGAAACTTCTGGAGTCAGGTCTGAGACAGCTGATCTGAGATATGCTAGTATATATTTATCTGACATTACTGCAGAAGAAAAAGAATTAAACTAAAAGCTGTTCAGCTTTATATGTTTCTGTTGTACCACCCAAGAAACAGTCTTTCTTACTCAATTCTTGAAGTATAACATGCAACTACTCATTGTCACTTAAAATTCATGTTGTTGTATTTTATCTCTATCAGGAGAAATTAGCTATGAAGCTGAGTACTTTTCTGGACCATTTTCATTCTTCAAGGTAGAAGTAGGACAATAAGTAGGATTGCAACCCTGGACTTCAGGAGAACAAACCTTAGTTTCTTCAGGGACTTGCTTGAAGGAATCCTTTGGCTTAGAGGCCAAAAGGGCACATTGCTGGCTCGTAGTTAACTTCCAGTTCCTTTTCTGCAGAGTTGCTTTCCAGCCAGTCAATCCTCATCCTCTACTGGTGCATGAGCTTATTCCACTCTATGTGCAGGACTTGCCTTTGCTGAGCTTCATGAGGTTCCTCTCAGCTAAGCCATGCATCCTGGCCAGGTCTCTCTGAATGGCAGCACAGCCTTCTGACATATCAGCCTATTTGGTAATATGCAGTTGTTTGTGATAAGGGGGAAACTGCAGTAGTTTCAGCTGTCTGGTTCCATAAAGGCATGTAATTCTCTAGCTATTTAAGTGACATAGTTAAACTTCTCATCTCATTCTCTAGCTATTTAAGTGACATGGTTAAACTCCTCATCTCATTGATACTAAATAATGACAATTAGTTTTTCAGACATATGGCTCATTTTTCCAAGTATAACACTGAAATATGGAATGAGGAACATACCACGTTTCAAAGCCTTTAGTGATTTATCCTTTTTTTAAAAAAAATACAATTATTGTTAAGATTGCATATACAGTGTCAATCTTATTGTTAATATAATTGCTAAATTGAAGACAGCTTCCTAAAAATGATTAATATTATTACTGTTAGAACCTTTTTTTAGGAGAGCTTTAAATTCAGACAAATTATACAAAATCTAAAATCCAGAGCCATTTGTAATCTAAAAAGTCTAGAGCTCGTGGGGTATGCTTCATAGGACACTTGGTAGGTAGACACTTGCAATTAGTTATGATGTGCCAGCTGTTTCAGGAAGCCACTCTTCTGTTTGAGAGCATAGAGAGTTATGAGAAATGTTTTTCCAAAAATTAAGAACTTGCAGGTAGATTTTACTTTTGCTGTACAGAGTCATTCAAACTCCTCATAACTACTAGTTAGCCCTGGAGCTGACACTGAGACTGCCTGGTCTAGAAAACTAACTTCATAGGTGCAGCATTCACGTTGAAGGTTTAGATCCCATCAGGTAGCAACTGAGTCTGGGTGCTGTGTGGCAGAGATTCCATCATCAGTATATCCTTGAAGGCTCATTTAGACCTATGAATTTTGTGCAGAACAGGGTGCCTCACTACACCAAAGAGTTAGACCTGTGTCTTCAAAACACACCAAGCTTAAACTGCATTAGCAGCCTGTCCTTGGCTTTTCCATACATTTGAAGGGTTGTTGTCCTGTCTTTCCATCCCTTTATGATATGCCAAACACTTCCTGAGTATTGCACAGAGGGCCTGAACCCATAACCCATTAAAACTCATAACTATGGATTCCTCTAGACAGATAATTGCCTAGTGGGGACAAACTGCTGTGCTTATCGGTCCTGTGCCCAAATTCTTTTGTAAAGAGCATTGTAGGGAGGACAAAAAAAAAAAAAAAAAAAAAAAGTGACATGTGCTTAGCTGAACCTGATTGCTAAAATACAACTCATTTCTTCATTGGAAAAAAAATAAGTTCTTTTTTTCCTGTGTAATACTTTGTGTAGAATCCTTTAATATTTAAATCAAACCACCTAAACATTTTTAAATGTCAAGTGAATGAAGAAGCCTATATATAAATGAATAATATCTTCAAAATAGATAATGTGCAGATATTCTATGATACTCACACATTTTATTTGCATTTGCATTTTTGTTTTTTATGTAATCAAAGAGACAATTTCATTTTGACTAGCTTGCTGTTGATTAAACTAAGCCATGAAGCAACAGATCCAGAGAAGATGAGATGATAAAAACTTTAAATCCCTATCAGAAGACTAGATAAAATGTTTCTTTTGTCTGAAGTGTACCTGTGAGTTAAATAATTGTGAAATGATAATAAATGATTTAATTATTTCCCATCTGTTAGGAATTCTATTAGATGCAGCTCAGTTTGCATAGCTGCATTCCTTCCATCACTCTATTTTGCACTTCCTATCCAGCCTAAAGCACCTAGTGCTGAGTTGTATTATTGTACCCAGAGGCAAAGATGGCAGAAAGCTTTTCTTAAAAGATGTTCTTTCTTTTCTTCTTCTTCATCTTCTTTAAATCTACTATACCTGTAATCTTCTTCTTAAAGTACAATTACATATTTTTTCATTCCACAAAAAAATGTATGAATGGTACTTTTAGTATAAAGTACTATAGAAAAAATAGCTGGGGAATTTGAGTCAACAGTATGCTAAATACATTTGAAAATACCGAATCTGTGATTCTCAGAATAAGGACATAAAAACAGGCAAGGAGTGGCATATCATGCCCAACTCACATAGTTAGTATACAAAATACAACTTAGTATACATATTTTAACAAAAATAATTCCTATCCAGAATTATGCTTACATAGACAACTGCTAGCTAACCTTAACTTTGCTAGCTACAGTACTTTTGGAATGGTTTTTAACTTTTGTCATCAAATTCACATTAAAATTCCAGGGAACAAGAAATTCATCATTTACCTTTACATTCACCTTTACTGTGTTGTCATGAGACATGGAGAAAAAACATTATTTTGCTTTTCTTTCTAGGATAATTGAGAAAAATAAATGTTCAGATAAGAAGGAAAGATGAGATTAAGCACATTTAGCTCAAAAGCCTCTTGTTCCTTGTTTTCGAAGCCAATGAGAGAAGAAGAGATACTCCCAGATATCCTGCCTCCTGTATTCCTTCAGCCTGAAGGACAAAAGAAGGGATAAAAGCTTTGTCGCCACGAGTTTAAGACAACAAGACAACGGTGAGATCCTCACAGTTAATAGTCTCCATTCTCTCCCTGATGTAGGAATTTAGATTTATATTTTCCTTAGTAACTGGCCTGGAGGGAAACCAGTTGACTGTCACTTCAAGCAGTGTTTAAGAATTTGTCTTTTAATCCCCTTAATGCTTATTAATGGGCTGACCTAACTGTGTATGCTACACAATCATATTCACTCTCAGGTTAATTTATTTGAATAGAAGTAAAGCAAATAGAGCTTTTACCTTTATTTGAGGGTCTGTCTTTTGATTTTCTACTTGCCTTTGAAACTGTGCAGCAAGTTCTTCTGGAAGGGCACAAAGGAAAAAAATCATTATAATCTTTTTCAACCCTAGGACTGCTCTTCACTCAGATGTGAAGAGCCTCAGGTGACATGACTTAGGCCAATTGTTTCACTTATCAAAAATAGATAACATAAGCCCTCAGCAAATCTGCCTGCATGGTTGTTTTTTGACCTCTTATTGAACATTTGTCAATTGTCACTTTGACTTGCAGTCCTACATTAAGATGTTTGAAAAATATTGTTTTGTTGGGGTAGATTCATATTGACACAGTATTGTTTTACTTAGCACCATATCATTAACTTTATGCCATGCTGCTCTGATGATTTACGTACACACAAAAAAGCTTTTTTTAAAATGTTGTTTTATTTGAACATCTAATTAAATTTTTTTTAGACTCAGTTTTGGCAATATAGCATTTGACAATGCTAAGAAATGCCTTATGAATGTGTCTCTATATAACATATTTTTATATGTAAATGATCATGCACAAAATAAATGTAGTTATATTCTGCTAACGCCATTTCACACTGTGTAGTGTAACAACACATTGTCCAAAGGACGCTGTGGGAGAATATTTCCTTGCATATGAGGTTTGGAGTAACTCTAGTGGATGCACCAAAACTGTACTTTATTTAATCTCTTACCCCCGGAACAAAGAAAGAGAAGAATCATGTAGTGACGAGTTAGATGTGATTTTTAAGAGTGACAGGAATCATAGAGACCTTGCACCAGTGGCATAAGTTAGATCAGAACCATCCCCACTTTAATGTGTGCAGTGTCATGAGCCATGGACCATGGAATTTGGAATTGCAAATGGATGTTTGCCACTGGTCTTCAGCATGGGAAGGAAATAAAACCCAGATATAGTGGAAAATCAAAGACTATATCAATATAAAGAAAAATATTACCTTGCATTTATAGAAGAAAACTAAAATGTCTACATACAAATATGCACCTGACATACAAATATGATGGGCATTTTTATATGGTAAATTATTGAGCCATTCTGATCAGCTGCTTTCTTTATGTATCTTCAACCATTTCACTTTCCTCTTTTTAACTTTAGGGTTAAGAGTCTAGGGTCTGATTCATTTCAAATGAAGAAACTCCAAACAGACATTATTAACAAAATGCACAAACAATTTATTGAAGAAATATTTGCCTGTACTTGAACTGTTCTAAAGCCTTTGCCTGTCTGCAGTCAGCAAGACCTCTAAAAAACTTCTGCTTGAAAGTGTATTTAATTTCATCACAAATGAATGTCGGTAGCTGTTGGGATTTTCTTGTATGTGGATAGGCCATTTAAAGATCACTGTTTAAACTCCACTCCGTGCAAAGCCAAAAATATACCTGTTCAGAAAAAGAAAATATGCCTAATGAGAAAATCTGACTTCTGGAGTACTTTCCAAGACAGATCCATTTTAGTGCACAAGTATGAAATAAAATAGCCTCTAATTTAGTGGAATGGGTGGCTGGAGGGCATCCATGGTAGCTGCTGCTTTCATTGCCCCTTTCAAGGCTGGCAGAACAGGTAGTTGACAGGGCAGCAGTGCCACCTGCTGCACTTTGGCCGGGATGGAGCAGGTCCTGGCACCATGTTGGCTTTTTGGAAAGTGATAGATCTGCAAGCAGAGAGAAATAACTGAATGTGTATCAGAACCCATCGGAGAACAAAAAAAAAAAAAAGAAAGAAAATCCATTGGCAAGTAGAAGAAATATGAGCAACAGAAACTCTGGGACACACAGGCAAAACCTAAGAATTTAGCAGTCTTTTTTTTTCTTCTTTCCTACTTTCTTCCTTCAATTCTTTCTTTCCTTCTTTCCTTTCTTGTCATTTGAAATTGGAAGGGGGTTTATCTCTTCCCAAACTGTGTTTAAGAGCAGGCTAACACCATCTAAAAGAATCAACATTCATAAAATGTTCCTGTGAAAGATATTACTTTTTATGTTCTCCATATACCATTTGCCAGGAAATGAATATTTCTGCAGCCTCTCAGCATCTAATCTAAAATGAGCAAACAAACAAAAAAACTAGAATTGCTTGAAAAGGATTCTGTGATTTGTGCCAAACTCAGCAAGTATTAAATTTGCTATTAAGAAGTATAAGCTGCAGATTTCTATGCTCACGAACTTGAGACCATTCCCTGGTCCAGTCTAAATACAACTTTGTTTACACTGATTTAGTAGCCTTATGAGATTGCCTCGTTGCGTTGCTGAGTTCCCTCAGCAGGTGAAATTACTTGCTGAGCTGCACAAAATCATGCTGGGAAATAGCTGTGCCATGTGTAGATCTTGCCAGTATTTATTTAATGTTATGTTACTGCTCTAAAATGAAAAGCAGTATAATATTTAAAATGCAGCCAATACAATGATGACCTATAAAAGCAAAGGAAAAAGCTGGGTAACAAATGAAACTATAATATACATGCTGGTTTTGATGTCATTGTTTCTGCCCTTACAGCAACTCCCTTTGAGGTTTTGCAAGTCAATACAGTACGTTAGTTTTATACTTCTTCCTCTGAGTAATAGATCTCTCTCAAGCCACTGGCATGCTGCCTCATTAAAACCTATGTTCTCTGAACTGCTGAAGTTAGTATTTTTGAATTAGGAAGATGGGAGATCTGGGAGAAAATTCACATATTATGATAACTCCATCTCTGGGTTATAGAAAAATTCTTCAAGTATCAGTAGAACTAATTTTTGCTGAAAATGTAAATATATCAAATTCATGTTCACTAGAAATTTTAGTTGAATAATTGGCATTTTAATTTTCTGTGTTTCTACAAGGCCTCCAGTAAGATGGGGATAGAGGGACTAGAAGATCAGATAGTATTCCTGAGGTTGACTTGTTAGGTGTCTGGGATAGAGTGAAATCCAGACTTTTAGAAATCTGGCCTCAGAGAGCTATAAACCTCAGTTCTGCTAGAGAAAATACACATTGCCCCTCTGCACCTGGGGCACCACATTCTTCACACCTTTCTTCTGCCTCTGAAAAAGGCAGCCACTCCAAAACCTCCTAATGCTGCCAAGACTACAACAGCAAGCACAACCATATGGAATTCAGCAAAAGCTAGGAGTTTTCTGAGAATCCAGAAGTTTTGAGCTTAAACTGTCCCCCATACTTTCACATCTATATCATTGTCAGTGTCCAGACTAACCTGCCTGGAATTAACTTGTTTATGTAGATTCACCTATCATAATTTTCTTGATTGAAGGGTAGATGATATTACCTATAGCTGAAGTGACTTTATGTACTCTGATCTCCTGGAAAGAGTCTGAAGAGTGATACAAATGCCTGGCTGTCTGGCTTCTGTAGGTCTCTGAGGAATTAAGCTTATTATGCTTTATTTGTGCTAAAGCAGCAGATTCAAGCACAGAATGTATAACAAGAATATCCTTGTTCTGAGAAGTTCTTACAATGAGAAAACAGCGACAGTCTTTCTTTGTGTCAGAAATGCCCGTTAATAGGTAGCTTTCCATAGTGTCATCAGCTCTTAAAGAGTCTAGACTGCTGAATTTCCAGAGTCTGTTCCAATGTCCACAAGCATGATAAGAAATGGATACTACTTCATTTTAAAACATGAAGTTCTTTTGGGTGAGTTGTAAGAATATCATCCTTTAATATTTTTTCTGAAAGAATGAAATGATTACTGAGGCTGACAGACACTTCTGGAGTTCATCTAGCCCAACTCACTTAAAGCATCAACCACTGTTCTCCATTTTGTGTTATCTGCAAATTTTTTGAAGGTGCACTCTCTCTGTCCTGTTGTCCAGTTCATTAATGTAGATGTTAAAAAATATCAACCCCCAGGAGATACCATTAGTGAGTGGACTCCAGTTAGACTTTGTACCACTGATTGCAACTTTTTGAGACCAGAACAACCTCTCTGACCATCTATCTATCACTTACTTTATCAACTTGTCTATGAGAATGTTATGGGAGACTGTCAAAAATTTTGCAAAAGGCATGATTTTGACTTTTAACAAGATGCTCTCCTCTCCTGCACTGAGCTACTTAATTCTTTGTAGAAAGATGTCATGTTGGCTAAGTATGATTTTCTTTTTATGCAATTGCTCCCAGTCACCTTCTCTTCATCCCTCTGTTTGAAAATGGTTCCCACTAGGATTTTCTCTGTCACCTCCCCAGAAATGAAAGTAAGGCTGACTGGCCTGAAATTCCTAAATTGAAGATGGCAGTGAATTTGCCTTCTTCCTTGGGAGTCCTCAGGAATCTCCCCTGATCTCTACAGTCTTTCATATATAATCGAGACTGGCCTTTCAATGACATCAAACAGCCTCATCAGCACTTGAATCTTCACCAGCTCTTGAATAAGGGACAAATCAACCCAGTTATCATTTTAATGTAATTTTTATTTCTGGTTTCTTTTCTTCCTGACTTCAGCCATCTCTTGCATAATTCATATGTATATATATATCATCAGAGTTGCCTGACAAATTGACAAAAGTGAAGGAATAAGGCAAGGCCATGACACTGCAAGTTGCTTTTCATAGCTTATTCACTTTTCAAAGTTCAATATAGACAAAATTCATTTTTGGGACAGAGGGGCACAGCTTAACAAAATTATTTGTAGTTAGGCATTTGCAAATCTAATACATTTCTTAGGTTGCATCTTGCAGATGTAAGAAAAGATATTGCTTATGATTTGACAATGTAAAGCATAGCAGTTCACACATACTTGCTTAAAGATACAAGTAGTAGATTTTGATGTGAAAATATTTGTCAAAAATTGTTTTATATTAAGATTTTTTTAGTCTTATGGTTAGTTTCCAATACTTTTCAAGACTAAAAGAGTAGAATGCAATCAGAGATATCCTTAAGTTCTATTTTATAATAAATCTTCCTGAAGAACACAAGACACCAGTGTCAGCATTGGTTTTCCTTTTGGATATTTCTTTCTAGGAAATGAGTTCTCTCTTCCAAGCAGCTTTACTAAATCATTCATTAGATGTTACCAATCTACTAAGCAGTCACAACATATTTCTGATGTGTTAGAGAATGCATGATGGAGAATGCTTAAGAATTCCACTTATTTTTCCTCTTCATTCACACCTCCCAATGCTCTGCCAGCCATCACAAATAGCTCTGACTTGCCTGTCTCCTTTCCTAGAGTTACACTCTATCATTTCAAAGGGGACATTTGGGATAAATAAGTTCTATTGGTATAAAAAAGAATGATGCTTTTCTTCAGCCCTAATTTTTCAACTCCTAGAAACTATTGATTGTGGTATATTTCCATCAATGTAAATTTAATTGACTCAAAGTAAGAAATATGGTAGAAAATGTTGAGATTTAAGCTGTGATCCTCCAGATAAAAACTCCAAGCTTTTTAAATTACAAGTTTCTAGAGATGGCATGAACTGCTATAAATATACAGAGAAATCAACTACACAGTGCACCCTGAATAATGTGCAGTTTAAGTCTTGTAAAGTGAATATATTGTGGTTCCAGTTCCAAAGCAAAGAACTGTAGTGATTCTTAGATTCAGTGTTATTTCATGATTCTGAAGACAAGTGCAAATACTAGGGACTTAACTAAAAGGTTGTTATATTTATTCTGCAGTCTTGAGTACAGTCAGGTATCACCATCTGGTGTCTAAATGCTAAAGTTCTTATCGGTAGAATACTTAAAGAGCATACGTGGCACATGGAGGATAGTAATAATAATAAAAATAACCAAAATAAAAGGTGTTAATCTAGAAACAGAAAATTTGCCTTTTTTAAGAGCTTGTATATCTATAGAGAAATTAGGTTGTGAGGGGCTGGAGATTTTCAAATAATCTTTCTCATAGTGGATTGTCTATATAGACAGAATGCTTTTATTCTTTGTATATGATTTTTCCAATGTATTTTTCAAAGCATTTAAGAAGATTGTATTTTTATAGTGTTTCTAATCTTTTAAATCAAAGGCAAAGGAGCAAAAAGAAGCAAAGGTCAAGGATTTGATATACCTAGTAATCATAATAGATCTGGCTTTGGGTAAAAAAACGTGAAATCAGCTATCAGAATTTACCTTCTCTCTAGCTGCAGCATTGCAAGAGCATGAAGAATGCTGAGTGGCTGCTGATGGTTTCCTTAGATTCCTTTGCAGTTAATCATATTCCCAGCACTGGATGTTTTCATCACTGCAGTAGCTGATCCAATTTTGCCACAATCCAGAGAAATGCCTTCTAAAGGTCTGTTCTATGCATTATAAGTGTTTCACAAAACACAGTAGTAAATGAAATAAGTTTGTTCTTTCCAAATCAAGAGCTTGTTGGCAGTTAGTGCCTCTATCCATTTCACTTCAAATCTCATGTTATTACTGTTAAGATACAGAGTACCTTTTTCAGGGATTGTAGGTTTGCTCCAAAATTCAGTGACAGAGAACTGCATTTTGTATTTATTATATGTTTGGAGGGTAAAAAGAATTAGAAAGTTGTACTATCAATAATATTCTATTTTTTTTTGCTTCAAAATTTGCAGCCTATTTTAGATGCAGTAGAAAGTTATTGTTGCTAGTTTACTCTTGTTCAATGTTCTCAGTGACAGAATTTAATTATTTCAATATAATTCATTGTGCTGAAATAAACTCTTCTTTTGGGGGCTTCTGTGTTTCCCAGATGATTTAAAAAAAAAAAAAAGAATAACGCTCTATACTAGAACACTGCCTTCATGAATATCCTCTTTTTGAAAGGTGTAATTCTCCACTCCTTACAGAGATAAACAGCAAAGTTTTAGATTGGTCTTTCTTTACAATGCAACCTGTCTTCTTTACACTAGTCTTACTCATGAAAGAAGGATAGTGGCCATAAACTTGAGGTCTCATGATTCTAATACAGATTTTGATTTTCTATGTGTCTATTTTTTTATTCACTTTCCATTTGCTTTTTTATTTGATAAAACTAAAATTTTCTTGGAGAGATTAACAAATTTAGAAAAAAATCTGATTTTTAAATTCTACCTTTGAAAACTTGTGGGTTTATCTTCTGAAACATCAGAAGGTAATGATCAGAAATCTTCTCTGTATATTATTTGGTCAAAGCATGTCCTTAACTAATCCAAAACTAATTAGAATCTTTTACTTAATAAGCACTAGTTTATTACAGAATTTGGATAACAAATTTGGCCTCAAAATGACAATTAGTAAGTGAAAATCTGTAGAATATGAGGCAAATAGAAATGAGGAACACAGGAATAAAAGTATGTAAATACATGCAACCCATTTTAACTACCTATAACTTTCTTTAAAAATGGAAACAACCCATCACAGCTAAATTTTATGTGACATTCTGATAGAGGAAAATATTTGAGCCACTTTGTTAATTATGAGTGAGTGATATTGTCTCACCACTAAGGTGTTAAATTTGTTTTTGAAAATCAAATCTGAAAATTGACTCCTCTAAAATGCCATTTTTAATATTTATTATGAATATACTTTTTCAGCATTAATGCCAAGGTTAATTGTAGCCCAAACTATAGAGAAATTAACACACTCTCTGTGCATATGGAAGAAGATAAAAACAATAATTTTATAAGAATGCACTATTTGTATATAGAGGACTATCCACTATAAAGAACTTAAAGATTTCTTATTTTTAAGGATTTTATAAACTCTGTATATGAAATAATACTTGTTCAAGGTGTTACTGATTACAAAACCTAGAGGCAAAGTATGGATTATTATAATCTCCATAAAAGACAGAGGAAAAGGAACTATTTAATCCTCCAGCATGTTTTTACCTTGTAGATCCTACAGTATATTTACAGTAGCTCCTACAATCTATTAATGTATTATAGTATATTCTTCTTGCTTCTTGTCTTTGGAAAGTCTTCCAGAGTTAAAATTTAATTGTAACACTTGGTAATTTTACTATTTAATTTGGTCTGCTAGGCATTACACAGATGATTTAGTTTGAAAAGTTTCAACATCAGCTTTCAGACACTTGAAAAGAGGAAGCAATCAAGGAAGGAAGAGTATATTTCTGTGGTGCCAGTGTGAAAAAGGAAACAGGAGTTTATCTTTTACTCCTTTTTCCCTGCTCTTATGCTTTTGAATGCAAATGGATGAAAGAAAGATACAACACCAAAAGTAGCTATTTTTTTCTGTGATGATACAGTACTTTAGATTGATGGCAGAGCGTGAAAGAGTTGTATGGAAGTAGTTGTATGGATCAGTCCTTGAGCATCTATTTACCTCCTGTCCCAAGACATGTACAGGACCTTCTACTCACCAGCTCCTGCAAATATGCCCTCACATCTTGAAGTGGTGCTAAAGCTATTCTGATTAGAGGAGTCTTATCTGCATAATTTGAAGGAGGGAAAGATTAATAGGATTCATCATCTTTCTCTCCTTCACATCTTTACTACTGTTGCTTTGACATTTCTAAGAAAGCTACCAAAAAAATAAAAAAAAAACCAGAAATTTTCATTTTAAGGAATCACAAGCTTTCATATTTTAAAGTACATTTACTTTGATCAATGCTCTATACAAAAAAGGAATGTTTTCAATTTACTCTCATGTTGCCCATAAGATTATAGTGAAGATATGTTGTAATTTGTAGCAATGTAAGTCCTTGCTGTTATGGAAAAAGCCCTTATTGGACATTCTTATTGAAATAATGTATTGCAAATAAAATTGCTCAGAAAAAAACCTATGAATAAAAATAAAGTTATTAGAAATTAGTTTCTAAGAGCAGTCTGAAAGTCTGAAAGAACAAGAAAAGTCATACTGCAGTGAAGGGATGGAATAATTGGTGAATATATTTGTTACAGTATTAATGTATTTGTTGTCTTTCATACCTTGAACATAATTTCTTAGTTTTTAGTCTCATGGGTGATGTTCTTATTAAAACCATAGAAGTCCTGCTTGTAATTTGTTGTCAGAATATCTGACAACACATTAAAATTCATAGGCTATCTAGCTTTTCAGTCATGGGGAAAACTGTTTTATTTTATCCTGTGTATTCCAACATAACAAATAATTCAGCTGCTCTTACCTAAGAATGGTAGATGTTTTCTGAGCAGTAATTATAGGGTAAGCTGTAAATGTTCATCTTATTCATAAGAAATATTAATGGAAATATTATTAATATTATTAATAATATGCAGCTGATTTTTTGATTAACTGCATTTGTCTTCCAGACTAGTTGATATCGGTTGCTCATGAATGAGTTTAAACTGTCAATATCATCATTCACACAATGAAAAAGATTTCTGATAGAGTACTTATGACTTCTGTAAGCACCCATTATAAACTGTATGGACTCAAGCCCTTCCTATCTACACCTTAGATCTAAGTCTACAAACTTTAATTCTCAAGTGTGTCTTCTTAAGGCAGGATGATTGTGTTATTGGGATAAGGATTTGAACAGCCTTAGTTATCTTCAAAGCTTTGTGTGTGCACCCTTGGAGTGTACCTATTTATGGAGCAGGCACATAGTCGCATGGTCTTCAAAACAGAAGTGCTTTCATGTTTGCTACTGCTTAAAGAGAATATCTGCTCATCTGTTTTAGGAATTTTCATTAATGACTGAAAAATGATCACTTTTTCATGCTAGAGTCTCAGGTTCACCCTGAATATCTCTGTGGAGAGGTTATTCCAATAAGCAGCTAATTTAAAAGCTTAACAGAGGCTTCCAGTGATGCTGGAAATAAAAGCTCATGATTTGAAACTAGACCATATTTTTTGTTTCAGTGAGTCACAGCCTGAATGTAGAATATTTAGCATAAAACATATAAAATATTCACAGATAATTCAGATTTGAAGTTACCCAAAGAATGTTAAGAGTAATAATGATTTATTCTATGGAAGGGTTAAACATTTATTTTGAAAGCAGGTCAAGAATATACAGTTTTGTTATACTCAAATATTTGTTATGCTGCAGATAAAAAAGACACAGAGAAGTGCTTTATGCAAACCTAACAGTGCATAACTAAACAAGAAGAGATTATGTTATATTGAATAGGGAGAAAAAAAAATCCAAATACTAGGCTGAGCTCTTCTCATTTCAATGGAACAATAAATATTCTTACTGCTAGAGAGCTAGCTCTATGATGTTTATCCTTATCCCATTTTTAGGCCACATTTTACAGGCACAGTTGATAGTCATGAGGGAGGCTCAGATGAATCAGACTAAAAATGGTGATCTGGATAATTTTATCTTCATTCATCTGAAATCAAATAAAAACTTTCATCAGCGTATTCTAGCATTGAGTCCAGCTCCATCTTTTCTTTTCCCTTATGGATAATGTCTGGCCAGGAAGGAAATGACTACATTTTCAAATACTGGAATGAAATTTGGCCTAATGGAAATTTGGTTGAGTTACTTCCTGCAAACTAATGACTAAACAGAGCTTTCCAGGAGGAGACTAAGATCAACAGAACACTGGCCAGTAAAAGACCTAACATCCTAAAACGTCCCCAACGCTGATTTTCAAAAATCCTTCTTATGTAGCACTCCAATTTGAGGACTGAGAGTTAGTGATGTGTGAAAAGTCAAACAAGATCTTATCATCACTCAAGACCTAGTCTTAATTAAGAGTCTGAGTAGTCCCACTGAGCTAAAGTGGGATTTAGTAGGAGGTGCATGAGTCCTCAGTTGAAACAAGGAGTTAATAGCAGCAGTCACCCCAAGGGTTTCAGGCTGCTTGCTCAAGTATCACTGAAAATACTGGGCTTCTACTATGTAAAATTTCATACCCAGGCTGTCTAATTCTAGGTTTCTGCATAGAAATGATAGAACTGATTGCTGAAAGATAGGTGTTTATAAATAGCGTGGTTCATGATTTCACTGAACACGTGAAATATCTAGAAGTCTGGTAGCTATAGGAGTGATGAATAATAGTTAAGTTCAAAAGCTCAGTGACTATGGAGGACTACTAACTATCCAAACCGTTTCAAATACTTTAGCATATCTCTAACTTAAATTTACATAAATAATTAGTCATACCTCTTGGAATTTGTATTTGCAATTTATTAAATGCTTTAAATGATTAAATGATTTACTTTCTCCTTCAGATGAAGCCAAGCTGGATGTGAGCTTTTTCTCTTAGAGAAAATCAAAATCACCTCTTTGCTTCTTGACTGGAGTCAATTGGAGTGATGTTTTAACGAATTGCTATACAATGTCAATGTCACCATCTACTTCTAGAGAAAGTTAAGAATACATTAAGGAAAGTCAATTATATTTCATTTTCTGAAATCTTTCTGTTTTTCAGTCTCCTTTTATCTCTCTCCCTTAAGCAGACAAACTTAAAATTAAGCCTCCAACTAGTGTTCCTGCATAGTTTAATCTCTTTCACAGTGCCAGCAGGGATTAGCTGAGGTGACACAATATCTAATAAAATTTTACGTCAGTAAACTTGGTTTGAAGAGCAGGTGTAAAAATCACACTGATTGTCATGCATTTAGGCATTCATTCATAAGAAAGCACACTACTGTGCATATGTGGGACAGGTTGTTTTGCTATGCCAAAAGGAATCTTCATGCTGTGGAATTTATGCATTTCCCACTGCTACTCAAAATGCTTGTCTGAATGTTCAGGCAGGGGAGAACTCTCTTTGCAGAAAAGGTTCATCTTCTGCTCAAGTCAAGAGGTCTGACTTGTACTATATTCCCTATTCACTGGCAATTTTCAGCCAGTGTTTGCTTTATCATCACCAATTAAAGAGGAAAAGATTGTGGTACTAATTTTTGCTCTAATGTGACGTTATGAAACAAGTAGTAAATGAGAAAGAAAAGGAAAAAAAGAAAACAAACCGGAGACTACACAAAGATAAATGTAATATCCCCTTTACCCTCAAGAACTGAAATTATTCTGACAGGGTCAGAGATTCTGCTTGGCAAACTATCTTAAATTAATTACCTGCTTGACATTTTAAAGGAAGGGTTCAGATTGTAAATTTAACCTAGACAAAGCATTCTTTTTAATCTTGTCAGAATGCAAACTACTTTGCACTGCAGTCCGTGAATTATTTATCAGAGTAACGACCCCAAAGGGTGAAAGAAAAATCAGGAGTATTTGATCTCAGATTCTGCAGACTGTTGTAGTTCTCTGCCTTAGATCTGCACCTGTTGCAGTTTCTTATTTTTTCTTTGTTTGATCTTACTGATATTTAGTTCTTATAGCCTGTTTCTCTACAGTCAAAATTAAAATATTATTTTCCATTTCATTGCATTTCTGTGGATTTTCAACCTGCGTCCCAGCAAATAAGTGAATCTGTTTTCCAGTGGGGGAGAAAAAAAGGCAAAATAAAGGGGACAAAACATCTACCTTTCTGTTACCATTTTCTTTTTCCTTTTTTTTTTAACTTGTACATGTAGTGTTCATTACTTCTCTTTTTTTTTTTTTTTTTTCTCTCACACCCAGGTTAAAGCGCATTCTGTAAGTTGCTACTAATCACCTGCATTAAAACGTTGGTCGTGTAACAAGTGCTGGAACAGTGAAGATGAAGGCTGATCACATGGTATAAAAGACTCTGAAAATGCGAGTTCAGAATCCTGTTCTTACACAGTGTTTTTGATGTTAAACTGAAAACCTGATTTTAGTCTGCTATTTGCAAAACAAAGACAATACAACCTCTGATTCCCTATCTCCTGGTCTGTTTAGAGTTTCAACATGTTGCTTCATATACTGTTTAGTATGAGCCAAAAATAACCTCTTGGCACTATTTTAATAAAATTAATAATTACAGTTCAGAGATGGAATACAAATTAGGCCATGACATGAGTATTTCCTTGTTGTAGGCAGACATTGAACTTAACTGCTTAGTTATTCTGAATTTCTACAAAGATCATAATTGTCTGAGCACATCCAACAAATGAGAATCTGATATTTAGAAGGAATTCTGATATAGAAAGTTAGCAGACAAAATTCATTAGATATTTTCAGCAATTTTACAGATGATTTAACTGTGCACATCTTTCACCCTGAGAATATTTGCTCCTTGGATATGCATTGTTAACTTTAAATGTTTCATATTTCAGACAGATTCCAGTATTTTCTTTTTTTTATTGATAAACAAGAGGAACTTCAACTGAGCTGGAATACTATAAGAATCATCTGCCTTTCTAAACTTTCACCTCTATAGAAAGTTCAGTAGAAAGTCTATCAATTTGTGAGGAAAAAAATATAAGTCCCTTCTGCTCCTGCTAGGTAGCACAAAAAAATATTTATTTTCTCTGTGGTTTTCTGCATGTTGCTAGGAGCTGAAATGAATTGAGTAAACTTGAATTTAGTAAACTGTCTAAATGCTTTTGTTTTACAATTTTCATTCTGTGTCAGAGGGATTTTTTCTACCACCAGAATTTCCTCTTCCTTTTTATCGATGGCTAAATGGTTCAAAAAGCCAGATATAAAAACCTGTCCAGACAAAATGTATACGAGCTTTTATATTACTATGCTGTTCAGCAGTACAAGTCAATTCTGACTGTTAATTCTCCTTTCAAGAAAAAATTATCAGATATCTACTTAGGTTCCTTCTCCTCTCAAGTAAGTACAACACTTTCTAACTCACCTTCCGATCCCTCTGATTGATAATAATAAAGAACTTCAGCTTTTCGTGAATTGATGAAAAATGAATGATTTATGGCTTAAGATCAGAGCTAACACACTAGTTAATTGCAAGACTTTCTACTTTCAGGCCATATCCACTTTCATCTATTCTTACCATTAAGCTCCAGGGAAATGGTTAAAGGATTGTGTGCATCCTTCAAAACCTGTTTACCTGCCAGTAATTTCCAATTTGCAAATTCCTGTGTCAATAGAAAGAACACGACTAAGATACTGAAGACTCATGTTTACTGAATATCCCAGGCCTCTCATTAATGAAGTGTAAGTATGAGCTCTTGTATCAGTGGATACATCCTAATTAGAGATTTTGGCTACTCTGATTTCCCTTGTGATTTTCATTCCGCTAATTCCCCTTTTCCTGCCCCCTGCCCCTCATCCTAGCCTACTTAAACATCAGTGCTGCAGGCTGTGATTGGAGTGCATTGTAACACTAGCTATAATTCAAGTGTTCCCTCTAAGTACAAGCTCTCTTTACATTTCCCAGCTGATTTGTGAGGGTGGTTAGGACTTGTACAAGTGCAAAGAATTACCTTTATCTAGGTTTAAATATTATTTTATGCTAATTACTGAAACCATCCTTTAAGATAAATCCTTGATTTTTATGTATGCATCAAGAGCAATCAAGACTTAGGTGTTCACTGTCCATGACTACTTTCTGATCTGCTCCTGATGGAATTACCTGTGTGACTTTTTCAAGCTGTCCAAATATATATTTTAAAGATATGATGAATAGACTGTACGTTCTTCATGTCCTGGTAGCTGAGGCTGAACACTAGTAGAGAAATAACTATTTTATCAAGATAGGTACTGGTGGTCTTGGCTCTATTCCCAAGGTCCAAATAATTTGGAATAAAATTCACCTTGCTGCAGCACCAGATAAGCCCTGCTTAATGTTTTACTTTGCTTTGCTTACAAATTAAGGCAGCGGGCACATAGGCTCTTCTTTGCTGCTTGGCACAGTGTGCTCAGACCTTCATCATTTCAACTCTATTTCATTGACTCAGTTTCACTGACTTCTTCCATTTCCCAGAGTGCTTGATTATGAGGTTCTATTATGCCACTCTGTATGGAGGTACCATTTGTTTGGAGTTGAGTTGGTTGTTAACCTTGCCTTATCACTGATCATTTTTGTACTTTGTTCTTTGATTCTGACTTAACTCTACCCTTCAAAGAGACTAGATACACATGTTGAGACTCCTGTGGTGCAAAGCAGCTGTTGAGGGTTGCTCTGCAGAAGTGATGGAAGATCTGGCAGAACATTCCTCATTAGCCTGGATTGAGATGGTACTTAATGTTCCATAGGAAAAGGAGACAGTGCATGTTTACAGTTCCCACACAGTTAATGATCCTGTTTTCTATCATGAAAAGTCACAGTATAGTGTCCACATTTTGCCTAGTAAAACTTTTGTTAACAGAGTGAAAAGATTTCTCAACATGTGTTACAGATCAAATGAGTGATATAAGGAGGCAAAGCTCTGTGATCTCTCTGGTAAATAGGCAAATAAAAGCATGATATATCACACAGTATGACTGATATATCACCGATATATGACATAATTAGTATATATAAGGTATTTTAGTAGACTAACAAAGTATATTAGTATATTAGGGTTTAGTAAACAGTGCTTTTAATGTTTAATGTCTCTGTTTTTTCCACAGCTTTCTTTTGTTATGTAGTAGTCCCTAAATAACTCTGCTTTGTTTTGCCTGTACGCTAACAATGTGTAGTGCAAAAATCCCTTAAAATATAGCATCCCTAGCCACCCATTTTACCACCTTTCACCTTGGATAAGGCATTTATTTAGTTTTTAATAAATGTCACCTCAATTCTCACATATCAAACCTCTTTCTTTAGGAAGTAAATTCCCTGATATAGGAATTCCCTTATTAATCCATTGAAAATAATTCTCTCTCAGGATGGATGGTATAAGGAAAGTGTAAGAGATAAGGATATTTTTCCACATTCTGATTGAGCATTTCTTTTTCTCTAGTGATTAGTTTAACTGCATCTACATTTTCTTAAGAATTAGTAAATTCTTAGGCTTTTTAGGTGTACCCTGTAAGAGGTGTTCAGTTAGCTCTATTCTTTTTATTTTTTCATTTTCCTCTCCTTATTTAGCTGACGATAATGAGAAGCAATCTCTATATGTATGTTGCTTGGAGGTTTTATTTCACCAGTTTAGTAGACTGTGTGACAAGTATTTTATTCTTCAGTATAGAAGTATTCAGAATAATAAATTGTTTTTCATCTCTTCTTGTAGTATAGGGTTTTCATGGTAAATTATTTTCTATGGCTTAGTCCTCTAAGAATAAGTCCATATCACTAGTTTATTCCCCCTTTTGTGTTCTTGCTAAATGCAGTTCTTATCCAAAACAGTAGAATTTTCAGTGAAATTTACCTCACCTACTATGCATTGAAATTTTCAGATTCTTTTTGGTTGACCTTGGGAGTGGTAGAGACAGGTGGTAAACTTCTTATATTTGTGCTATTAGGAAGTCTTGACAAGTGTAACTGAGTTTTTTTTTTTTTAATGTATGAAGTATGTTTATTTAAAATTTGGCATCTACATATCTAAGTTCCTTAGCTATTCAACCGTGAATGTAATAAGAACAAGAAATCATTCAGCTGCACATGATGGGCTGGATATGGTTTACTGGCATTTATGACTGCAAACAGAAGATTGCTACAGTTATTTGAACACTCAGGCAGGGTGGTCCTATATCAAGACCAAGATAGAAAGCCAAGATTATGAAACCATTCACGCAGCTACTCAATAGTCAAGTGGTTTTTGACATATCCTAAGGATGTAGGCAGTTATAATTCAAGATCCCTGCTGTGCCTAAGCCATACCAGGTGGATGAAGTGTAGCTTTCCATGTCCCGAGCTATTAAAGAGCTTTATTTTTCTTTTTTCTTTTTTTTTTCCATATCTCTTAGTGGAACCATTCCACTATCTGTAAATAAATACTTACTGAAGTGGAGAGAAGCTGACTTGGTATCATAGTGGCTCTGTTATTCTCCTTGGATGTTTGTGGGTGTCAATTAAACTTCTCTGATCAGTGGCTGGAACCATTGCTTCTGAACCACTGGTGAGTAACTTAAATATAAACAACTTAGAGTTTCTATAAAAACAACAACAAAAAAAAACAGATTTTTTTTTAAGCATAGAAAAGTTTACTATATTTGGAGACTCTGTCACTGCAGTCTGTCAGTGAAACCTGTGCAGCAGTGTCTACATGGTACCACACTTACTTGGGATATGTTTCATCTGGAAACCAATATCCTACCTACTGTTAACTAAGAAGATTTCCCCACTATGATGATTGCAACCATCTGTCACTCTGCAATATTAGGAAATATATGTGATTTATAACAAGCATGATTTTCAGTTCTTAAGGTTTCAGTTAAGCCTAAAGATATTTTCAAGCCACATCATTGTTTGAACATGCAACTCAGGGATTTGTATTACAAGGTATAGGAAATGGGTATCACCCTCAGAAGCTGCATAATTTCCACAGTGTCCAAATGCAGTTGAAGAAATAAAACAGACAGAGAGGTAGACATCTTGGAGCTTTCTGTCCTAACTCCTACATTGTGATAATAGTTTTTTACTCTTAGACAACCATAAATTAATTTTCCATTTTTAAAGTATATGTAAGAAAATGATCCTTTTAGCAATTATTGACTTTAAACACTTACTAAAGGAAAATTTTAAGGGAACAGCTCAGTGTGGAAAAAAATCATTAATGACATGCAAATACCATCTTCCTCATTACAACATGAGATAAAACAGTCTGGAGAACTTCTACACATTAACAATTACATCTAAATGGAACTGATCTAGAAAGAGATAATAATGGCATATTTCTATTTCTTGATGTAAAATGTTATTAAGAAAAATTATGGTGAATTGTCTTTCACAATTCAGAGAAAAGATACTTACACAGATGCTTATTTAAATTAAGAATCAAATTATCATCCTGCACCTCATTGAGAAGTAGTCAAAATATTAGTTGATCATGCATTGAGTATAAATGATTCAGAATATGAGGAACAAAAATACTGCAAAAGAATGTTAAAATAGTTATTTAAAGCTTTTCATGGAAATGCTAAAAACCATTTTATCACAATTGAAAAAAATGATGAAAACCAAAACAACAAAATATCAAATTACCAAAATAAAGATATCACTAATCTTTTACAAAGGTGTTTCTTATATAACAAAATGCTCCATTACAGTAAGTTTAACTTTGTTGTTTTAGCTTTTCAAATGCAGGGAACTCAGGATACAAAATATTCACTTAAAACAGCAAAGACTAAATAAGCCCTATGTTCTTGTATGTAAAGAAAAAGAATCATTAGAGGACAAAATCAAAGAATGGTTCAGGTTGGAAGAGACCTCCAGAGATCATCTAGTCCAGGGATATGCAGACAATATTGCATAGAGTGGCATGCAGGCAGGTTTGCAAGACCTCCGGAGAAGGAGACTGCACAACCTTTCTGGGTAGCCTCTTCCAGGACTCCATCACCCTCACAAGAAAGAAGTTCTTCCTCACATGCAGATGGACTGTCCTGTGTTTCAGTTTGGATCCATTACCCTTTGCCCTATCACTGGCTATCACCAAGAAGAGTTTATCCCCCTCCTCCCTACATTCTCAGATCAGGTACTTATACATTTTGATGAGATTCCCCCTCAACCTTCTCTTCTTAAGGCAAAACAGGCCCCGCTCATTTAGTCTTTCCTCATACAAGAGATGCTCCAGTCCATTAATCATCTTTGTTACTCTCTGCTGGACCCTCTCTAGAAGCTCCACATTCCTCTTGTACTGGAGAACCCAGAACTGCACACAATACGCCAGGTGCAGCCTCACCAGAGCTGAATTAAGGGGCAGGATCCCTTCCCTTCACCTGCTAGCCACACTCGTGATGCAGGCCAGGATCCTATTGGCCTTTTTGTCCACAAGGGCACACTGCTGCCTCATTGTTAACTTGTTGTCAACCAGACTTCCAACTTTGTTTTTGTGGAGCTGCTTTCCAGTAGGTCAATCCTAACACATACCAGATTAGATTTTGGTTAATATTTTACTGATATCTCTTCAGTGTTTTCAAATCAGTTTCCAAAATTGCCTCGATTCAGAGGCCTAGATCTCTTTTTCTTATTCAAGATTTCCTTCTTGTCATACAACCCAATTACAGAACACACTATATTTTTCTTCTATTAAATCAGCTTCAAGAATGCATGAATCATGCCTATATTATTAATCTTTATGTCCTACAGGAAATCTTTTTTTAAAGCTATCAGTTTTTTTCATTTTTATTTCTTGTAGTACTCATATTTTTTCTTTAGGATTTAGTGTATTTGCTTTCTAAAAAAAATCTAAGAATGGTAATTTTAAAAAAATAATAATCAAAGACACTAAATGACAGTCATGTGCATATTTATTATATAATCTCACTTGGGCATGCCATCAACACAAACACTGAACTCCTTTCTCATTTAGAACAGAACTCTGGTGCTGCTAATATGAAAGTGACTTGACCAATATCTTGATGTTCTGGTCAAGAAGGAAATGGGAGAAGAAATTGCAGTCTTTCTGCCAATTTGCTGGTATTAGACTATTCTCCTGGATGTACTCCATCCAAGCTGCTCTGGCCTCAGTTCAGTGGCAGTCTCAGAAACATATAACAAAATTTTTCAATCAGCATAACTTTTCCACCTGGGTAGTTGCATTTACTTTGTGTGTATCTTATGTCCTCTTCTCTCTAATTTTGATCTCATATTTGTTTCAGCTGATATTTCACTTGTGAAATATCAACAATACTTCATTATTTGTCAACAGAGAAGGTGTGTACAGATGGGATAGTCTGTATATCACTTGTAACATGTTGGAATATTTTATTATGAAAGGAATTAAACAGATGCAAATTATTATTCAGATAATAACATACTACTAAAATATTTTCACCTTCCTTCTCAGGTTTTCAAGCAAAAGAAATTTGTGTTTCCATATTCCAATTTGAATATATACTTTTGTGTCTTTTTTTTTGTCAAAATAAGTTCTATTTTTCAGTTCCAAGGGAAAAAGAAGATACTTATTTCTTTTAATCATTCCTTCATTCCTTTTCTTTCATCTAGAAGTGAGATTACCAGCTAAAATATAGATGTGCATGTGGGTAGAAATGTGTGGCTTGAATGTTCATAAACTAAAAAGAGTTTCTCTGACATTTCTTCATTCATCTTTGAATGGTGACCATGGGAATCATTTGTTGATGCTGTCAGACTTTCTAGTGATAAAATAGTCTATGCTCCTTTATCTGAGGAAGTTTATGTTTTCCAAACTCTTGGTTTAAAGCATTGTTTCCTAAGAATAGAAGTATTTCCAAATATTGGTATTATTGTTTGTCAATCCGTTTGTTTTCATTATTACAGTCTTTTTTTTTCCCCAGATTTTGGCAGAAATATACTACTGCATAGTAAATCGAGTAAGTCAACAATTTATTCGTAGGCAAAAACCTGAATTTACTACAAAAACATCCGACAGAATTTGGTTTAGGAACTGCTGTTCTTGTTGAGAAACAGTTTGTATAGGACAGTTTTAGGAGTGTTTTTTTCCTTCATAATCTCACTTTTTTAACTTTGTTGGAAATACTCCTCTAGATACCTAGTATTAGTGGAGTAAATGGAAATTAGCTTAATGATCTTTGGAAAAGACAAGATGATACCAAGACACAGAGAGTTATTGGAATCATAGTAGAAAGCACACTGTCCTGAAAGAATAGACCTAAACCAAGCTCCATGCTTTCCAACTGCAGGTGCAAATAGATTTAGAGCCAGGCACTATTTTCTCATCTATTTATTTACTGTATCTCTCCAGTTCAGGAATCTTTATCATTTTTTTCAAGGAATTTTAACTTTTGCTGGTGGTTGGTAACATGTTGTTCTCTAGGATGAGCATACTACAGGATAGTAAATATTATCTGAACCACCACAGAAAGTGCAGGTCAGTGAACTGAAGTCTTTCATTTTCCAAACAAGTATCTCACCACTACTGGCAGCAATCCTGTTACCACATAATTATTATACGAGCACTTATTAAAAAAAATAAACAGGCACATTTTTTGAGGGGCTTGATCCTATTAATCTGTGTTACGCTTACCTGAAGGGTCAAACACCTTCTTAAGGATTCCTGATCGGTATAAGGAGTTGCATAATTCACTGCTCAGGCGGAATGAATTTGGCACAGAAAAAGTCTTGCAAACATCTAGAGAAAGTGTTGTGTCTGACAGGGAGTCATCATTTAAGTCAGATTTGTGCTAGTATTAGTTTTGATTTAAGCATCTCAGTTCCAACTAAATTTTGCTTCAAAGTCCTGTATCCCTTAGGAGACTTAGACCTTGAGCACATCAGAAATTCCTAACCTCTGCTGTGTGCTGAATCTCTTCTTCCAATATGTTTTCTTCCAATGTACAATACTTTGATTCAAGTTGTTATTTTCTGATATTTTCTATTTATGTTAATCACTGGGGAAAAAAAAAACATGTTTTATCTGGAAGAAAAATTACTATGTTACATCTGGGAAAAATCTAAAAGGATCCAGTTTGAACTTCTTCATCAAACTGAGGAGATAGAAAAATGTGGCTGTTATAAAGAGGAAGTTGAGGTAGTGTTTAACAAAGATACATGTTTTAAGTTTACAGCATAGTCTGCCAGTGGCCTAGTTAATCCCCTAGGTTCATCTTTGCCACTTTATTTATTTTCCTAGATCATATGGCTATCATGTGGCTATCATGTGGCTCAATTACTCCTGAACAATGTGTCACATTATGGAGGAGAATCACAGAATCACAGAATCACAGAATGTCCATCACAAGCAGACAGTACAAAAAGAAGAAGACATAAATGAATCTGGATATTTTCATTACCTTTTGGTAGCAATCTATCTGAGAAAAAAAATAGAAGGAGAAAATGGTTTGGCTTGCAAGGCACATAAATAAGATATTCTTTGTCTAGCAGGCAAAGACAAAGCTTGATAAAATTTGTGGAGAAGAGAGCATCTCAGAAATATGCCTATGATGAAACTGCATGTAGGCAGGAAAATGACAGAGGCCACCCTGCTTTGAAATGCTACTACAGATCATGGGCAAGAGAGATTTTATTTCCTCATCAAGTTCAAATGACCTGCTTGCTTCCATTTGTGGTACGAGTAACACTGTGTTCCTGATGGAGTTTTGAATGGAATTGGACTGTAAGTGGAAAGCAAAATAATATTAAATATCTACCAGAATAAAGAAATTTTCTTCAGGCAAAATCAGAGGTTAAGTCACATCTTTAAAGTTTTTTTTTATTTATTTTTGTTATTTTCCCCCCTATTTTATTTCTGTTTAGTTGGGTGGGGTATTCCAAGCCTTGACTATAGTAACATACTTTTTCTTTTACTTTCAAATATTATCACTCACATAAAGTTCTATATTCTGTCCAAGCTGTGATCAAGGTAACCATTTCATAAATGAGTCCACTATCTTTATCATTATCCATGGCAGTTACACATGATGATGAGTTGCCAGTTAAGTCAGAGTGGCAGATACCTCCTATAGATTCCAATGGCTTTTCCCTTGAGGTCCCTTGTATCCTGCTGGCATGTCTCAATCTCTTTCTCCCCAAGAGTCATGAAATCAATTTGTTCTCAGGAACCTTGTCAAACTTGTTCTACTACTTGACTTTCAGATTTACTGTGACATCTTTTTTAGATGAGATGGCATGACCATACATGTTTTTGACTTTAGGATTTAGTCAAACTATAGACAAAGTGTGTTTGGAAGAAGAAAATCAATATAATGCTCCCTTGATTATAGAGCTTTTGCATGCAGAATGAATTTACAGAGAGCAACCTAGAGCTGGAAGAAGACCCTGTGTTACTGGAAGGGAATTGAGTACGGTAATCTCTATCACCTTTTATTTGCCTGGCTTGCAGGATGGAGAACCTTATCCTGTACACTACTTTACCCGCTCCAGAGACACCCACACCAAGCAGAATGTTGAGTATTTTTCCACTCCCTTCCCCTTTACCAGTAAAACAGCTCTAATGCACCTTCACCCTTCATTATACCACAGAAATATTTGTAAGCACATAGATGTCCTGGTGACAGACACCACTTCAATATTCTTGCTGCCCTCTCCCCATTCCCTTTCTTTGTTGTGAATTTATCTGGACTCTTGGCCTGGCTTTGAGTCTGTATACCATGTGTCAGGATGGTTCTGAGGAGTCAGCTCTGCTCCTCCACTGCTCATGACATCTGAATCATGTTTTCACATGATTCTTGGGCTGAAATCTTACTGACAATCTCATGGTCCAAGGTCCTTGTGATAGGAGAGTGGCATAGCACTGGTCTACAGTCCTCATGTGCAGCTTTCAGGGAGATTTAAGGGGAAGCAACTTGTCACTTTAGATCTTCCTGACATTCTAATCTGAGCTTTTGTGCTGAAAAACACAAAATAAGGAGTCCTAAAATGTTGGTCATATAACAGCCTAGAATTTTTCTTGACATTGACCAAGATCACTGTCTACTGATTAATGGAAATAAAGCTCTTACTTTAAGATAAAAAAAAGTATTTATTGTCCAAGAATCTGTATTTTTTAATTCAAGCACATAAAACTGGAAAGTAACATTCTGTTCATTTTCAACCTTGCCTGATTGGAAGTCTACACTTTCAATTATTCAGTAGCCCTAAACTCTAAAATGGTAATATGTGATGCTTGTAGAGCTATGAAAACAAGTTTGTTTCTTTGAACAAGTCTCCAGATCAATACATTTGATTAAAATACAGTCATCTTGAGAATGGAGGGATGTGGGAGAGTAGTTCTGAAAAGCAAGATAGGGGAGAAATTGCAGAATAGTATTTGTATAAATGTAAAATATGAATTATTTGCTTTTGGATCTGCTGACAGATTTTCTGCCTTAGGTATAGACTGTCACTTGTGCACAAAAAAAATTTCACCTTGTAATCACTTCTGCTGTGACAGAGCACTTCTCTATTATTTTGCCCTGAAATATGCATCCACTTGTCATTCTCTCTTTCCTCCCAATGCTCCAGACATATATTGTTCTGTGCCATAACTGTGCAAGTTACATGTACTTCTGGCTCCGACAATATGCAGAAGGATGAATACTGTCTTGAAAAACCCATTGATCAGTATCACAGATCTGGATTCAAGACAGCTGCCTCAGTTTTCCTAATGTTTTTTTGACACAAATGGATGAGTTATTACACATGGATTATATCCATGCTGTGAGATTTCTGCATGTATAACTGTATTTGACTGTTGTTTCAGAGAAGAGGATAATTTGTTATTAGGATAACCTTTTATGTACTATACATTTAGAGATACTAGCTCTTCCTATGCTTACTTGGTATTTTCAGATGTATTTCTAGATCTTATACATTCTCTCCTGCACTAGAAAGAGACCATGTTATGCTCTATTTCTATTTCTTTATATTTTAATTCCCTATTCTGTATAATGGAGACACTTCCACCTCTTTTATTGCACCCCTTGGTATATGGTATGAAGTAGTTTGATTAAGAATGTGTTTTTTAATCAAATTTTTACAGTATCTTGCATGACAGTATTCCAATCTTAGCAAGGGTTTCCAGGAGGCACTATGCATGCCTAAATACTGCAGATGAAAATGTGCCTTATCTAAGAACAAAAAAAAAAAAAACAAAAAGAAGTGACTCACATGCTACTATGATGATTTTTTTCTTAAGAGATTACCCATCTTACCAGGTATTTATCACACAAGAGCTTGAGAGAATATAAACTCATCAGAAAACGAGCCATGGAACTATAAAGAGGACAGTGATGGCATGATACGGTGTTGGACACACCACTTCCAACCTCACACAGTGCCAGACTTTAATGCATCTTTGCCAGCAAAGGCACAGTCGTGTCGTACATGGGGGTGGGAGGTGCTCAGACATCAAGAGAAGAAAGAAAAGAAGCTGAGGATTAGTTCAGAATATATTAGCTAGGCACTGGAGTAGACTGTAGGAGGAGACATGTGATTTGAGACAGAAAAAAGTCAAAATCTAGACTGAAAGAGAAAAAAAATTTAGGTAGTAGAGCTCAGGTTTGCCAAATAGTATAGCCAATTGTATGTATAGAACTAGTAATGTGAATGTCAGATCTGAGCACAGATTGACATGCTTGGGAAAAAAAAATAGAACAACATTGCTTAGCAAATATCTATAAGACTTTAAATGCTGTTCTGCTGTGATTCATCTAAGGTTTGATATAAAGACCACTGAAGTCCAGGAATGTTTCCACTGACCACAGGATTTTGCATCAAGTCTTAGAAAGGTTTCATTCCTCCTGATAAAGCAGCATTTTGTTGTGAGCCAAAAATGATGTGATTTTCTTGAAGTATTAAATACAAAACAAAAATTTGACAGAACGAAAATATTTTTAAAAACTGTCTGGATCCAGGAATGAATAAAATTTAATGCTTCTATTTTGTGTAAACTTTGACTATGAATATTTAATTTGACTTCCTTCTTCTCTTTGTTCATAAATCAGGATGAAACAGTTAATTTTATAGATAAAGTGAACTAGATTCTCGTGAAGTTATTCCTTCTTATGAAAACAACTGTTTCAATATTTTTATGTATGTTAATTTTCACTCATAATTTTTTGACACAGATGTGTGAGTAAGTCTCATTCCATTTTTTCAATTTTTACATTGAAATACTGTGGTAAAATCCTTCAACTTCATTACACAATCAAATAGCTCCAGTGAGACATCCTTTTCCAGATTAACAGCATTTTTTATGTGAACATGCAGCTTGACTGTTTAACAGTAGCTTCATAAAGCTCTCTTTGACATATATTTTTACTGCTTCTTTTGCAGCAAAATGTTTCATTCTGTACATTAACAAGATATGCTAGAGCAGATCACATGAAAGAAACTTTTAAACTGAGAAATATACAGCTGCTATATTCCTGCTATATTCCTCCCTTGCCTACATGGCAAGATATTGAGTAAATCACTGAACTTGAGATTTCCATCAGCGCTTGTGAATAGGATGAAAAACGATCATTAATATTCTATGAATGGAAATGAGAATCACTTAATGCAAATCATCTTGGAGATGAAAAGCCCATGCAGTTTCATGCAGTTACAGCTTTTTAGGGAAACCAACTGCATTGCATAACAGTAACATACATACATACATATCTATATCTATCTATCTATCTATATATCTATATCTATATATATTTTCACTAACACCTAAAACTGGCAAAGGGTGTAAGGATGCTCCCTATCCTGATGGCATGCAATACAGCTCCTGCCCATTTGGCTAAACTCACCTTCTGCCCCCCTTACCCAAAGAGTGCTTGGGAACAAGGCTAGCCCAAAGCAGCTCTTGATCTGCACTTAGGCATCCTGCTGGCAGTGCTTGCTGTCCCAGGAGGAAATTCTCACCAGAGGATATGCCAGCCAATGGTCATGGGGCAGTCTTAGTCCACTACTCAATCCATGTCTTGGAATGGTTTAGTCAGCCAGAGATAGTATTGCAAAAAATAAGGTCCTTCTGCTAATAAGAATAGTGCTTGTATTTCCTGAGGCAGCTGTTAAGCTAAGTGAACACAGATCATGAAGTAGCGGGTTGTTTATAAGGAAAATTGTCCTTTTCGAGGAAGAATGCCAGGTGGCGGGTTTGATGAATTACAGGGCCTACACAAATTCTTTCTGCTAACATTATCTTCTAATGCTGCTATGTAGGTTGAAACAAATTATTCTACAGGTAGAACAGAAGTTTGCAGAGAATGATATGTATACTTGTATACTATGTCTAAATAGTAGTTTACTTAAAATAGGGATGTTGAAATTTTATCTCCATTTTACTGAACCCTGGTATCACATTTAGCAGATATAGATTATTCTCTAAATATATATGAACAAGAAAACCAAAAAGATGACAGTTGTATTTAGTTCCAGATATCCTACATCAATCACAATATATATGTCTGAGCAACATTTCCTCTGATTTTGGATTATATCTCTTTTACTACTTAGTAGCTCCAATATGATCTCCTGAACTATGCTGCAGTCCTCAAAGAAAGGAATAACCTGGAGTTATGAGATGAGGACAAAAATCAGATGACTATGTGCAATAAATAGCCTATGAGTGTTAATTATAAAATTCAGAAAGTGTTGAAAGTGTCTAGAAACATACACACAAAAAAAGATGTTTAACTAAAACATATTCCAGAACTGTAGGTACAACAGAAAGGCAATTACTCTTTTCAGGAGATTTTTAAGCTTATATTCTAGAAATAAAGCAGCATTTCAGATTTATCACTTTGTGGCAAACAGCCTTGAGCTAACTCAGAAGCTTGTTTTGCAAAGCAGTTTTTCATCCTGTAAAAGACTGAATATCTCAAAGGCACTTTGACCTCCTATATGCCTGCTAGGTAGTTTTTAAGTGGAAAGGTTTGCATACATCCATATAGATGCTCATGCTTAAACTATAATTCTGCTAAATGTCCAGCCTTTCACTAGACATTTGTGGACTCTAAGAGAGACTTTGAATCCCCTAGAATCCGGGAATTGCTGAGGTTGCCAAGGCACCTCTCCAGATACACACCCTCAGCAAGGTCATCCAGAGCAGGCTGCCTAGGACCATGTCCAGTTGCATCTGAACATCTCCAAGGATGGATACTCCACAGGCTCTTCAGACAACCCATGCTAATATTCAGTTACAGTTAAGAAAATTATTTTTTTGTAGGGCATTCACTTAGTTTGAAATACAAGTAAGTTAGAGAAGCAGCGATAGAGATTTTTCTGAGAGGGTTATATAGTAAAAGTAAAAATATTTTTGCCTAAAATTGAAAAAGTGAATTGAAAGACTGATGGCTGGAATAAGTAAGATATCAAAACATAAAACATATATTTCTTTTTTTCTCTGGTTTCTTGCCATTGTAAACAGCTCAGAATTATTTAAGTTCTGTATTCCTTATTCTTAAAGAAGATTTTTTTTTTCTGGAGCATATGTTTTTATTTCATGCAGATTGAACAAATTAAGGTCTTTGCATTTGTTTGAACAGCACAGTTCGTAGCATTAAAAGACACAGGAAAGGGAGGCATTTTGTTTCAGATGCTTCAAAATGATTTTTTTGTGAAAGGTAAAAGCATTTTATATACATTCAACATATAGACCTATGTATGTACATAAATTTTACTAAAAATAGTTAAAATATTAAACTTTTAAACTTTTTAAAAGTTATAACTCCTGTTAAATACTGACTGTTTCTATCTTCTTTTTTTTTTCCTTGTTTTCACCTATAAGTGATGAAAAAAACATACATAATACATAATTTATACATAATTTCAATCAGATCTTAAATGCATTTTTTTGCAAAGATTTTACTCAGGTCAAAAAACTATCTGTCCTTTGAATAAAAGTTTTCACTTCAGTGTTACTAAAACTGGTTAGGAAGCAGAGAAACAGTTTAGTGTATGATGGAAAAGAAGAGGAATAAGTCCACCTTGATTAATAAATGTATTTATTCTGATACGTGCCAAATAAAATGAAAGAATAGAATGTATGTGCTAGAGGAAGATGAAAGGGTTTCTTTTTTTTCCTGTTAACTATCTGGAAGTTCACTGTCAAGACCTGAACTAACCTCTCTTGGTGCATTACTCTGCTTCCTCCACTTCTCAAATGCTTTTGAAAATGATATAGTTCATAGTAAAATGGATCCCTGTGAGCTATTCAGAATAAATAATTGGATAAGGGAATATCAGCTGTCTTCGTAAATCCCACTAATTTAAAAACCACTTACCTTGGCTAGTTAACTGGATTAATTCTCTGGGAGGATAATGATTTTTAGGGACTGTACAAATGATAAAACTCGGGGACAGAAATTACACTGCAGCAGCCACACAGAGGTATTCAGTGTAATGAAATTGGACCTTTTCTTGGCAGTCTGGAATATTTCAGACTCACTGAGGTGGTCAGTGCAGTACTAACAATTTTAAGGTGACTTTGTAATCAAATCAATATGTTTCAGGTCCATATTAAATGCAAGGTGAAGATGGAATCTCATCTTGAAAAGCAAGACAGATAATGTACACCTCAGCCCATGAGCACCTCAGGCAATTCAAGAACAAATGGAAACTACCTTTCTTCTCCAGACCCAGTTTTATAACCTGGGATGAGAAAATTGAATGCAGATCTGATAACTAGGTGTCTTTTTTTGTTGTTTATTTGTGTGCAGTTTTAAAGGTGAGGTCAAGATGATTAAGTAAAGAGGCAGCAAGTAGGACTCTCTATTTCCTTATTGGAAGGGGACTCTCTATTTCCTTATTGTTACCAGTGGAATGCAATGAACAACAATGCCATGAGTTGCACAATACAGTTTTAGTCAGTTTTTCCCAAGCTTTTGAAATACAAAGAGCAACTTTTACATGTCAGCGTTATCTCCACTCTCCTTCAAGTCCTGAATGACATTTACTTTCAAAGGGGCATCTTCCATAGGACATGGATGGTCTTTGCCGTCTCAGTTAGGGCTGAGTGAAACTATATTTTAATTCCATATTATTCCATTCCAATTTTCCAATAAAGAAGGAAGTTGAAATAGGGAATAAACAAGCTTTTGAAATGCATCTTGCATTTGTGAAATAACTGTGGGAATCATATGGAGAAGAAGATCTTTAGTCTTACAATCAGGGCCAGTAATCTGGCTTTTGTTTCATGGGAATGAATCACTCTAGGGTTCCTGGAAAGGAAACAAAGAAATGTGCTATGTGTTTAGTAAAGGCACAAATCCTCAAATCAATGCACAAATGCCACTTAGAGCTAGGGCTGTTGACTCATGCTTGCTTGGATGCCAACACTTGTTTGCAGCAAAGGAAAGTGTACTCAGAGAGCGAGGACAGCAGCTCAACAACCTGATGGTAATGTTTCAGAAGATGGTGACTCCAGACAGGACACCCTATGCTTGGTCATAGATTTATTCTTTTGTGTTAGATGGCAGAGACTTTTTGGGGTCAGTCTCCATGGTGATGAGCTTGACCGCCACCCCAGAGACAGCACTGAGCAGTTTTACAAAGCTCACTTTGGCAGATTTACCATCATGGCTATGTAGCACAGAAATCAGTGACTGTGCTGACAAGCTGCTGACACACTGAACTGTAGAAGGTCACTATCTTTCCATTTTCAGTGTAGAAGAAAAACATTTTTGCATCTCATAGACTGCCTGAACTGCTAATTACTGACAAAAATGTTCCCTGTAAAGTATTATCTTGCAAACTACAGAATACAAGTCAGTCTTACTTTTGCCATAGCAGTTAAAAGGGAGATGACCTAGAACAAATCAAAAACAGTAAAGCACAATTTGCTGCCCTTTTACCTTGTTAAATACCTTGGTTTCTGCCCTTCTCTTTCCCTCATTATCCAAATTACATGGTAAATCAAAAGGGGAAATTTCAGCTGAATTAAATTAAATTCCAAAGCAAGTGTGAGAGAGCAAAAAGTTGTGTCAGTTTGACAGTCAGAGCTGATTTTGTTGCAGATCACAGAAGAATTTGATACTATGGGTAAATGTAGTAGTAAAGTATCAGAATATTTTTTATTTGATTAAATAAATATAAATGCAAAAAAAATTACAAAATGAGGTGTCTTTCCTTCTACTTTGGGTCAGATGCTGTGTTGGCTTCTATGAATTAACCTTCTCAGACATGAGGGATTCATAGCAAAGAGGAAAAAAAATTCTATGACTTGCAGAGAACAGAGGAGGAGATAAGTGAATAACTTGCAGAGGAGTCATGTAGAGGAAGATGGACAAAATTGTCAGCACACTAAGCCTTTCTGTGGGACTAAGAAGAAAGCAGCAACTGTGAGTAATCTTTATGTAGAACTTGCCTGCCCAGAGAAGTCAAAATGCAGAGCATCTAGATACCTCTAGGTATCATCTACTGCAATTACATCCAAAATCTGTAGCAGACTATAAAGATTTCAGATATCTCACCTCTCCCACCAAGCCATTAGGGCAATCTACACAATTATTTGATTATTCTGCTACTATTTAACTGTATGCAATATGTGTATTATATGTATTATGTTGTTATTTATTTAAATTACTAGTATTACTTATTTAAATGTGAAAATGCATTGACTGCACAAACTAATATATATAGGTGGATATTCCTCATAAAATGTATAGGTTTTAGCCAAATGTCATTTATTTAAAGTTTAGACAACGTGCTATGTGAACTTTACAGTTCTTGGAGATAGCACTCTCAGAAATAAGAGCTCATGAGCAGCTCATTCTAGAGAACATCTCTAAGCATGTGAAGGAGAAGAATGTGATCAGGAGTAGTAAGAATGGATTCACCAAAGTGAAGTCATGTTTGGTGAAACTGATAGGCTTCTGTGATGGGATGACTGGCTGGATGGACGATGAGAGAGCCAAGGATGTTGTCTACCTTCATTTCAGCAAGGCTTTCAACACCGTCTCCCATAATACTCCCATAGGAAAGCTCTGGAAGTGTGGACTAAAATAAGAAAGAAAATATATTTCCAGTATATGCCAAAAATTAAAATATTTAGCAAAATTATTTGTAATCTTTTTATATTTCTATTTACCTGAAATATGTGATAGTAAGTAAAATAACTAATAAAATTAAAATATTTAGCAAAATTATTTGTAATCTTTTTATATTTCTATTTACCTGCAATATCTGATAGTAAGTAAAATAACTAATAAACTTAGTGAACCACAAAGAATGAATGAGATTTGCAGTCTTTGAAGGTTATTGGAAAGTGAGCTTAAATGTTCCCTTGAAATTTTGCTGCAGAGAAGAAAGATGCAGTTGCATTAGAATGTTACACCAGCTCTGGTGTAAAGGAAAAATATCATAGTTAAATCTGTAGTACACTAAACATGGTTGTTGCAGAAGAGAAATCAGCTCTGAATCAGATTACCATTAGAGGCAAAAAATCCAGCAGGTAGATGGGTAACAAAAATCAATACAGGAGATGTAACAGTTTTACTAAGTAGAAGGAATTATATTAGTGTGAGCAAAATACTTCAGCATATAGCATGTACAATTGCTATAGGATTCCAAGAAAAACTTGCACAGAAATTAACAAGAGATTTGTGTTAAGTAAGAAACAATTTACATAAGATCAACTTCACCAAGTGCATTTAAATGTGAAATTCCTGCCACTGCTTTGCCTCCAGATTGAACTGCAGTTAGCAGAATGAATTTTAACTCAATATGTGCTGAATTGAGAATAAACACCAGAATGCCTTGAAACAAATACTTTTTGGCTTACTAAATAATAAAGTGTTGAGACCCTGAATACACCAGGATTGACCTGACCATCCTGTAAATGTCCTGCCCTTTACCTCCCTAGCACAAGCAGCACAGGCTGTATTTTTCCTTTTCTCTGCTATGGGGAGTGCTCTTATTAATGGTCAGGAAATGAGTGCTAAATCAATGTGATTGATAGATACTACAGGGCTTTGACCAATAGGCTCAAATAGTATCTTATCTCATTGTAATCAGTGCTTGATTACTGGTGTTGATAATCCTTGCCTGCATATATTCTTGTTATTTAGGTAATGCATGCTTAAATAGCTCTAATGATTGCCCCTCTAGAAGAAATGTTATGCAGTTTAAAAAGAAAAACTCTAATAAATTCATTCATAAATTTCATTGACAATTTCAGAAAAGCAAGGGTTTCTTGTATTTTAAAATAATCTCCAACAACTGAGTGTTCTGAAGTTGTCAGTGTCATAGCAAAGGAGGAGAAAAATTTCTTATCTTAAATTAGCACCTAACAAAAATAGATATAACATGTGACACTAAGCCATGGAAACAAAAGGTGAAGTGATATGCTTTTATACTTTATATTATTGTTGCTATTTATATGCTAATTTTAATTTATTACTTACAAATGATTGTTACACACAGTCACAGTAATTAATATACTACTGATTTCTTCATAAACAAGGAAAAAAAATATAATGTGATGTTTGTATTGTATGCCAGATAGGATAAAACAGTTGCTAATATAGCTACTTTTCTAGAAGTACAGCTCATTTTTTGAGCTGTAAACACAAAAATATATCCTTAACTTGGATAAGAGGAAAAGCATTCTAGCTTCACTGGAGTTTTTTTGCTTGCATCATTTCTCAGTGGGAGGTGGAAGCTGAAAGAACTGGTTGATTTTCTGCCTCAGTCTCAGCCCCTAGGGAAGAAATGGAAATAGTGAATAGCATGAACAGTGAGGTATACACTTGACGAGTGGGGCCACTAAGGCACAATTTTCATGTAGACTGCTGCCCTTAACTGGAGTCAGCCATCACTTCTATGGGTAAACTACCCAATTTTTAAACTACCCAGAATTTAAACACTGGTGTAGTACAAACTTTTACTACACTACAACTTTTCATTCACTTTTGCTGCTAGCTATTATCCTCTTTCTACCACTTAGAAACCTTACAGACACACAATCCAGTTACAAATTTAAATTTTCATGTCAAGTTTTACTGGTAAGAGGTTTTGAAAGTGGCAGAGGAAAAGATCTGCAGAAAGAGGTCAGATTTTATAGAAAGTTTTTCAAATATCTGATCTAATGTGTGTAATATACATTAAAGATCACTGTGTATAAGCAACAGGCTGAATCTCCTTATTCCCTGGGAAAAGGATGAATATAAGCTGTTGGAAGCCTTTTCATTTCTGAGGGAATCTGGAGTAATGAAGACTTACCCTTGGTGGAGAAGATTTGTGTTAGGGATCACTTACTCAAATGGGACATATGGAAGCTATGGTCCCTAATGCGATGTAGTTGCAAACACCAAGGGAGCTGGCCAATGTCATTGCAAGGTCACACTCAATTATCTTTGAAAGACCATGGCAATCAGAAAGCAAATGTCACTCCTACCTTCAAGAAGGAGGATTCGGAGAACAGGACAATTAGCCAAATCTTGAATCCTGGGAATATCATGGAGCCACTAATTGTGGATACTACTTCCCGACATGTGAGGAACAGGGAGGTGATCTGTATGACCTGATCCTAGCATGACTTCCAAGATCCATTCTTGGGAATTCTGGATGATGTGGAAATTGATGTATTATTGGAGCATATTGGATAGATTATGTTTTGTTGGAACATTGTAAGGTCAAATACACAAAACTTGGTATAGCCGATTCTTTTCTGAGCTATAAAACAAGTATCAATGTTCCTCCTAAGTGCTTAGACTATCGAAAGAAAAAAGAATGAATATGATTGGATTTTAAAGATGTTCCTTTCTGTTCGAGAAGAAAGAAAAAAGTCCCTTGCCTGAAGACAAAAAAGAGTCAAAAAGACTTCCTGGATTTGGAGTTACCATCTTGCATTAGTATTGCTGTGGCTTAGCAGCCATTGCATGGAGCACACAGTCATTTTCATGCCACTGCATGAAAGGTATAATCCCTCTATGCTACAAAAAGCATCAAAGCACATTTCCATTGTTGCAGCAGTCCTGGCAGTGAAACATCGGATTTTCTAACATTGACAGGCAACACATCTGGTACAATAATCATACAAAGTACAGAAACAATTTCTAATTGCTATTATGTATTCTAGAAATCGTGGCCTCAATTTGCCACCTAGTAAAATGAAAATCATTCTTTTTGCCCACCAAACAAACACAGAGGCCTCATTTCTTTGGTATGAACAATATCACTGCAAAATGATACAAGGACTTCTTAGTTTGTGTTCCTGTTTTGATAGATGATGATATCAAGATGGATATGCTCAATTTTTTAGAATATAATAAAAAAAGCATTATCTTCATTATATTCAAGACATAGGCAGACCTGTGAAAGATCTGAAACCAAATTTCACTGAAAGACATTAAACACTTAAAGAAGTGGCAAAATCAGAGACAGAATCTTATCTTTAGGTCATTTTAGGATGTGTGGAATTAAACTAATGTGAAGAGATTCTTGCTGCTGAGATCCCACCAATTTGGCATTTCACATAACAATTTGTTATACGAACTGAGACAGGATTCTGTGAGGATGTAATTTGGTTTCATCTTCATATATCTCTCTTTTCCACACACATCTTCTCCCTTTTCAACATCTTGCTGTCATGACATGAAGTAATAAAAATGTGCAGGAATTACCTGAGCAACTTGAGTTTTGCAGTTCATGCAACGACATACACTAATATTGGAGTAAAATGTGAATCCAGTTTTGCTTTGGATTACAGGTTTCAATCATAAGAACAAAATCCTTTCTATCTCAGTCTCACCATTGGCCTCTTGCAATTTTACAGGCATATACTCTTGTTAGAAACGGTCAGAGAAATGAAGCATAAATGAAAGTGAAAAATGAAATTGAATGACTCACCAGAAGAATAAAACTGATAAGTTTTATTCTGGATGTATTATAGGTTTCCTTTAAAAATTGGATTAAAAGGATAATGCAAAAAGTGTAGTGAAAAAATTTAAGATATCACAACCAAAAACCTGTAAATTATGCTATAATACATATGCTAGCAACATTGAAATGTAGACAAAAAATCTATAAAATACTTTAAACAGCATCATGTGAAATTGAAGTCTTTTCCTTGCCTGGCAAGCTAGGTACAATTTTAATAGCGTTCCCATGGCTACCACCGTGCTGTGTTTGATAATAAACCTGAGGAAACTGAAAAATAATAGGAAGAAATCTCATACCTCTGCATATGCAGAGCAAAGGGAATTTTACTAATTTGCATATTCAGTTTCATTCACTGTCAATGGTTACAGCATTTTCTTGATGTTATTTTCTTCAGTAGTATTGTAGCACCTTGCTATGCACTGCAACAAGCCCCTCTTGAGAGCCTGTGTCTCTAACTTCTGCCTTTTGTTTTTATGAAGGGTAAAATGCATCCTTCCATTTCTTCTGCTAATGAAGAAATGATCAAGCTGCCCTGTATTCTCGTGGATAGAAAAAATATGCAATAAACTCTTCCTTTGTCACTAAACACTCTGAGAATCTAGGAATCCTAATTGTATTCCATTTTGCATTTTATTGTCTAATATTTATTTGCCAATAGCTAGCAATATGCTTGGTTTCATACAATACAGAATATAGAAGAAAATTCTTCTATACTTGGGAAATCAAATCTACATAAATACTTGGAATATATAAATCACTTTTTTACAGAGCTCATTACTGGCAAAGAGAAATAATTTGTAAAGGCTTATATAGGACCTGACTTCTCCCAAAGTCTTTCTTGAGAGCAAGTGAGAGCATCAGTACTGCAGCTAAGGGATATAGATGTACAAGCATAGCTAACTATTTCAGAAAGTGAGTTCAAGGATCATGAAAAAGGGCATATGGAAGAGAACAAAAGATATCACTACATATAGCTTACGAAACAATGGACTTGAATAAGGAAGAGCAAAGACACTCTTCTTAGCAAGCTTAACGAGCATGTGGAATGAAAAGTAGGAGAATCACAGAATGGAGAAAGTGGAGAGAATAGGCAAAACAGAAATTTGCAACCATAGAAATATTAAAGTAGCATTCTGCAGATAAATTAAGGAGCAAAATGAAAGAACACTCTTGCATTTTAAGTGAGAGATTACTATGTCTGGATCCGACAATGTTTGTGGTAGAGAGAATTAAAAAAAAGACAAGAATAAAGAAATTAATCTTTGAATTACATCATCTAAGATCAGGAATAATATACAGAAGGTAGAGAGGAATAAAAGGAATGGAGAAATATAGCCCGACTGTTTGGTGGAAGGGAGAGGAAGAGAAGACAGCTTTGATTTCCTAGTTCCTCTCAAAATACTCTTCAAATGCATTTTAAAGTGCCATGCATGATTAAACAGGGAAAACAATATTTTTTTTTCTCTGAAAATAGGCAATAGACCAAGATGGATATGACCTTGATAAGGGCCATTTCAGTAAGGTGGAAATGGCAGTTTGGAAAGATCGGAAGGGAAGGTGTAAAGCAGTGGGAAGATAAGCACCAGAGACAGGTGGCCGGTTAAGGGAATGTGGCAGAGAGAATGAAGAAGCAGCAGCCAGAAATACAAGAGACATCATAGACAGGACCAAATCACATAGTGGCATATTAAACAACAAAAAGACAAAAAGAACACAAGCAAAGGTTGGTTTGAATCAAAATGGACGAGTGACTATACCTGAGGAGCAATCAAGAGTGTGGAGGTGAATATGAGAAGTAAAAAGGTAACAGAGATGAAAAAGACTCCCATGACAGAGAGGAAATGACAGAAGACAAAATGTAATAAGTGTCTGGGCAGACAGAATGGATGGTAGAGGAAGCAGTAGTACACCAGCTTGACAGAGGCTGAATAATGTCCGATGAAAGCATAATACTGCATGTTGTGCTGTGTCTTTCCATGGCACAACACAATTTAAGATAGCAGAGAAAGAGGAATTTTAGGATATTTTGTTGATAGTTTTGACCATAATGGTCTATAAGCTCATCTGGTCGAATGTCCATTACATTTTCTGATTTAAGGGACATTAAAATTCAGGTAGGTATCCTCATATTGAGCACAGTAGGCAGCCAGACAAAGGCATTTGGAGAGGTGAAGCAGAATAGGTAGAACTCATTGGGGAATACTTACCTGTATCACAAAGTCTTTTCAACTAAAGTGTTTCCTGCAATTCCACACTCGAATGAAAACAAAATATCACAATCTTCTTTCTAATAAAAGAACAGAGAAATTCAACCCTAAAGTACAATTTATGAAATCCCTTCTATATGGCACATGTAAGTATTCTTTGTTTGTAGTATCTTCTCTTTTCCAAATCTAATGCTATTGCAACCATGCTAGTAGTAGTGCTGGATACAGGCAGGAACTGGATCCCTTCATCTCTCCATTTTTTTTTCATTGAGTTTTATTTAACTAAGTGCTACAGGGTCAGAAAGACTGACCATGAGTTCCAAGGGCTGGAACACTCAATTTTAATATGAGGGAACATAACAGGGATCAGAACCTAGGATTCCCCCACCCAAATAAATGATTGACTGTGAGACTCTCTTCTCTTCTATGTAGTGATCAGAAATTCTTTCTCTATAGTCCCTATAGTTGGGACTATATACTAGCTAATGACTAGTACTAGCTAGACTATTGTCCAGAAGCAAATGAAACAGCATCAAGGAAGAAACCTCGAAAGGTTCCTTCTAGAAGAAAAGAAGTTTTCGTCTAGATAAGTATTATGAGCAGGCTTCCATTTAATTAATCTTCTGGTCTTCTGCATCTCAGCACAGTAGATATTACACATATATATACAAAATATATATGTAACAGAAATATTCACATATATATGATTAGATTCTTAACTGGATTGTTCACAGTTTGTAATAATGCAATGCAGTATATTTATCTATCGTAGCAAAATAATTTTATTCTCAGGTTGGTACTTTGGCTCAGAGAGAACCTGCTGAACATGCTCATTTAGAAGAGCCCACTGAAATGGTGGATGGAACAGAGAAGGAGAGATACAGAAGGAGAACCTTCAGGAGTTTGCCCAAGAAACCAACATATAGGGAAGAAGGACCAGAAAACTCACCTTGCTTTCTGGTGCCTCCTTCAGACTGACCATACTAATTTGATTCCAGGATACATTATGTATTCTCTTTCCAATGGGTTTAAACTAACCCAAAGCACAACAAGCAGGATGAAGTGAACAACTGTTATCTCCTGCTGCACAGCCACAGATTTTAACAAAATAGACAAAATGCTTATCAACTAATCTTTTTTTTTGCTTTTGACCATGTTAAAATTATTTTTTAATAAATTTAAGTTTGAGATTTTTACAACATTTGTATATACACCATTCTTCCTACTTAATATTTTGAGCTTACGTAATGCTGCTGAAATTAATTTAAGAGTGCTCTTCATAAAGGCATGGAGATCAGCGTTCACTTTTAGGTCGAGCAACCCTTTCCTTGTTCAGTGAGCCTCTCCAGCAGTCAAAATGTCCCTTCTTTTGTAAACTCTAATTAGAGTAATGGTTAGCAGCATAAAATGACTATAAACCCATTTGTCTTTCCAATATTATAATTAAATCATCAACTTAAACTTTTTTAAAGATAAGTGGTTATCACCAGTTAGAATTTCTACCGTATCTATAAAGTCTTCTTATATTAATTATAGCATTGATTATGTTGCCAAAAAATTCCCTAAAGATTATAACTACAAGATTTAAACTGCTAAAACAATAAAATATAGAGCAAAACAAGAATTATACAGGGAACACATATCTTTGTCTTGCCTGCTGCTCGTTAGCAGAAGGTACTGTAAATCTATTGGCAATATGCCTTATGTGCTACACTTTTACGCAGTTTAACATTTTAGTAAACCAGAAGATCAGAAGTGATTAGACACTTTCAGTCTTTAAGCAAATGGCTCAGAAATATTACTGTTCCATAAACAAAGATTATTTTAATGACATATTGCTACTCAGAAATCTATAGAGAGCTGGGATGGGCACGGGTGTGCAGTGCAGATGCTGTTTCCCCACCATGTGAGCAGGGGCACATTTCACACCAAACAGAGCTACTGATGAACAGCAGCTTCCTCTTTTCCCTACACTCCTGCACATCTATCCTTGAACCAATATTATTTTATTTTAGGATGTATGGATGTATTGCAACTGTTTCTCTTTCAATTTCAAATTTTAATTGGTAAAATCCACACATGCATACAAATGAGGTTTTCAGGTTTTCAGCTTTGCTCTAAAATGAAAAAAAATATTTGTCATAGTTCTACTGCAGGTTATAAATGTCCTGTAATTGGCAGAATCATGAAGCTTTAAAGCAATTAGGGTCATGCTTGAACAGAGTTTCTGACAAAGCTTTTCTGGTTCAATAGCATTGAAATGAGTAGCACGTAAAAAAAACAGGGAACTTTCTAAAATAAGAAGATATACTGAATACTGAACTCTTACTGCAGAGGATGGTAGAAATCATTTATTTGTTGTAGGTGCAATGATGTAGTTACATCATTATAGCCAAGTGTGGATTTGTAAATGAAAAAATATAGTATATCCGTTATTATGTTTATTTGTGGAACATTTATTGTATGACTGGCATATACTCTGAAGAGCCAAAGAAGTTTACAGAAAATAAAAAGCTACAATTCAGTTAGCATGCAAAAGAAGTAATGATTGGACTTCCAGATGGTCAAGACAGTTGACCAAGATGCCCCTGGCAGTGATGAAAAACTGACACTGAAAACTGGATGACAAATGCCACGTAGGGATAGAAGTAGAGAATGTGGTTGTTCAGAGTTACGAACAGGGAGGCCTAATTTAAAGCCAATGAGAACTACGAATGGACTCCCTTCAACTGTGATATATATATTTACTGCCATATCAAGAGGAAATCACGAAAAGCCTCAGACAGTGCTGATCTCTGTGGAATCTCACCAGAAATTTTACTTCCAACACAATCCCTCATTAAGAACTGCTTTTTGAGATCTGACAATCCTCCATGGGTAAATCAATGCTAGTACATGCTTTATTAATATTACATACCAGTAATTAATCAGCATCTTTGGCAGTACATACAAACTCTACTAGGGCTGTGGATTTACTTTTACCAAACAAATTTGTGTTCTTATGAAATACTTCCTAATGTTGGTTTTCAGTAAAATAGTAACATGGCATGGCAGCTTTCTTATGCTTTAACTCTTTACTACCTGTATATGAAATCAGTTTTTCCGCAATATCTTAGATTTATATCATACTAAATAGCCCTGTTACATGAATCATTATTCACCTTAAGAACTTTAGCAAAAAATTGCTCAGAGATTTCTTGATACCCTAAAATTTTATTTATAATTTGGAAAAATTAGAAAGAAGAGAGCTCTCAGTGAGCTCTCCTAAGAGTCTTTTTCTTTTCCCTCTCAATCTCCCTCAATCAGTTTCATCTATCAGTTCTCTCAATTTTGAAACTATACCTTTTAATCTAGATGGACAGCTTGTTATATACTCAATAAAAATAAAATTGCTTAAACATATGCTTGTACATTTTTTCAAGCTGAATATTATTGCCTTACTCTGCAAGCCAAAATTATTATCTTTCTTTCTACATCACTTGTGCTACAATATCACAGTTTTGACAAAATATCTCAAAATAGACAGCTAATTCAATTTTTTTCACTATTGTTCATGGAATTAGGTGGTTCTGCACAAGATTTTTAACACAATAAGAGATTGGATGGTAATAAAAGGACAGAATTAAATTGCTGTAACTGGCAAACTGATCATTTTATATGTGCAGATCAGCTGCATTCTTTTACAAAAAGACCTCAAAATTACTTCTCTGTTTAAAAAGATGATATTAGATTTCTAATAATGAAAACATGTCTTTCTCTTTCCCATCTCTTTATCATTCTCTACTTAACTATAAACAAATGCAGTGATTTTGGGTAAATCAACCTGGAAAAATGTGTGATAGGAAAGTGGGGACATGGTTTAGCAGGCAGGGTGGTGAGGGGTTACGGTTGGACTTTATGACCTTGAAGGTCTTTTCCAGCCATAATGATTCTATGATTCTATGATTCTATGACGATACCTGCAACTCCAGCATTCAAAATCTCAGTTCCTGCTTCAAACATCAGAGAATACATCATTTAGCTTCTACCAGAAATATGTATAATTATTCTGCAAGATACAAATGTACCAAATGACTTTGTGCAAATTATCTCGCTGGACAAGAATCAAATACAAAATTAATGACATCATAGAGGCTGAGGTTTTTTTTTTTTTTTTTTTTGATTCAAGTGAAACCTTTCACTGTTGAAGAGGTCAGATCATTCTTAAGAACTGATTTTTCCTCCTGAATAATTGGTAGGAAAACTCTCCATATTGACAACTGTGTTGCTGTCAGTCATCATTTAGTGGGCATAAAAAAGGAAGAGAAAACAGTTTCAGTTCACTCAGATTATGTTTACAGTAAAAATCTTATGTCACTGATGCAGCTTATAGCAGCCTTGGAGCTCAATGAATGATACTATAATAACCATGTGAGTTTAGCTTGAAATTTCCACTGAAGCCCAGCCCTTCCTGTGATCCACATTGATTGTTTTCAGACTTGACTCAGATCAGTTGTCTCCTTCAGCAAAATAAAATAAAATAAAATAAAAAAATCCTGTGTAGAGGACATGAATATAACTAACCTTTAAAGCAGCCTAAATCTTCATCTTGGCCAGGTCTACACTAGCTTTTAGAATCTTGATATTGTGACTCACCACCTGGCTTGTTCTTCACCCATAGATTAGAACTGGAGCACAAAAGAAAAATCCGGAGCAACACCTATAATCTCGCAGAGAAAAAAGTAAAAGTCATCTGCAGCATTGTACACATGCTTGTTTAAAAGTCTCAATGATATCAACTGTTTAAGTAAAGCTCATAGACTTAAATTATTCCCTTGTTCTGCATATATATATTTTTAAGTTGGTGACATCTTGAATGGAAATAAAAGCACAAAATTAAAACAACAGTGACCAACAAACAAATCATTTTATAACTGCAAGTCAGCACAGAAGTCATTTTAGGCATGAGATGAACAAAATTAAAAACCTCATTTAAATGGAATTCTTGTGTCCTTATGAAAAATGCAAAGTGTATTTCTGCAATTCAATAAACTCTGTTCCTCTACACCCATTATAATGTAAGCCGTATACTCAGGAGAGTAAGATAGGCTCTTAATACTAGCAAAGCCAACTCAGATGAAAAATGTGCATTCCATCTCAGAGACAGTTTACAAATTAAAACAAAACAGAGAAATTAAGTAAAGGATGATGCATAAGTTATCAGTGCCTGGAGGCAGCCTTAGCTTTAATGCCAACAAATCATGCAGGTTTTACATAGTTACTCACTCCAGTATTCAATAAAAAATGAGGTTACTGTAACAATACCAAGTATATCCTTAAAGAAGCACAATTGGCAATAAGTTTTATGAACTTTACAGTACGACAAAGAGAGTAAATAAAGTGTACAGTTAAATAATGCATGTTTTCTCTCCATTTGAAATTCAAATATGGATTGTAAGGCAACAGTGGAAAGCCATAGTCAACGATTTTCAATAGAGACTTATTGTATGATAAGTACAATGATGACACGAGAAGACTAAATTATATGGCCATCTAAAATATATTCTTAAATATTCTGAAGAGAAAAAAAACTTCCCTACAATATTTTTTCCTAGTAAATACTTGTGATTTTTCTTTTTTTCTTTGTGTTCTTTTCCTCTATAAATTTAAAATAAAGGTAGCACACTAAAATGGAAAAATTGATACGGAAGAAAAACAAGCAATAAAGAAAACAAGAAAGAGGAAGGAGGAAATCAAAAAAGTGAGCAACAAAAGAAGAAATAAAATATATAACTTAATCAAACTTGAATTTTTCTCTTTTAAATTTAAAAAATCACTTCTTGGATATTTACAAATATGTGAGGGGAAAATAAAAAAACAAAAGCATACTTATTTATAATTTTCAGTTCTCTTTTCTTGTCTCAAAGACACTCAAAAAGACAAGAAATATTTAAGATCTTCTCTGGAATTTAAAAATGAAGCTTTTTTTAAATAAACTTTTAATTGGACTTAAATATATCTAGTAAAGTTTAAAAGCTTTTGCTACAGGAGAAAAAGAGTTTATTGTAATTTTCTCTCATTATTTCTGTTTTATTCTAACTAATGTTTATTTTCATATTCATGAAAAACTCTATTTTTCAGCAAGTCTTAGTGAAAAACAGATGCTACGTTTTTTAATCATGTAATCGCTTGTGTTGCTATCCTGCAATTTGTGTATATTCAATTATTCCAGAAGGTCTAAGCAAAACAACAAAATGGAAAAATACTGAGTCTGTCCTATAACACTTATCCAAATGGTCTGAATTTGAATATTGAATTGAATAAATAAATTTAAATTACTGAAGATCAGCTTTTACAATTATTCATACAATGGCTTATATTATTGTTACATTTCACTTCCACCTAATTTCTCATGGTAAAATAGAAGACAGCTTTTAGATGAGAACATTTTATTTTCACCTTTGTGTTTATGAAGGCACAAAAAGCTATTGAGGCAGATTCAGGAGTAGCTGTAATTCACTTCTGTATTAGCCCTGTTATTGGAATTAGAATTTTTTTTATAGTAGGCTTTCTGGAATTTGTAATCGTTGCTTTCTCTGGAAGACTTATATGACATATGGAAATACTGAACTTTCTAGAATAAAGAAAGTAGGGCCATTTTGAGAATACTAGAATGTTGTTGGTGAGATTAGATTATGAGTGATATTGTCATTTAGACAGGAATACAGTCAATCTCACTTTGTAAAGGAGAATAAAAGGGAGGTCTGAATCTATAGGGACTAGAGGAAGAGTAAATAGTATGAAGTTTAAAGAATCTGATTTTGACCCAATAATACCATCTGATTTTGCTATCTCTGTTTGAAAGGGGATGAGCCACTTGAGATAAGGGGTGAGGAAATCTGTTCTGACTTTGATTTCATGACCTATGCTTAAATAGGAGGAAGCCTCATTTCTTCCCTGTCTTCTACAAAGCCCCATGCTATGCTTTATATGGCCAGGCAGGAGAGCAGACTGAAAATGAGGTGGAAATATAAATCTATTGCAATGTGGCGTACCATAGCTGGAACAGAACACAGAGTCTTTTCTTTAGTGGGAGTCATGTGCTGCAATGTGCGTAGAAATCATCTACAGCTGCTAAGAAAATTACACTTATTGGTGCAGAGATTTAATGAATATTTCTCTATGTACACTATATTTGTTTAAAAAGAGTAACTACCTGGAATCAGGAGCAGCACAAGACAATGGAGGCATGTGTCTGAGGAGGATGTAATTCCTTTTCCCCTAGGAGGTTTTTGCAATAATCTCTGTCTGCACTCAGAATTGTAGTCGAACTTTACACCTTATGTCAAGAGACATATTTAACTCAGGAAAGGAACAAGTTTTTAGAAACTAGAAACAGAGAAAAAAAAATGTCCCTTACCAGCTTTGGTCACTACTCACATTTTTTGTTTTATACATTCCATCCAGTTATTCTTTAGTATGAAATATAAAAATATTTTGAGTAACAAAGATTAATCCAAGAAGTGGCCCAATCACGTTACGCAATACATGAGATGCACCCAGCATGAAAAGTGCCCCAACCACAAGTAATAAACTTGTACAAGTTTACAATCCTTTTTTGTACCAAAATGTTTCTTAAAAATGATAATTTAGAACCTTTCCATCACTCAGCATCACTTATGATTTAAAGAAGATTTAAATATTATTGTGAGAATCCATGTTTGAATCAGCTGGAGTGGATTTTGGTCTGATTGCCAGTTCCCTTAATAAACTTAATAGGCTTTCATGTAAAAAGCAGCCACTTAAAAAATCTTTTTAGGGACCTGAATCCTTTAGATGTGCATTATACAAATTCAGGTGTCATTTATCAGATCAAAATCCTTAGGGTATTTCAAGAAAAACAATTTTGGCAGGTTCACCTAAGGTAATTCATGTCTACCACACAGCAAGCTACCAGGGTCAATCTAGAGCGTGATTCATCTTCTAATATAAATGAAAACAGATGAGTTGAATCCATCAGCAGAAATGTCATTTTCTTTCTGTTGGTTCTAAAGAGATTCTAAAAGCTACTCTATAACAAAATATTTTGTCCACTGGTTAGTAAACTGAGGTGTCTGTACATTCAAGACATCTGAAATTAGATGAAATGTCTTTCATCCCTACTTTGTGGATTCTGACTAACCTCAGATAAGAGGTAGCAACTGAACTGCTCAGAATTGGAGTGGTTTCAGGCACTTCTAAAAAGAGAATTCGAAAGACTTTGTATTTTTTTAAAACAGAGCGAGGACCCAGCCTGTAGATTTAATGCCTCTAAGATTAAATAACAGCTGTGAAGGGTTTTCAGATGGTCATCTGGGACCTGAGCAGAAGTGAAGTTCCCACCTTCAGCAAGCAAATTATGATTAGAGATATCCTTTTAGACTTACCATTTTCAGATAAATGATGGTTTTTTGTTTGTTTAGAAACTACGTAAGCACAAAACTCCCCTTCTGCACATTTGTCATCATTTGGTTAATTTAGCTGGCATGCAACAGTTTGCTTTTTTTTGCAAGTACCTTACTAACAGACTACAATATACAACCACAGAAAATAGTTCAAAAGGAATCATGACAGAGAACATAATTTATGACCTGTAATGGCCAGTTAGCATTGGTTCTTGCATACCTCTTTTATGGTAGTTAGAAGCAATGCATTCTAGGTTACCATACAGTTCATATACAGGTTAGGTCAAACCTAACCTAACCTCTGGTTAGGTTAAATTATGATTCATCTGGAACATGACAACTCTGCCGCTGGTAATTCCATAACTGGCAAGACAGATACAACAAAATTAGAAGACAGAAATAGATCTAACATCAACAGATATTAGAATGCAAAGTGACTCACTGCAGTTTTGCATTTATATGCAGATATCTCAAATAAGAGAATGGTTTGCACTTGGTAATATCCTACATATAATTGACTGTTCTTTTGTATCTTGTCTTTTGCTAATTTTGTTTGTCTTGTACATCAGACTAATCTGAATGCATCTTGCGTGGCTTGAAGAGAAGAGGATGAACTGTGCCCCCACATACTAACATTCTTCCTTATCACTAGCCACAACACAACAACAAATTCGTTTATTTCTGTTCTGAAATGGATACAAAAGAAAACCTGGATCCTACTGAGTCTGTAGCACTATGAATCACACCTGTCAGAACGGTTTACCTTTGATTTCTGTTATCTACACCCTTCTCTACCTTTCCTTTTTGTCACATGAAAATGTTAGCAAAGGTAGAAAATCAGTACCTAGATACTTTCTGGGTATTATGAACACCATTATGCTAAATATCTTCCAGGACTGATCTCCAAATCACCAGTTGCTTTCTCATAGACTATGACTGGTAGGACTGTCATCCTCTCCCTATTTTAAAATACCCTTTGGTTTAAGCTTGTCAGAGGCTGAAGCGAGCGACTCTTTTATTTATTTATTTTTGATCTGTTTCTTTTGGTCATGTTTATGATCACACGTCTTAAACACACATTTCTGTTTAAGCAGAAGACCTTTTTCAAGGTAACTTTTTTATTATCAATAATTGTTTACTTTTAAACAGAGAAGAATTAAAAAACATGTTTTATTCTTAGATTTAACATTGCCAAACAGCAGTTCTAGTAATTGAGGTTGAATTCTTGTATAATGCTCTTTTTTTTTTTCCCTTTTTTAAAATCTTTTTGTTTGGTGGTTTGTTGTTTGTTTTCCTACAGCATCCCACTCAACATCCTCAAATGGTGTAAAGCAGCAGAATATCCTGTGCCACGTGCTCTAGGAGTCTGTGCTGCAGGAGGTTAGACTAAATGATGTCTAGAGGTCCCCTCCAACCTCAGAATTCTGTGATTCTCTGTCATTCTGTGTGATTTTGATCACTGTTCTGTGTATTTATTTCAAAGCCTTGTGCTTCTCACTCTAGTGCCTCAGAACAATCACCTGGCAATTGGAATGAGGTTTATCTTTGGTTTCATTATCTGATTTTGATCCGAATTTTGTTCTGATTTAAGAAAAAAGGAAAAAAAAAAAGAAAACATCATCAAAATTGACAGTTATCTATGAAAGCTTTAATTTTAGTAAGCTGATATTTTCTAGAGATCACTGTTTTGTCCAAAGAATCATGAGCATCTCTAGTTATGTCTCATATCTTTGAGATCCCAGACTGCTTTAGGAGCCTATGAGAAGAGATTAAATCTGTGCGTCAGTGGATTTGTCTATTCTGAGCATCCCTTGAGATCTGTGCAGGTCCCCTCAGCTGCTGTGGAGTGGAGACTCCCTGTTCAATGGCTCAGCACTCCTGTGATAAAAAGCAGAGTAGTTGTGCCCCCATGGCACTTTTCAAATAAGAACCACACTAATCAGCACCTGGAATAATTTGCTGTAGATTAAATGGCATTAATACATAATACTCTAACCAAGGACAATAGGTGAAATGTTCAAATATTTGGATTTTAAAAGCTGATGACAATAAAAATATGTCCATATGCATTTTTGACAGAAGGGATAATGAAACAGCAGGTAGCTGGGGCATGTAAAGCATTTGCTGTGTGTAAAATCAGTACCATGTGAATCATTCACACTAAATATTCTCTTTCAACACTGGCAAGCCAGATGAAAACTCTAGATGCTTTTAATGAAAATGCAAAAGTAAAAACACCATTGAAGACAGTGAAAGGGAAAGAAGTTTAGTACCTTGTATTTACTTTGATTTAGGCTTTTTATTTGCCTTTCAAGCTATGCAAGTTTTATATAATATACATAAAATATATAAGTAATCTCTGAAGATTTCATAATATTTTTATTTATTGCAAAAAACATTTATTCCTTGATAAATATCCATACTTTGAAAATTACTAATATCAAAAGCAAAATCACTCCATATTTTTGCTGAATTTCTCTGTTGCATTTTTTTCCTTAGAATCATTGCATATTCTTTTCAAATTCTTCTGCAAATATTTACCAAAAAGTATGCATTACTATAGCACTCTATGTTTTGGAGCTTCAGCATCAAATTAGTGCCTCAGAGTAATAACAGGGAGGAATAGAGAGGAATACATGTTCTTGTAGTGTATGTGCCCATCTGACTGACTTATTAATTGATTTTAATTCTTCTTTATTAATGAGATCTTCAAGCAAACATCATTCTATTCCAAAGGAAAAAAAAACCAGAAATAAATCATATTAGTTTCCTTGAGCCAAAGCAGGAGTAGATTTTTGATATAATTTCACCTTTAGCAAAACACTAACTGGTAAAGTGACAATATTTCACACTATAAAATTCCCATTTTTGGTTCTTCTTTAAAATAGAAACATTTTTATTGTTTCAGATGGGATTGTGCATTGTGAACATCCTTTAGATCCTGAAGAAAATGTTCTTTTGTATTAAAGAATCCATTTTTAACAGTTCTCTTTAAGTTTACTAAAAATAACGTAAAATGCTTCTTCACCGCCAATTACTTTACTAAATAAAGAGCAACAGTGTCCCCTACTGGTAAGAGAAACAATTTATTCCCCATGAAACAACGGTTGGTACGTGGATAGAGTTCACTGTGCTGAAGATTTTGCAGGAAGACTAATAGTACTTAAATCTCTGGGGATTTAAGTGAAACCGTGCCCCCAGGAAAATACTTTTTTTCTTTCCTTTTCTTTTAGCAAAATATTCAGTAGAATTCAAATGACAAGTAAAATGAAAATCACTATAATCTAGTCTTAATCTTATGCCGCTCAAGGAGGAAATCCACTTGTTTGATGAGCAAACTGTATCATATACATAAACCTAAAGACATATGTGGGTACACATATACATACATAAGTATATATATAAGCTGCAGAGGAATTCCTGGCAAACTGTATCCTGCAAAACAAAACAGAAAGTAGAAAAATCACAAAGAACTTCTTTAGTCTGCTACAGGATGATGCATGTCAACTTCGTCATTTAGTTAGAATGGGATTGACTGGGAATTTAACATGCACAAGGAAAGTTTGATCCATGTGTGGCAAGGATGAGAACATATTTCATGACATGCAACATTGTGTATTAAAAAGCTAGAAAATGCCCTAAAAACTGTCCAAACAAGAGTGTATCCTGGTGGCTTTAGACTTGAGATGCTGATATACAAGCATGAAGTAAATGATGCTGAGGTACAAGCAAAACTTCTTAGACTTCCAAGTCTTTCCACTGCTTTTCAGTGATGAGGAACAGTAAACCTGTCAAGAATCTATTAAGTTTCACCCAGAATTTTCTTGTTGACACAGAACCTGTATATCCCAATGAAAAGACTGCCTGCCCAGTGATAAGGATCAGCTAGCCTTTGCTGCAGGGCCACATGTCCACAGGTTGCCAACAGCGCTACTAGCAGATTGCTCAAACTAGGGTTCAGTGAGCTATGTGAAAGAAACACATGCAAAGGGAAAGAAAATCCTTATTCAAGAAAATGACATTTTCTGATTAAATTGGTTTCTGCTTGAAAAATCCCTGCCAGCTCTAGCGATAAAGTTGTCAGTGTCTGACAGCCTTTCATAGATTTTACTGGGACATATTCTCTACTTCTTTAAACTTGTTTCTTTTCTTGTCCCCCCTCCATACTCCCTCCTTTTCTTTCCAAGTAGCACTTTTTCAACATAAGTCCTGATGAAACACAATAGAGAAACACAAAGTAATGGATTAGAAGAAGTAATGTCTCTCAACTTTGCAATGCTCACAGTATTTCCGATTTATACTCCCTTTCCATCAAGTTATTGTCTTCAGGCTCTTCTTGGAGATAAGAGTTGTTTCTTAGTTTGCACAAGCACAAAAGGGGAAGAGGATGGAGACAGTAATCTTTGAGATTTGCAAATATTGGTGTGGAAGGGCACAAGTCTGTGAAAAAACTGGCTATGTAAAAAGCTAGAAGCACCACTAGAAGTTAGGAAAAAAGTAATATGAAAAAAAAGAGCTATTACCCTGTAGCCTTACAGGGGATAAAGTCCCCTTTCTCCCCATTAAGCTATAGAGTAATGAATAAGACATTTTCCTAGAGAGTAATAGATGTTAGATTGAACTCCCTCATGATAAAAGCTTCCCTCAGTACTACTCTTCCTCTTCTTGAGTGAATGCAAAACCAAAAAGCTGTGATTTAGCAACTCAGACTGCCAGTATCACTCAGTTCCTGGAAGTGTAGGCCCATCAGGATACTTAGACAGAGAAATCTCTTTCTCTGAGATTTAGACTTCGGCAGAACTTGAAAGCTGCAGCGTATCCAGGAGCGGAATCACAGGTTCCAAGTACTTGCTTAACATCAGTATCAGACTTTTCAGACCTAAGTCCTTTATCCAAAAGGGCATGCCCAATCACTTCTTACCACCTGTGCTAGCAAAATTAGGGCCTTTTCTGGAAGTTGCCTGGTCACCCTGCTATTTTAATGCTGGTCATGTAACTGTCTGCAACTCAGGCATAATCTGGGGTGGAATTCCTTGTATATATTCCTTGCATATACTAGTGCACTTGAATGAATCATATAGCTTGGATTATATGTGAGGTTTTCCCCTAGGTATGCCATTCATATCACAACAAATTCAATTATGACGGCATTTCTCAAGGAAAATAATATGGACAGCATCAAATTAAGATTTTTAAATCCACTTTTTGAAGCTCTTGTGAACGTTGTATAGGTCTGTGGAACTTCAAAAATAAATTTGAGCAGGAAGAGGCTTCCAGAACTTGTGGCAGCTCAGTGAAATATATGGACTTCCATTTTGTTCTTTTGGGACTCAGCCCTGCCCCTTTCCTGCTACTTCATTCCAACTCGGATTGCATTTAGTCATCTCTGAGTAATTTTTACAGGTATGGAGGCCAGAGATTCACTAGGCTGAGCAATACACAGTCTTTTGTCAAAGTGCCTGCTCATTCACTTGGATTAAGGAATATGCAAGAGGAGCATATGATAAAATGCCAGCCATAGCTCATTGTTGCTATAGAAAGAAGTCATTGAGAGTTAAAATGCTGTTAGAGCTTTGTTACATCTTCTGCTGCCTGAGAGAAATAATTCTTGGAAATGTAGCTTTCATCAATTAATCAAATTCTGTTTGATAATTTACTACTACAAACTTGTTTCAACAGAATTTATATATTTTTTCTATTTTCATCGTTGCACTAATTAGAATTAGAATTTTGCATTTGTAAGATTGCTTTGCTATGGAAACAACAAGATGTTCCATTTCATCTCATAAATTAAAGTGTCAGAACTGTTTTTAAAGTGTTTCTGTACTAGTGGTACTGATACTTAAAAATTACTCATGCGCCTTTCCCTAAGAGTTAGCAAATCTTTCTTAATAAGCGTAACTTAGGCTTCGAGTGCGAGTTTATTTCTCCATTAGGTATGGCGAATAATTCAATTTATCTTCTCCACAAGTTGTAGGTATACAGTGAGCAGATGGTAAATTACAATTTACAGTTAATTTTCTAATGCTAAAGTAGGTTTTTTAAGGGGATTGACTAGTTATATAATTCACATTCATACTGCATCATAAAATGAAACTCAATTTGTATAGTTTTCAGTGTGTTCTGTGCACAGTACTACATAACTCAATTTTCTAAACAGAACAAAAGAGTAAGTGTCTTACAGAATATGAAAGCATGCGTAAATAAAAGTAAGGATAAAGACAAGTATTTATATATATATGTATACATACAAATACTAAAAAACAATAAAATTCATTTCTTTTAGTTTCTGTTTAAAAGACTACATTTAAAAAATATTGACTCTCAGTTGACTTCCAAACATCTAATGGTGATGAAAATATATGAGTACACATGAATTAATTATCAGGATAAACAATCATTTCACAAAATGAGGTCATTGTGAAGGATGTTGTCAATGACGACCAGTGTCTCCACCAACTGTGTCCACACCAACTGAATAAGGGACTGGAACATGATTAAGGGACTGGAACATCTCTCATACGAGGAGAGACTGCGTGAGTTGGGCCTGTTCAGCTTGGAGAAGAGAAGGCTGAGAGGGGATCTTATTAACATGTA
>JAUBOD010000186.1:549295-559402 GCA_032353885.1 Nothura maculosa
GCCTGCTCGAGCAGGAAGGTTGGACCAGATGATCTCTAGAGGTCCCTTCCAACCTTGAAGATTCTGTGATTCTGTGAAAAAGAATCATGTTTCCTGTTCTCTATTAAAATTCGACCAGAATTCATTGCAAACCTGAGGAAACACTCCTCACATTATCGTCTAAACAGATATTCCAAAAAATATGGTATTTTCCAATCTAAAACTAACAATTTCAGTTGTTTCTTGTCATCTCAACAAAATGTTTATGATTAAAGGAACAAATATCTAGGCATTCTCCAGATCATGAAAGTGAGAAAGTTTTATAGAATCACAAGATAATTGAAGAAATGACTAGAGGCAATAGGGACCAACTCACTACTCAAAACAGAACCAATTATACATCTAAATACAATTGCAGAGTACTCTCAGGTTGCCCAGTGCCTTATCTGGTGAAGTCCTTAATATCTCCATGGACAGTTCGCCACAATATCTCTGGACAGTCAATTTCCAATTTGAAAGCCTCCCAGATATACTCTCTAAAGTTCCCCTTTGGAGGGGGAAAATAAAATGGAATAGAGTAGTTCCAGATAGAAGTCAAAATGGGAAAGATTTAAGGATGAATAGAAGATTAGTGAAATGGTATAACTGATGACAGAAACACATAATTTATGCATTGCATAAAATAAAAAGTTAGTTAAAAATAAGAATAAAGGGGTAGTGAAACCTAGGACTGGTGGCATTTCAAACAATATGAAAATATACTTGGTATTTCCTCCTCGAAAAGCGGGAGCCCACATCTAGAAATTTCAAACCCTTCACCTGGTAGCTCTAGACTTATTTGTTTATAACGATATTAGGATATATATTGTGTTTTCTATCACCTATCAAAGGCCAGAATATATAACTAAGAAAAAAATATAACTTTATGAATATAAAGCTTCTTAAGGCTAATAATTTACAAGCTCTTTTACAAAAGCAGTTCTCCCTTCTCCTCCACCTTTTAAAATATCTTCTTCATGTGAACAGCATGGTAATCTTCCACAAAGAGAATATCTGCACCCGTGTGCATATCCCAGTTTGCCAATAGTCAGTGCAAGTTATTTTTGATTAATTACTTTACTTGATTTAACTAACATTTTCCTAGGCTGATGGCAGAGTTAAGTTGGAATTCAGCAGGGCTATGTTACAGATAGAGCTCTCTAATCATTACAAAAACACCTGAAAATATTCTCAGCAAGCTTCAGAAATAAAGTAATTTCCCTGGGTAGCTTTATATGAGTTTCTGCCTGTTTGGCAGAAATTTAAGGAAAGAATTCTCAAGTTGACAAGAAGCCACTGAAATGCTTTTCTTTCTCTTTGTAGTTAACAGTGGTGTTACAGTTAATGGTTTTGGAATGTAATTGGAAGCTTCTAGTCATTCCATTTATACCCGAAGCATAATAGAGAATCCTATATTTACACTGAAATGTTATGACTTGGCAAGTTTTGACTGTTGTTAAAAGGCTATTAGCCTTTTCATTATGAACCCAATTAAAATTTCCTTGTATTTATCAGTTTAAATAATATTAAGGATATTACTTAAGCATAGTTTTGTATTTAATCATAGAGCTAATTTGAAATCTATTCAACAATTGCATTTGTTCTTTCCCTCTAAACATTTTCTCAACTTTCTTAATTATGCATAGCCTCCTATTTTGCATTCTGGAGATTCTTTATGGTTTGGACTCTTGTAACTGTTTATAGACTGTTACATGCTTTGGGATTTATTTTTTACTGTCTTGCAGGGAAGGGAATAATACTCAAGGAACTATCCTGCAGAAGAGCAAATCTGACCACAATCTTAATTTCAATCCCATCTTCCTTGACAATAGCCTTGGCCCTCCAGGAATCTGTTAGGGTTAATTGTCAATAAAGTTTCTTTTAAATCATTTTCTGAGGATGATGAACAAAGAGTTCAATTGACATTGGTAGCACTCATTTAAGAAATTATTGTTACAGTGGCTTTTTCTCTCAGCCATGGTACTGTTAGCCAAATTGAATATGTTTTCTAGGCTCAAACATTTTTGCAGAATCGTGGAATGGTTAATGTTGGAAGGGAGACCTGGAGATCATATAGTCAAAACCCTCTGTGCAAACAAGGACATCTAGAGCACATGGCGCAGACTACCATCCAGGTGGTTTTGGAAGATCTCCAGAGAAGGAGACTCTGCAACCTCTCTCAGCAGCCTTTTCCAGGGCTCTGTCACCCTCACAGGGAAGAAGTTCTTCCTCACCTGCAGATGGAACTTTCTGTGTTTTAATTTGTATCCATTACCCCTTGTCCTATCACTGACCTCTACTGAGAAGAGTTTGACCCCAATCTTCTTTAATTCTCCCCTCAGGCATTTATGCATACTAATCAGATCCTCTGTCAGTCTTCTATTCTCCATGCAAGACAAGCCCTGCTCACTTAGTCTTTCCTCATATAATAGATGCTCCAGTCTCTTAATTATCTTTGTTGGTCTACATTCAACCCTCTCTAGAAGTTCCACATCACTCTTATACTGGGAAGCCCAGAACTGCACACAAGGTTTGACCTAAGGGGCAGGATCCTATCTCTTGACCTGCTGGCAACACGGGATCCTGATGCAGCCAGGATCCCATTGGCCTTCTTGGCCACGAAGGCACACTGCTGCCTCATGGTTAACTTGGTGTCAACCAGGATTCCCAGGTCCCTCTCTGTGCAGCTGCTTTCCAGCTGGTCAATCCCAATCTGTACTGATTCCTAGGTTTATTTCTCCCCAGGTGCAGGACCCTGCACTTGTCCTTGTTGAACCTCATGAGGTTCTTCTCTGCCCAGCACTATCTAGTTTGTAGAGGTCTCTCTGAACAGCAGCACAGCCCTCTGGCATGTTGGCCACTCCACTCAGTTTGGCACAATACACAAATTTGCTCAGTTTTTGGTTTTGATTTTAGTGCAAAGTCTTTAGCGTTATCATAAACATATTTAAGAGGGACATGAAACTACTGGAGCAAGTCCAGTATAGAGCAGCAAAGATGATCAGCAGACTGGAGTCCTTCTCATATAAGGAAAGGCTAAGAGATCTGGGCCTGCTTGGCCCAGAGAGAAGGTATAGAGAAGATCTTATCAATGTGTATACATATCTCAAGGGAGAGTGTCAAGAGGATCAGATTTTTTTCAGCAGTATCCAGTGACAGGACAAGAGGCAATGGTCACAAATAAGACAGGAAATTCCATCTGAATATGAAGAAAAACTTCCTGGCTGTGGGGGAGAAGAGGAACTTCTGCCCTGGAAGATATTGCCCAGAGAAGTAGTGAATATCTCTGGAAATATGCAACACTAGCCTGGATGTGACCTTGTGCAACGTGTTCTAGGTGACTCTGGTTGGGCAGGGGAGTTGGACTAGACGATCTCCAAAAGCCTCTTCCAATCTATGATTCATTCTATATCTTCATTGTATTTTCAGCATTGTTGAACAAACTATTGAATCCCAAAGCCTCAGGCTGCAGGTAATTTAGTTAGATCAGGTCAGGTTGGTTAGATTAAGGATATGCTATATAAAAGGAAGGAGCAAGATTTCAATATTTTGTTATCTCAATTTGCTCAAAAAAATGTGCTGGGTGATTTGTCATGCTGGGTTGACGTTCTGGCCTGTAGGGGGAGAGGGGAGACAAGGGAATTTTCCCATGAGACAAACCAGGCAGTAGTAGTTACACAGAGAATTGCGTCCTTCTGCCTGAGTAGTGAAAGATGCTTTTTCTTTCCAGGATTCAGTGAAAACCCAAATCAAGACTAAACTTGGGAAAGGTATCCCTAGCCTTAATTTCTCCTTTAAAGAAGGAAGACTTCCTAGCTATGGGAAACTTTTCACACATTATAGATTTTTGTGAAAATATCCTTCACAGAAAAGTTTGTTTAATGTTTTATTAGTGTTAGCAAGAACTCAAAGCTCCCCTGAAAGATGAATCCATTGCCCAAAAGAAGTGCAAACCTAATGTTTTAGAGATCATATGAAAGCAGTTTTGGGAATATGGTACTTTGCAAGCCTGATCATGTCTAGCAGGATGACCATAGGTAGCTTTTGACTTACTTTATGTTGCCTTCTGAAAGGATTGACTACTTCTTATCAAAAGCCTTCCTTTTTTTTTAATTTTTCTTCTTATCTGAATCATCTGTCAAAATGACTGTGAATAAAAACATGGTAGTTAGAGTTAGAGATAAAAATCTATCTTTTGGTAAATTTCTAACTCCAGGAAGAGGGGTAGGTTGTTACAGAGAAGGTGCAGCAATATTATCAAAAAATACAGCAACAAGAAGTCAACCTTTTAATAATGAAACAAGAGCTTAGAAGGAAAATTATGGTCACAAATTTCTGTTTTCTGACAGGACATCCCAGATAAATGCTCCAATTAGGGAGTATTTAATCTTAATCACGATGTGTTTGACAAGGTAACTTGTATCTTATAATATTAATTGAACTTGAAAAAATAATTTGTGGTTTGACTATTCTCCAGGAAGAGGGCTTCGGGACAAAAGATCCCCCAAAAGGATTTTTTTGGGGGAAAAAGGATATATTTCAGGAAGAACCTATGAAGCTAGGAAAAAGGCTCCATGCTACCAGTTCTAGACAGTAGCAGGGAACAGATTAGTTTATCGTAAAGGAAATAGTGTTTCAAACATACCTATAAGATATAATAAGGTCCTAAAAGGAGCTAGAAAAAAAAAACAACAAAAAAAAACTTATTCAACTTATTCATAAGACAAGTTCTGAATAACAAAGAATAAATCCTGATCACCTTAGGAGACTCTTAGTGCATGTTTATATATGATGAGCAAACGCTAACAGAAGGGTACAGTGAGGTCTAAGTTACATGTACGTTATACCCTCAACACTGAAATTCTTAATTTCTTAAAATTTCTTAAAGGCTTTTTTTTTTTTTTAGAGGTAGCTGTGGTCATCTATCAAGGGATTCCATAATGTAAGTGATCTAAGAAACATACGGGAAGACAGACAGGGAAAATAAGAGTACAGTTTGCCATATTCAGGAAAAAAATCAACGAAGTTTTGATGCAATGTTGTCAGACCCAGCTGGCAAAATCTGTCACTGAGTTGAGGAAATCTGGCTAGATCTGTTATAAATAAGAAAATAGAAGATCATTGTGTGGTTCTTAATTCATTTCTGTGTATTTCACCCAGGGTGTTTACAGACAGGATTCCATTTGGAGGCATTACCTACATTTTTTTTTTCAGTAACTACCTCTTGTTTAGCTCCTATTTTGTTTCCATTAACCAAAATAGGAAAACTCAGACTGCTGTAGTTTATTGTTGTTGTTGTTGCTGTCATTGCTGTTATTAGAGAAATATGAAAGGGGGAGGATTGAATTAGTGCAAACAAACAAATAGAAGAATTAATGCAATCTGGATATTTGGAAATCTAATAGGTAAACAGGATAATGGGCAAGGAACAAAATAGGGATGCTGGAAATTGCAGTTAATTGATGAACAACATAATGTGCTACTTTTCCTTTGAAAACAATGTCTTGAACAAAGCAGGCCTTCTTAGCAACACGTTGCGCTCCTGGTTTTGTGAAAACAAAATGAGAATGAGAGATAAATTCTCATCTCCTCCTCCCTCTATCTTTTCTTTCTCCCCATACCTGACATATATTTCATTTCTCAGGTCTCTTTTTGCCTTTTCTGGAAGTAGTATATGATTGGTTTCATCAATATAGTCTGTAACTTTAACAACATAAGTGTCTGATCACAGTCTTATTAAAGGAGTATCTTTAAAAACAGAAACCAATATACAGTTTTCCAGGTGGGAGAATGGCTCATAAGATTGTGTATGTGTATATTCTCTAGTAATGTAATAGTAAGTAAAACTTTCTTTTTTGAATTCTATCTTCTTTTTTTTTTTTTTAACTGCAGGCAAAGACTTTAAAAGTCTTTATCCTTCTTAGCTCTTTTTGTCTTCTTACGCATAGGGAGAAAATAATTAATATCTTTATCTCAAAGACAATCAAATATCTTTGATGAGGATTGAAGCTATCAATATCATGCAAAACTCTCTCTGCTGATGAAGGACATTTTCCCTGCAATTTTTATTGCAGTGAAAGTATTGCTAAATCTATTTTTTTCTGATTTTTATTTTTATTCTATTATTTCATATGTGATAGTGAACATAACAAAACTATACAGGTTAATATGTCTGTACTGAACATGATTCTTGTACATCTTGAACATGATATACTGAATATGATATGCTGAATTTTTGTTCAGCTGTTATGGAGTCATGGGATTATTACTTTTATTCCAATAACAATACGAGTAGACATCCCCCATAGTCATATCTAAGATTCAACTTTACTTTCTTCTTCAATAATTATTGCTAATTTAAACCATTAAAATCAACCAATTTTTAAGCATAAATTTGACTGAAAATCCAGTAAATCCTAGAAGCAATAAAAAATAATTTTGCCATTTCTTTTTCTCTTATTGAATGGGTACTTCAGTGAGATATTAGGGAATACTGTGCTATTGTGAATCTCTTGAGGAGGAGAAATACACTAAGGTCCTCATTACTTTTGGATCCACGAAAGAACTAAATCAGTTGTTTTAATTTCAGCATGTTGCTTTGTTATTTTTTGGAGAAATTTGAGCCAATGACTCTTTCTGTGTACGTAATTTCCAGCTGCAGCCTCATTCATTTATGTCTCCTCTTATTCCATCCCCTATCTTCATATGTTTCTTTTCTTTCTTCTTTTTTTTTCTTTTCTCACTACTATATGAGTGCTTCTCTACATTTTCCTTACAGCCAAAGAAAGAGCATAGAGACAGATTCATCACACCTCTGAAAAACTCTTATCTTGGAAGAGGTTGAATTGGCTTTTGGAAAGTCTTAACTATTGTATGGGGAGTCTACATGATTAGTTCAGTGGAGTTTCTTAGCTTTTAAATGACCAGGATACACAAAGAGAATTTATTGCTCTCTACAACTACCTGAAAGGAGGTGTGTGTGGGGGGGGATCGATCTCTTCTCCAGGATAACTACTGATAGGACAAGAGGAAATAGCCTCAAGTTGTGTCAGAGGAGGTTCAAGTTGGAGGATAGGAAGAATTTCTACATGGAAGAGTGGTAAAGCATTGGAACAGGCTGCCCAGGTTGTGGTAGAGTCATCATCCCTGGCAGCGCTCAAGAAATGTCCAGATTTTGAGCTTAGAGACATAGTTTAGCAGATATGATGTTGAAGGACCTATGGTTGAACTCAATGATCTTAAAAGTCTTTTCCAAGCATAATGATTCTATAATTCTATCCTGAATTTTCCACCCTAGGATATCTGAGATGGACATTGCTGTGTTCTGTATCAGAACACTGTAGTTAGCTGGTAAGCTGTTGTCTTTTAACCTTCTCTGTGACTAATCAGTATTAGCACTCACATACAGCATGAGTACTTCAGCTGAGAAAGTCTTCATTTATCAGATAATGAAGGAGATACATCTCCTTCATTTATCAGAAGATGAAGGAGATACATGGTACAATATTTAAGCACAAGTTCATCCCTCCTAATGTATGGAACTAATTAGGAGCTCCATTGGCCTAAATCTTTCCACATTTAAATAACACATCTAGGCTTAGCTAGAATTATTCAAACCTTTAGTGGTTCATCATGTTAGATAAGTTTACCAAATTGCATGGAATACATCTGTATTTCAAATCTGTAGGTTGCCCAAGACCCAAGCTTGCAATAATAATTTTAATGTGTGACTGGCTGTGCTTATTCTATGTCATGAAAAAAGAGTACAAATACCTTTCTCTCATCATGTACCTTTTACAAGAAGCCATTTGGATCCCAAAGAAATACAGAATATTATCAACACGGCAGGCTTCTCACCAAGGCTAGTTGTCTTTGCTCAGCACTAAACTGATGCAGTACATGGCCTCTCCTACTAGGATGAGTTTGATCAAAACTAGCTATGGGTTCTCTGTGTAACTACATCCACTGAGAGCTACTTTTGATATCATTGTAACTCTGGAAGGATTAGCAGGAAAGTCAAATTGAAGTGAAAGTGAAGATTAAAAGTATATTCATTTGAAATAATGGGTTCATCAGAGAAACATGAAGGAGAAGATAGAGACAAATGCAAAGCTTTTAATGAGTGGGGCTGAAAAGATGATGGGGAAGAATCTCCTGTCTTCTAAGAGATACCAAGGCATTGGATCATCTCATCATATAACCTTATATGACCTCATATAACCTTATTCACTTGGAATGAAATTTTGCATGAGATTGCAGTAATATCAAGTCTATTTTCTTTGACTTAATGGTTTTAATTTTACCTTGCCATAGATTAGATCCTTAAATTTTTATTTGCATGAAAAAAATTGAGATTTTCTATTTTTTTTACAGTATAAAATAGTGGTAATAAATCTTTTAAAACTGACACTATTCAAAGAGTACATTTAAAATTGCATGCACAGAAAATGTATTTTATTTATTGGATCCTTGATCAAGAAACAAGCTAAATATCTCACTGCCGCCGATGTTTAACTAGTATGCCATTTTTTTAGAAACAAACACTCAGACAGAAGCTTGCCTTTGGCATTTAATATCCTTGGGAAAATTGATGACAAAGAAATACTGTTCAAATAGTCTAGTTTAAAAGTGTATGCTTCACTGACATACTGATATAATTTTATTCTTAATTATCTTAAAGAACAGTTCCCTCCTACTTATCTTAAAGAACAGTTCACTCCCATATCCCTTCTTTTTTCTTTTCCATGTCCTCCTCCTGAAGAACTTTTCAGTTTGGAAGCCATCCACAGTGAGCTATTCCTCTGAATTTCTGTGGTCCAGCTCTGGTTGCACAAAACAGAAAATAATAGTGTTGGCTTCCTGGAGTGTTGCAGTCTCAGTGCAGAGTTAGAATTAAAACAAATCTGTTTATTTATGTAATAAGAATGTCTCATATGCCATTGCCAGTGGTGTATCTGCCAGCCTTGGTCTTTCACTGAATGAACTGCGGACCAACTGGGATAGTTGGTGATTCCTCTTTTGATATGGGAGCAGTAATGAGGAGTGGCTCAGTAAAACAAGTGTCCCTAGCAAGAGGAGGAGAAACAAAGAAAAGAATTTGTGTGAAAGCAAGTTGCATCTATTTTACAGTGTTAATGATGAAGTTATGTATTCAAGACCCTAGACATGCTCATGGGTGTACATACTCATGCAAATAAGCTTTGTATAGCAGAACTACAAGTTTAAAGAATTTATCTCCTTTAATAGGGGGAGCAGCCTAGTTTTATTTAATTCTATATATACTCTATATTTTAAAAGTATCAACAGAATAAAAATGCCTAAATGAAAGCTGACAATTTATTGAGAATAGTAAATTATATTTTATTAAAAATCAAAGTCTCATGTAGCACATGTACTGAGATGTAGAAATTTTCAGACAGATATAATGCTTATGAACATTTATGAAAGTGGTTCAGACCTTAAAATATACAAATATGAAATTGAGGATGTTTCCTTTTTTTGCATCATGTGCAAATAATGTAAATAAAAATGTTAACTTCTGTATTCATATTCATGCAAACAGTACTGTTTTCTGATGTATGAAGCAATTAATAGGCTTCTTCTCTGTAAAGCAAATCATGTTCCTTTTGTGAAAATATGCCATGATTGATTCTTAAGTGTGGAATAATGCATTTTTATCACCAGAGAGCAGAATAGTCAAGTTATCTGGATAGCCATCCTCCATCCACAGGAGAGGATGGAACGCTAGTAGAAAGCCTGTGGGTGAGGATAAAGGGGCAGGCCAACGAGGGTGACTCGGTAGTGGGAGTTTACTACAGGCCTCCTGATGAGGAAGAGGATGAAGCCTTCTATGGGCAACTGCAGGAAGCCTCCCGATCACAGGCCTTGGTTCTCCTGGGGGACTTCAATCACCCTGATATCTGCTGAGAAAATCACATAGCCGGGAATAGACAGTCCAGAAGGTTCCTGCAGAACATTGCAGATAGATAACTTCTTGACACAGGTCCTTGATGAGCCAACAAGGGGAGGGGCGCTGCTAGACCTGATACTAACAAACAGAGATGGTCTAGTGGGTAATGTGAGGGTTGG
>JAUBOD010000186.1:559502-606810 GCA_032353885.1 Nothura maculosa
GACAGAGCCCTGGCACAGGCTGCCCAGGGAGGTTGTGGAGTCTCCTTCTCTGGAGGTCTTCAAAACCCGCCTGGATGGCACCCTGTTCCTCATGCTCTAGGTGTGCCTGCCTGAGCAGGAAGGTTGGACTAGATAATCTCTAGAGGTCCCTTGAAGATTCTGTGATTCTGTGATAGCAGCTGCTTAACACACTGGAAGAAGATTTTCTGTACCAAGATAATGTTATTGTTGTGTGAAAGAAAAAGAGATGTATGTGTGATACCCTTCCACGATCTTGCGGACAGCGGGTATTACACCAGACTAACTGGTTGAAGGATCAGGATGAATCCTTTTGTACAAGAGCTATAGGCATTTTAGGTTTCCTGTCTTCCAGCTCACGCAGCAGAATGTTGCAAAAAAAGCAAAATTAAAAAAAAGACTAGAGTTAATATTTGTAAAGAGGCAGGTTGTGTGGAAACTGGTGTTAGCTATGTGACAGAAAAGAGGAGTCAGGAGTGCATAGAAAGAGGAGAGTCAAGGATACTTGCTAGGTCTGCTTGAGGCTCAAGTAAAAGCAGTGTAAAAGTGTCTATGCCTAGGTACTTTGCACAACATATTGTTTTGTGTTGTTGTCCTCATGCAAGTGCAGAGTGGAAATAATGGACCTATTATGACTGGTGTAATTTTGTTTTGTGCTGGGTAATTAATAACAGGCTGCTGATGGAAGCTAAAGAGGGCTATCACTCCCTCTTAGCACTGCCTCTTGAAATCTCTATTCTCTTCCATTAACAGCAAGTCTGTGGTAATTTAATTATTGTATTTGGTACAGGAGTTCACTGTGCCCTACAGAGTAAGAAAAATGACTCTACTGAAATTCAAAGGAAAAGACGAGGGGAGTCATCCTCTTGGTCTTTCTCTTAGCTCTCTAAAATATGAAAAAAAATCATTTAATGCTAATCATTTGCTTTTACACAGTGAAAAGAGATCTTACTTACAGCACCTAATATATTACTTTGAATGTTTTCAGCACTTATGTGCTATATCAAATCTCTGACTTGTTTGGTTTGACCATCTTGCCATTTATTAATTCTTCACCCCAAAATCATAGTCCAAATTATTAATTTGCACGAATTAGCAAAAATCTTTTGTCCCATATGCAGCGGTGCCAATTTCAATCATTCAGAGTCCTGGTTCTCTATCTTTAAATCTCTTTTGCTTGGTTCATATGGCATTTATATGCTTTGCAGGGACCAAAATAAGATTCATAGAGAAAATACTTGCTTTTGCAAAGCTGGATTGTTTATGATTAATACTTGAATTTACAGTGACTCTACCAAGAGACACTTAAGAGATTTTTTATGTATGCAGTGAAGGGAACTTACTCTATTCCTTTACTGCATCACATTCTCCAAACCATACTGAAGTGTGTAACAAGCTGCTCCTTGCTCCACATATCTAAGCAACATGGCATTAAGAAATATAGTATTTTTATCTCTAGTATTTTCAATTTCATAAAAATTCATAGCTGAAAAACAATGATGAATCTATACACTTATCTATAGCTTACTGGAGGAGCTCAAAACTTACTCTTTTAAAAAGAATATTCTTAAAACAGCTCCTGACAGTTTTTTACATCTTTACTCAGGAGTTTTTGAGCAAGTATCATGACTTACTTTAGTTTCACTCAGTACCACATGGATTTACTGTACACAGAATGTCCATGGCTTCCAAAGCATGTCTCTGCAAGCTTACACTCTAATATATATAGTAATTCACAAACATAAGTCTCATCACAATATAACACAGAACTATTTCACAGTATCTTTTTGAGATACTATTCTATTCCTCTGAATATGAATTTTTACAAACTCTAAAACAGAATATCTGGAGAAAAAGTGAATATGGGTGTACCGTACAGATTCCTGGGCTCTCTCTCCTATTAATTTCTCTATAATTTAAGCTTCTAGGAAGATCTGGTTATGAAAATCCATTGGAAAACACCCATTTGGTGGGACAGAGTTTTTTTCTTTGCTAAAGAAAAAATTTCTGTGAATAAGTATGTCTTAATGATTGTTTGTCTGCAGAATGAACTTGGTTGAAAATGACTTGTGCTTGGTTTATGATGGAAAATGTTAAGCAAAGCATTGACTGCAACCCTGTTGCAAGAAGAGTTTAATATCTGCTCACTCACAAGAAAAAGCATTACCTGCTTTATAAGTAGTTGGATGAAAATGTGAATTGCGCTTAAATGAAGAATTTTAACAATATATGATAACTTGAATGAATTCTTAAGCAATCAATAAACTGTTATTTGCTCATAGACATAGTACAAAACTTCTTAAATGATCGTTTTGATAATTTGAATGAACTTCTTAAATGGTGCTTTTTTCCAAAAGCAAAGAGATTAAAGATATTACTGAGGACTCTTGAATTCTTTCTGAGACAAGGTGTGTTGAAATAGGAAATGAACAAGTGTATGGTGGACTAAGTCAAAGGAGTTTAGGAAAGAATGTAGGCAATTGAGACCCTCTTCTCCCCTACTAAGGAAAAGAGCAAATGGGACACCTTCTGAGGCACTCCTGATAGTTACTTGAGGAACACCTAATTATGAGGATATTTAAGTCAGAGAAAGAGTTCTAATTTGACACACAGAGCATGAGTAATCTCTTGGGATGTCTAGGCGGGTGGAGGGTGGGAGGAGGGTAATTGCAGGGAACTAGCTGCAAGTCATAATTACAGTTTAGGATTGCTATAGACATTTGGGTGATAGTTTACAAAGAGCTGGAATTACTGAAGTCAAAGTTATGGTAAAACTAATATATTTTACTGTCTATTGCTGCTTTTGTTGCTTCTGAAAATAATCTGTTAAAGGTAGAAAGTATCCAAGTCCCCAGTTCTTGCTCTGCTATCTTCTTGATGAGAAATTATTTTTCCAAAGTGCTGCTTTGGAAAAACAGCTGCCTGACTGTGTGCCACAAAGCAAAATGTCCACCCTCTCAAGCATTCAGACATGAGCAAGGATACGTGAAATCGGTAGAGTAAAGAGAAGAGAGAAGTAAAAACTTCTTGCAGATAATTTGATCTCTAGGGCAGTGTGCATGATTGCATCCATGACATGCTCATCAGAGAGCTGAGTATCTTGAGCTTATCTTTGTATCAGGGTTCAAGTTTTGGTTCCTGCTTCCCGCTGACTTTGATATAGGTCAGGAATCTCTGTACCATTCTTCACTCCACATTAATTTTTGTAGGCTCTTTACTCAAATTTACAAACTCGCATAGTAACTTAAGTTTTATAGTACTGTAGACTCAAAGTGAAACTTAACATCTCTTCAGTGTCCTAACAATGTCCCAAACACACAAATTTGATTCACCCAACAGAGAATAATTCAGCTCATTACTTCTTTAGATTCAAAATATAACAGTGGTAAATGATCAAGATGTCTAGCACTGCCTTCATTAGCATTTACCTAGCAATGTATAGGTTATTCTATAGTTACTGCAAAAGATTTTCATTTTGATAACTCAGAGCATCTCTAAGGCTATGGTGCTTTTTTACCTGATAACTCCCTAAGCATGGACCTGTCTGAAAAAAGGTGGAAGGTTTTTGGGAAAGCTTTCCCATTTTTAGTCCAAAAATTTAGACCTTTTGACAATTAGCTCTGTGAAATATATGTGTGAAATAAATGAGTATACAGTCAGTTTGAGCCTTCTCACAGGTTATAATTTCTCATAAAAGCTTTTTATTTAACAAGTTTGGAAATGTTTTCAGTAATATCTTAATACTTGTCCAGAAACTGATGAAAAATGTCTCATAAGTCTCATAGTCCCATAACGAGTCCCATAACTAGTAAAATCTGCAAGATTTCTTTCTGGAAATAGCAGTCAACCTTCATATTTACTCTATTTTCATTGCTATTGTGATTTCTTTGCAGGAAAGGTAAAAGCATTTAATCAGGCTCTTTACAGAGCCAAAGACATTCTACATACTGCCAGCAATTACTTCTAAATAAATGAATAATATGCAAATACCTCCTATATGCTATATATACTATACAAATATAGTCATTTATTCTCCTTGCATTGAATTACACTCTAAGTAAATGTAGTAGGGAAATATTATAGCATCACAGAATCATAGAATCTTTGATGTGGCAAGGGACTTTAAAAATCACCAACCCAACCTCCTTGCACATGGGTCACCAACTCATGCATGTGGCACATTATTTCTTCCAAAGAGGTTTTGAAGATCTCCACAGAAGGAGATTCCACAGTCTCTCTTGGCAACCTGTTCCAGTGCTCTGTCACGCTCGCTTTAAGAAATTTTTCCTTAAGTTTCTGTACAACTTTTGGTACTTCAGTTTGTACAATAACTTTGTGCATTTGTACATATCAATGGTTGTGTTCTGTTGAATAGGCTTGTTTATGAGATGTGATTTCTATGTCCACTTGCTAGCATTGTTTGCAGTTACTTTTAAATATTAACCTTGCTGTGCATTACATATACATCTGGTAGTAAGAACAACAGTGAGGGCTGGACATCCATGAACAGATTCTGTGGTCCTTCTTAAGAGCTTCAATGCTTATAGTTATTACCATAAACAAGATAACTAAGGCAAGTCAGCACCTTTTTAAAGTATATGCAAGAAATATGCTGTGGTTCTGCTATGTTGATTCAGATTTTTGCTGCCTGAATATTCCCATTGCTTCTTGTTTGGAAACATCAGGAGTTACTCAACAAGATATAGGTTATAAACTTCTGTATTTCTCATTCTCTCTTACTACTAGTATGACAGATACCTAAAACTCTGTATTTTCTAAAGCAGTTTATCCACTACTAGACCAACTTTATGTACAGAAGGATTTCTAATTCGATACTTCCTTTTAGCTGGTTCAGGCCTAGCTCTTCATTTGAATATAACATAGTTAAGCAAAAGTAATTACATGTAATAAAAGTGTCCAAGATTTTTATCTGTATAATAATTCCTAGTAGCTAGGAAAAAGGGCTCATTCAGAACTTGGGGATTAACAAAGTATATTGTGAAGAAGCTGTGTAATCAAATGAAAAACTCGTTCTTTAATTCTAAAGTTCTCTTCCTTGTCACAACACAAAAGCCATCTTCTTAAAGCACAATAACCTTCTGATTATTACTTACTCATTTGAACAAGAGAAAATTCTGTTCTTCTATTGTGTCTTAGATTATATATTGTAACATTTACATTTGAGCTCACTTTTCAATATCAATTATTGAGTCTTTTAAGAGCAGGACATTTTTAACAAGATAATTTTTTTCTCCTTATTGGCAGAATAGCTTCATTTTCATGTTTCTTCTTAAGCCTATTGATAGGTAATCAATAATGAAGAAGAGAGAAATTACCTTTGGTAGATGCTGGAAGCAGACATTCTCTTACAATAGAATGCTCTGAAATAGAATCATATAGTATTAATTTGGGGACGTAAAAAACAAATACGTTTTTCAAAACTCCCTGAAAGCTACTCTCTGAAATGGTGTTTAGCATAAATACTGGTGAAATTTAAATGCTACTCATATGGATACAAGATAATTATTAATTTTAACTAGAAATGAATGGTTGTTTGGAGAGGAAGAACATTGGTTTTATACTCCATTAAGATTAGGAACCAAACTGAACTAGGCATCCAAGTTCAGATATTGGAGTTCAGAGATACTGTTGCATTTCAAACTTGAATTATGAAAGATTCATTAACCTCTCTGTTAGACTGATGTAGAGGTTAAAACACCAAAGATGCAGTTAGTATATTTTTTCCATTACTGCAAGTCACAGACTTGCAAACATAGTTGTAATCACAACAATTTCTTTACATGCAGTTCAAAACTGAGATGTAAGATGAATCTTGAATTATTATGCTAAAGCTGAACAGTTATGAGGGTTTTAGCTGTGGGCTCAGCCTCTGGGTTGAGAGGCTTTACCTTCACCTCAAAACATCAGTCAACTCCCTGTATTGCAGCTAACTCGTTTCAAAATCTGGCTTTGTGTTTCAAAAGCTCAGATTCTTCTTAAAAAATACAGGCATATTGTTGATTAGCTCTTTTGGGATCTCCTAGTGGAAAGCAGAAAGCAAATGTTTAGCTGAAAGCGTTTAAAGAATCTTGTTGGGGGGGTAGTTGAACTTCTGAGGTTTCAAGTGCACCTGACTTTGGCACATTAAGGACTAATAAATTGTGACTGTTCCTCCCCTTTCTCCTATTCCAAAAATACCACTAAGCTACCTACAGGACTGTTTATAGTCTGCCTGTTTTCTCATGGTGCTTTCTTTTTCCCACAGTAGAGAACAGTGCACAGACCAAATAACCAGTGGTGAAACAAAGCAAAAAATAATCCTAGGAGCATCCATGATGGAGAAAACCTACCACACCACTGCAGGTTATTGTCCCTTCCCTTTCTACATAGCAAAAGAATAAAAGAAAGCTGTGCAAAAACATTAATAAATTATCAATATTTCCTTTTATGAAATTATTAATAACAGGTAAAATGCTAGCTTAATGCAACTATCGTATACAGTTAAAAGCAAAAAAAAGATTTTCTAGAAAAAACATAAGGACCTTAAAAATCTTTTAATAGTGGAAATGGGAGTACTTTAAATACTTATGAGAGTGTTCATTTTTTTCTTCAGTTTACTCTTATATGAAGACTTTATTGTAATAATGTATTTCTTTTAATGAGGATGGATTGCAAATGAGACTGCTTATCTTCACAAACCCTGAAAAAATATAGGATATTTTAAATGAAAAAAATAGCTCTTTCTTGTTGGAATTGTCCTTTCTTTGGACTTTATTTTCACTAGATGATACATGAATTCATGATTTATTAAATTTATTCAATTCATAAAGGGGAAAATGCTTGACATGTTAATCTAAGAACATGCTTAAGAATAATCTTATAAGAATATGTACAGAAGAATAAATTCAACATCTAAGGAAGTCAAAAATAAACTACAAATGAAGGTACAAATTGGAATATGAATTATTATACCTTCAAAAATCAACCTCAAGCATACTGACATTTGCATATATCTCTTCAAGTTAGTTTAATATGAAGTCAGTTGTCTCTTGACAGATACTCCTTCTCAAGTGCTGGGAAAAATAACATGTAAAGGCATTACTTTTCAAGAATGAATGCATGTAAAAAAAAATCAGATAAGGTAAGTTCAAGTATTTGCAAAACAAGATTTCTGTCTTGAAAGAAATTTAGAAATTTAGAAGCAGATATGATAGAATAATGAAATCAACATAATCATACCATTTCTCTTTGTAGAAATTAAGACCAGATCTAAAAGTGAAAGTGAAAATTGTGTCACCTTCTTTTGATTTCTACTAAGTGAGAATTTTATTTTATGACACTGTGAAATATTCTATTGTAAGAGGAGTGACAGTATTCACTCTGTTCTGTGACCTCACGATACCTTATCTCATATTTTGCATATTAAGAATAAAAAGCAGCCTTTCACAACACTTCTAAGACTCACTGTTTCTTATTTACACACTCACTGTGTGGTTATTATTCATTTTTTCATTGTTGGAGCATTCCTGATTGCTTTTTTGTGGTTTCCTGCCGTGGTTTGAAAGAAAATTGATCATCTTTCTAAAATTTTGGAATTTAGCACTTTTTTGATGCAAGTTTGACTTTAACTTCTTAATGACTAAAGGACTTCCGCCTTTATTCAATAAGCTACTATAGTTTTTGATTATTTTGTCTGAATTTCTGATTGCTAAGACTGAAATAATGAGATGGTCTCTCTCCTCTCCGTCTCCTCTCCTCTCCCTCTCCTCTCTCTCCACTCCCTCTTTCTCTCCCTCTCGTCTTCCTCTCCCTCTCCTCTTCTTCCTATTTTTAAGCATGAGAGACACTGGCTGTAATGAAAGTGTGCTTATTCCTGGTTGGACAGAGGTAATTTGGCAACAACAGTGAAAGTAGGTGACATTTTTATCCTCTACCTGAGAACACAGAGAATAAATCAATGGAGCACACATACATTAAAAAAAAAAAAAAAAAAAAAAAAAAAAAAAAAAGAAAGCCTAGAATGCCTAGAATGGAGTATGTAATGAAGATATGAAAGTGTACTAGAAACAGAAAGGAGAAAGGTGGAAGTTTGGAGAGCTCATGGTAATAAGAAATGAATTGAAAAGCTCTTCCCTGGCAAAAGGGAAGACTGAAGAGCTGAAGAGCAACAGCAAGTTGAATAGAAGATACCATAGTAACTTCCTTCACTTGAGAACTACTGCATAGCACAATCACACCAACCAATAGGCAGTGCAGATAATGGCTGCTCTAATTATAGCTTTTGATTATAAAGCTGTTTCAATACTACTTTCCAAGACCAGCCCCTGCCTTGAAAAAATATCATTTTATAAAAAAAATTCTTAAGCCTACACTAAACAATATTTAATAAATGTGAATTTCTTGATGTTCTTTTTTATTTTCTGTATCTGCTGAGGAAAGAGTATTACAGATGTAATACTCTTAGGGTCACCTAAACTGTGGATCAGGTTTAGCAGGCACAATAGCATGGATAATGATGTAGTGGGTGTCTGCTATAGACTGCCTCATGAGTAAGTAGACCTGGCCTTCTTCAGAGATTTGGAAGAAGTTTCACTTTTGCTGGCCCTGGTCCTCACAAGGAAATCTAATCATTCTGATATCTGACTGGGAGATACACAGGAAAAAAGCAAAACAGCTCCATCATTTCAAGTGCTAATATTTGACCATGCTATACCACTGCTATTTTAGGGGGCATGGATTACCCCTTTTTACCACTCTGCCATATTAAAAAAAAATCTCTCCTTTTAGCTGTATGCATTTTAACAGGCTATAGACTATATTAAATATATTAAAATAAAATTAAATATTAATTAAATATTAAATTTCCTGGAATGATCATATATAACTATTCTTTTTCCTGGAATTAATTACAGTATGCTCCACTCGCACATGCATGCGTCCTCTGTCCCTTCAGTGGTCTCTGGTGTTCTTTTGAGACCCTGGTGGTAATCTTTTGGCATCCTCTTGATGAAGTCTGGTCGCATTGCCCAATTTCAGATGCTTCCTTTGACATGTGATCGTCTTTATCTTCACTCAGTTCGTTATATTAAATAATCTTGTGGAGTTAGACACTGATGCATAAAGCACTTATTGTACCAGGGAAGCTCAGAATGTTAAGTATTACTCCAGGAAAAATGTATTTACACACATGCTGACAGTTCATTTTCAGGTGGGAGCATCTCAGCTGCTCTGTACATAGCAACTTCAATCTTCCTGCTGTGAAATTTTAGACAGCTTGTCTGCCAAGCTCTTGCTAGACCTATTAATATTTATACATTCCACAAACATCCCAGGCAGAGCATGTAAGTTGCAGATCTTTCTGATTTAGAAGCTATTAAGATTCATGACCCCTTTAGCTATTTAATCTATAGTCTTGAAGCCTTTGCAATCAGCTTATACTTGAAGAAGAAAGGACAAATCATTACTGTTCAAATATTGTCCTGTATTGTGTCCATTTGTAATCTATCAAAGAGTAGTTAAGATCTTTAATGCATTTATTTATCTCAGAGACACAGGTAATTATCAGAGGGATTCTCTTCTTGAAAGAAGAAAGAATAGGAATGTTGTTTATATGGTTGCATTTAATTTTGGATTAATGACTTCTTAGCTGGAGTTGTTTCTCTGCTTAAAAAAATAATATCCATTCCTTTTTTTCTTCTGTTTTCACATCTGGATGTGGATTTGGTACAAGGGTATGTTGACATCATTCTTTTCAGTGTCCTTTCTTTCTTAAGATTTATAAGCATCTCTTGGTGATAGATAGCCATTGCAGATTTCCGCAGTATCCATAGAAGATTTGGCAGATAACTTTATGTTAAATATTCATTTGTGTGTGTGTGTGTGTGTGTGTGTATGTGTGTGTGTGTGTGTGTGTGTAATTAACTGTTCATGAGTGATTCTGTGAATCCACAGCTTTCATTGACTACAGTGAATGGCAGGAATTAATCCTTTCTCTGAATTTAGATCTGAAATATATAAAATAATTTCAGTCTGTAGTAAAAAACAGAGAAGCAGAAAAATAATAAGTGCAAGATTTCTCATATTTAAAAATAGAACTCAGTACTATGACTTTAAGAGCCCATTAAAGACTCCTCATCAGAACACTATCGTTTTGTGCTGCTGTCTTGAAAATCGCAAATATATTCAGCACAAAATAAGTTTCTTGTTTTCAAAATTTTTGGGAAAATTTAGGGGAGTTATTTTGCTTTAAAAAATAAAGAAAATACTTAAGTTTTAAAGTGTAATGCTGGTGCAGAGTAAGTATCATTCCTATTAAAGAAAAGTCTAGCAATGAATCTTTAGTTTAGTTTAGTATAGTGTAGTTTTGCTTTATTTTATTTTATTTTGTTTGATAGCAGAAGACAGTTGTGTTCAAAACAGCAGTTATTTTAGCAAACACCCAAAACTTCTGAACTGTGTTAATAAAACAAAGACTTAAACAGGTGGAAGATATGTGTGTTACACAATATATAATCTGTCGTATATGTTTTACACCATGTTTACTGGATCTTTTTTAACCCTAATAACACTCAAGAAAAAAAAAGGTGATTTTTCTGTAAAAAACATTACATTCAATTGCTGTCTTCCTAATAGAAGCCATAAAGTTTTTCTGCCATATTATTGTTTTCTGTGTAAAGAAATGATCTGTTCAATAAAATTTTAAATCATAGATTATCTGAAAGTTCAATTTGTAAGCAATTTGTAAAAATTTTCACATACAAAATATGCTTTTGTACTGTATATTAAGCAATTGTGGAATTGTCAGCATGTGCCAGGCCAATTTTTTGCTCCATCTTGTACTAATTTTTGAGCACATGCCTCTCACATATGCTCACAACTTCTATTATTTCTTAATTTCTTCAACAAATATTTCAGTTTGAAAACTTTGGTTGAATTAAGACTCAAATAGTTTGCAGAGTTGAAAATCTATGGTTAGGAATGGGAAGATCAGGAAAAAATCAACATTATGCAGAAAATAGTATTTTTTTTTGATGGAAATTTTGAAATTCCAAAATTATTTTCATCTTTGTTCTGGTGGCAAGATGGAAAGGTGAAAGTTTGCATGTTAAATGATTAAAAAAAATGTTTCAAAAAGAAATTTCAGGCTGTCAGTTTTGTCAGTTTGGCCTCGGATCCTTCTGAGCAAAAACTGGAATAAAAACCAAAATATCTCAATTCCCTCATTCTCAAAGTATTTCATATTAAAACTTTCAGCCAGTTCCAATACACATGACAGAATGGAACTGCTGGTATAAGACCTCGGAGTAACTGAAATCTAAGGTGTAGAGCACTTTATATTTTGTGTGAGTGATCCATAAATAAAGAGGTATGTAAGTAGACAGAATTCTTTCGGAACATAAATCACTTTTGCAAAAGCACCTGCTGTTCACTTAATCTCAGAGATGTGTCTTTACAGCAGAAGATGCAAAATGGGGCAAGTAGATTTAAGCTTTACTAACATTGGGAACAAATGTGTTTTGTTCACATCTCATTGACAGTGGTGCTGAAAGGAACGTGAAGGTGTATTCAGAAGAGAGGCTCTTTTCATGAGGGTGAGAGAAAGGTTGGATGATGGGGATGCCAGAACAGCCTCCCTATAGAAGATACTTAGTTTTGATTGATTGTAGACATATTGCTGTGAAGATGATTTTATTTTTCTTATGACAGTGTGGTACAGGAAAAAGCTATTTTGTAAAATTGTCAGTAACATGACAGTAGCTGCAAAAATCTGAAAACAAAAATGGAAATAAAGAATCTGAAGAGGATTTCACAGTTTGGGGGGAAGGAGTAAGGAGCAGTTGACAGGCACATCCCAGAATTTTCTGGCAACACATTTTGTTGTACTAATTGTCTAATATAGCCCTATCAATGCTGTAGGCCTCTTACAGTGCTTATACGAGTGCAGGAACAGCAGTGCCCCTTTCCCTTCATTATGCAGACCAGAACAGTTTTCCTGGCAGCTCTGTAGACCAAGCATGAGCCTGCTGTCCACAAGCTGGTGTTCCTTTGTGACTTTTCACCTTAACTTTAGAAGCATTCCTTGAAATGCAAGGCACCTGTAGATCCAAGTTTCAAAAGCACCACTGCAGACACTAGTATCCTGTAGGATCTGGCATAGCCAAGGATTTCCAAATTTGAATTTTCTTCTCTGCAAAGTAGTCTCAATCTTTACTTAGAAGAAAAAAAATCTTACGGCAAAAGCTTCAGCCTTTTATTAGAACTAGTGCAGGCACGTGAGAACAGAATGCAAAACTGACAAGCCATCTGCTGTATTTACTTTATAGTAACAAGAATTTTGTGTTTTAGCTTTTAAAGTATAGTCAGTAAATGAAAATGAGTCACAACTGTGTGAGATATTCTGACTAGAAGTCTCGGTATGTAGCACACTGTTTTCTAAGGTCTGTTGGACAGATATCAGATAAAAATAAATTTCTACTTTACAACAGGTGGATTTGATGCTTTTATTGTCAATGTGAAATATAGATTCCTCACAAGGTGAAAAATTATTCCGTCCAGGAACGTGTTGGTACCTGATCAGTTCTGAGTCTCAGGGGAATGGACAGCTGGTACCATTGCTTCTTCCTCTGATTATGCACAAGGCATGCTACCTGGAACTAATTTATAGCATAAAACGAGCGAATATAGCACAACCTCTTTTGAAGATCTAAAGGGCATAAAATAAGGAGCTCAATCAATGGAGGGCTGTGAAACCCATCCCTCCCCTTTACACCTCCCTGCAGTGCAATGTATAATTCATACACAGCTACAGCACAGCTGAAGCCGTGTGCAGTGTCAAAAATGCACACAACCACTCTGCAAGGAGATCTATAAGTGTCTGATTCATGCTGTCTCTATTAAATGCTGATTCCACAGTCCCTTCTTTCATTTGCTTTGCCTCCTGCTACACCGTTGGCAGTATCTGACCTGCCTTCCATCACTACTGAACACTTTCTTTCCTAGCAAGCCTGTGTAGCACTTCTCAAGGAAGTTTTGCCCTAGGTTACTAATTAGTTTGGTTGCACCGCACAGCAGATCGCTATTATAATTATGCAAATTTGCTGTAAATGTAGCCATAATTAGCATGTTTTTTTTAGAGTCTAAATAAACTCAAATTCTATTCTAAGCTACTGGTCTAAGGGGAAAGAATGAAGATAATATAGACAAACAATGGTAGGCTTTTCTCATTAAAAAAAAAAGTCTCTCACTTCATGGTAATTCTCATGGTAATTGAGCTAGAAAATGCCTGTAAGGATATGCAGATAATATTCAACAGGTGATAATATGATGAATTTACATTACTGCAGCACAGTCTGTGCAAGTGTAATTCTCTGAGTGTCTCAAGGACAAAATCACTTGCTGAGACAAACATTTAAATATAATTTTCCAGAAGGTGCCAATAGAGAGGCTTTTCTCAGTCAGACTTCTTAAGGAAGATTTACATTTGGAACACATCCATTTAGCTTTAAATCCATTCCATATGTCTATTTTGAATTTTAAGGCCCCCAAGCAGAAAATCCTATATATGATAAACCATCTGGAGATGGATCATTAGAAAATCATTACTGGAAGCTGTCCCTGATCAAGTTCACAGGTGTATAACTTAGTTAATTTTAGAATTTTAAAGAGAGGGAAGATTGATATTTAGCTCTTTCTTTGTAGTAGGAACATTTTTCTTGAAAACAGAAGTATGGTATTGTAATTTCCCTTAAGTCATAGTCATTTGCCAATTTGAATATTAGCATAATACTAAAATAATTCATCTCTAAATCTTTTGATTCTTGAAGTCTGCATTTGCTAGTATATACATTTATGTGAGGAATTACTCAAGACATTTACCTTGTAAGTTCACAGCGAACAAGGAAGAGGTATGTCTGTATAATCTGACATGGTTTGTGGTAAATCTTGCCATACAGCTAAAGACAGTCTCTGTCTTTAGCTTTCTTTGCCTCTCTACAGTGGCAAGATATGATTCTTCATATATCATTAAAATGCTGATTAATGTTGAGTGAATATTTATTTTATAAATATACACAGACTGCAAGTAGAAAAATATTTCATACACAAACAGCAGCAAATTAGTCAAGCAGTTTGACATCTAAGATGTTTATCAGGTGTCTTAATGTATTATAATTGCTGCTAAGAATGAATAATGTATTAGATTATTTTCCCTTTTCACCTCTCTGTGAATTGTTCATGAACTGAATGTCATTTTCTGAGATTCTGATTTCTATTATTTTTCTCACTATGTTTTAAACTAGCATTTTTCAGTGCTGTTTTAACAAAAATAGCATAATTATTTAATAAAGAGTTATTACCTACATACAAAACCTACATTTTTGATACTCTAAATTTTAATTGCATTCTTCAGACTAAACTGTTGTCCATTAATGGTAATTGCATATTTCTTATATATACCATTAATAAAACAGTTATGAAATACGTTTTAGCAGGGTTACCACAGGGAGGTATTAACAGAGCTTATGACACAGACATTATTATTTTAAAGATTAAGCAACTGATAGAAATTGCAAGGATTGAACACTGCAACAAGTTTTGTAAAATATTCATGGATACTAGATCTGTAGCAAAGCTATTTACTGATTACATAAGCACTCATAGCTTTCATCATATGGTGGAGTAATGTGCTAGAAGGGTGATAAAATGCCAAGGGATATGAAAAGAAGGAAGAAGATGCAGAAGAACAAGGATGCTGCAGTATAGAAAACAAGAAACATGGAGAAGAGAGATTCAAATCAAGTCTTTAATGAATGTTTTGTTTATGGCATTGCTAGGTGAAATAATAACAACTCTCAAGTTCTTATTTTTCTCTCTAAAGCTATTACACCACTTGGCTGGGTTAGCCTTTTTGCTTTCTCTATTTTCATAAATCCTGAATGCCACTCTGTGCCCCATGCTCTAGGTGTCCCTTCTGGAGCACAGGGGTTGGACTAGATGATCTCTGGAGGTCCCTTCCAACCTCAACCATTCTGTGATATGAGACCATAACAAGAAAGTAAATGTTTGGAAGATGGGAGTAGGTGGCATGTTGGTCTGAGTATTTCAACTCAAATATGAGCCAGAGGAGCAGAAAACCTATAGCACTGACTCCATTGCCCAGACCATGTAGCTGAGTACTTTGGCCACAGGTGCTAGCTCTACCCTAAAAGTCTCTATTCTTCTCCTCTCTTACATAACTTTACAGAAAATGACAGTTGTATTATCACTTGTCAAAACTTGGCATAGAGCCTCAATTAACTCTTTTTTTTTCATAAACAATATTACTAGATATAAAGCAAAATAGAGGTGACCTACGTACCTGTACAGCATGAACAGAATTTCTTCTAAATATCTCTGCCTGCATATTTCAGAATATGTTATCTAGATCAATTTATCCAAATTAATTCAATATCCATGTTAATTATTATGATTTAATTGCAGTTGCTTCCTCCTTGTAGGCATATTGATTAATTATTTTGTCTTAGTCCCAAAGAACAGTATTAATATACATCGAAGGACAAAATTCAGCTGTGAATACTAATGATCCATACAAAATAGTTATGCATGAAATTTTATGAAACAATAGATTTCACTCATTAATTCCACTTAGTACATCATTATAGTTATGTTGTCATTAGTTACTAAATACTACATTATAAATGGAAGTGATATTCTTACCAAGTCATGATAGCAATTTTTAACATGTAAATATCACTATTAGATGTTTTCTATAGTAACCATGGACTATATTTAAAAATACATATACTGTATGATAAACAGTAAATTTTCCTTCGCTTATCCTCGCCTCTGAATAGAGATGAGAACTTTGTGCTTAAACATATGGCATGTAGTGCTACTGTAGATGAATCAGAGTCTCCAGATATGGCCTGGAGACCCATGCCTTTGGGAAGTCCTGTGAAATCAGGAAATCCACAAGGAGCTCACATTATACTAGACACCTATGATTACACAACTGAATAAAGCATTTAAAATGTCATTCTGGATCAGTCTCAGGCATCTTAATGCAGACGTCTGTATTGCATGTGTGTAAGTTAGTTAGTTCAATTCCAGTACTGTCAATGGACATGCTGGGCATAATTTAACAAATTATACTCAGATGCAGAAGCCTAGCACTGTGTAAGACATTTTAGAGTATCTGAGATATCCTTCTGTACTGATTTACAGGAGACCCATAACCTTCTGAAATGACAGCTGAGACCAGGTCTCCTGCCCCAGAGAACCTCAAATGGCAATAGACACAGACATGGTTCACTAAATCTAAATCATTGATAATAAAGACAGTGGCATCTAGCATGGTTTTCACCTGACAGCATATGAATATCACACCTCAAGTGACACCAGCTACCTATATTTAGAAAACTGAATTACAACTTTCATGTTTACTTTGTGGTGAAAGGAAACAGATCTGAAGTGTCCATATACTGTATTAATTATGACGGGATTCCACTGACATACCATGAGAACAGAAATATTCAATAAACATTTACAGAATTGCATTCTGGACACCTAAATTTAGATCTAAAGTTCCACCTATGACTAGCATACAGTGAAAAAAAAAAGATGAAATTAGTCCAGATGTGAAGATTAAAGATCTTATTCTTTTAAAACCAAATGTTAGTTTGGTTTCAGTACAGTACAAATACCTCCCATGTGCACATGTGTGTCTGTGCATAAAGCCAACAACTCTTAGAAGTCACCAAAGAAACAAAGTGATATGGGCTTCACTCACTTAAGGATGACTTCTAAGATGTGTGAGTTATATCAAATATTAATACGACATTCTGCTTAGTTATTTGACTAAAATTCAGTGCTGCATGTTTTAAAGTAATCTTAGCCTTAATCCAGCTAATACTGGGCTGCTGTTCGTGGATAGAAGGTAGTGCTGTAGAGAGATAAGCTTCTGTAGCTTGTATTTTTCCTGAATATATTACTTTGGTGAGAAGTCTTATAATTATTTTTAATCCCATTATGTTCTGATAGAAACAGCAAAGGAGAGTTGCAATTGAATAATTTAAATCTTGTTTATGATCAAGTTTCCTGGAAAATTGAAAGCACTTCAAATACAGAAAGAGGCCATTATAAGAAAGTAAGTTTAGCAGGAATCTTTAAATGATAAGGGCGGTATCCTTCCCTCTGATGCACATGGGAATCTTCCACTGTAGTCAACTGGAACAATATTTATACCTTAAGGATCAGGACTTGTTCATAATCCTCTGAATTTTAAATTCTCATTCCATTATATCAACCAAGGGAGAGAGGATTAGATGGCAGTATCTGAGAGCTTTAATTTTTTATAGGATTTGTATATCTAATAGAAAAGTAAATGAAAAATTGAGAATGCATTACTCATGAAGATGTGCATTGTCAAATGTGTCTCTTACAAACATTGATTTTTTTGCATCAGGAATCTTCTCACTGTCTTAATATTACTCGTTATCATTAACCAATGGGTAGAAAAAATGTGATTAGAATTGATGGCAAAATTAATCATTTTTGTATGGAGTGAAAATATTCAAGAAGTGTTCACAAAGCCTGGTATAGATACTATCTGCCCATATTTTCTCATTAGCTATATGCAGAACTAGGTCTGTAAACTCTGAACTGTAAGCTGTTTGAATTTTGCCCATCAGTCCTTCGATGAAAAGCACCACAGTAGTTGTGATATTTTATCGTTTATCTATAACTGATGTTCTAAATAAGGCCCATAGCTTATTTAGCTGTCAGAGTATAACACATTACAGAAAATCTAAATGTTTTGATATTACACTAAATCATTACCTCATTATAATTATGAAAAAGAAGGGTTTCACTGCACAGATACGTCTCACACAAACTCTTAGATCAAGTAAAACCCCTGTTATAAATCAATTAAAGTACTTTTCACAAGCAAAATATGTTGAATCAAATACTTATAGTCATGAATATGGAGAATAGGAGTTCATAAACTTTAGTTCCTCAAGTTAATTAGGTTACCTGATTAAGGAGTATTCATTATGAAAGAAATTATATATAACAAGGATAGTGGTAAATTAAGCATGCTGACATACAGACAAATAAGTGATTAACGTTTTGTTTTGTGCATCTTACATATGTTTGAGTGCTGCCAAGTCTAAGTACCCGATACTGGGGAAGGGGTTGTGAGTTGCAGGGCAAGCAAATGTAGGTGCCAGGAACTGTAATGCTAGAGAGGTCTGGGAACCAGGAACTGGAGAAATCCAGTAAATTTAATCTTCCATGCATTTGTGTATGTGTGTAAAATGCTAGTAAACCTCGAGCTGGACTAGTCATTGAGTGGAAGGAGACCTACGTCTGGAAAGACTCAACACCTGAGCCAGTAGCTTGGCAATGGATAGCCTAGGGTCCAGGCAGACATGGACTGGGAATGTGTGATAGTATTTGAGGGAGGGAGACTGTAGAACAAAGAAAAAAATTTGACTTCTCTCTAGCAAAAAAACTCTCAGGAAGTGTTAAAAAAAAAGTTAAAATTCAGAAAACACTCTTAAGTGTAGAAAAAAATGATAATTTCATAGATTAAGCTGATAATAATGGAAAAAAGTTATTTTAAAAATCTGAGAAGAGACTTTTGCTAAATAATTTCCTTTGTAAAACAAACAAACAAACAAAAATATACACCAAAAATCCAGATTAAATTGAAAGTTATAAAAGATAAGTCTTTTCAGAATTTGATGGTTCAGATTGGCAGGTGTTTCAAAGAAAGCTTTACTTGGAAAAGTGTCATTTAATGCTGGTATTGATCTTTTGCTTCTGCCACTGCTGCCAGAAAACACCAAAGATGGAATACCAAGCTAGATGAATGCTTGTTCTAGTCTTACACTAAGTAACTTGCTTCTGGTCTTGCTGTCCCTGAATTAAAAACTCATGAGGTTCATTTTGAGTTATGGCATTGAGCTATCTGAACAGAAGCTGGAATCTAAAGCCATTGGCACAAGGATACTTTTTTACTACACTGGTTTGTAAAATGCCCTGTGGGATTTTCATACCATTTTATCCAGCTAGTTCAAATGCAGGGGAAAGAAAAAATTCAGATCACTAAGCATTGCTGAGTTACAGATTGAATACACAGGGTTAAGGTTCAGATCCAGGGGTGTTTAAATTCCTAATGCTTATTTACATCTTTAACTAGCCATTTTTATCATTGTGAAGTTAGAAACCTAAATAGATGTTAGGAAAATAAATTATCAACTGGATTTAAGACTGACTCTTTTGCAGTTTCTTACAAACTCACCCTCATTAAAGGCCAAAATAGTCTTCTGATGAAAATGTTGGAAAATTAAGGATGCTACCACTTGCCTAGGCAGGCACAGCTGCCCTGGAACTGCTCTTGGAAATAATTAAAATTGATGGCCTCAGGCCTACCAGTTATGCCTTTGCACTGAGAGATCACCAGCCTTAGAGTCCACTCCTAAGAGGCTTTTGATTCTCTACTCACACAAAAGGTTTTTTAAAAAAGCCGAGGAGCTAGCTTTATTAGTTACCCAATGTTGTTAGCAGTGTGTTTCACATTACCAATTTTGCATTCATTGACTAGAAGTGCTTCTTGCTCTGTACAGTACTTGGAACAATTGAATTGCAGTCTCTGTGTGTTGCTGATATATAAAGCTAAGGAACACTCAGTGCAGCCTCAGAGCACTGAGAGCCTCTCGGTTTACCCACGGTTTGTCTGTGCATACAGACAATACCTAGCTCTGGCTCCCAGACCAGGCTCATCATTTGTCAAATATGACAGCTGACAAAATAGTGGGGGAACAAGAAAGGAGAACGCATTTCAACCTTAAATCCAGCATGTACAATAGATGTTGCTTGGAAGAGTGTCAGCTCATATGGTGACAGTGATATCCCTGTCTAAAAAAGCAGTGCTACTGTTTTCAAATACTCTCTTCTATTACTTGCAACTTTTCACAGAGTCCTCTTTACCAAACAGATTTATTTCCTCCTTCCCTCCTTGTTGTGTTTTAATCCAAGTGAGAACTGCTCTGTGCTTGGTGCTGGAGGGATGAGGATCTGGAGGTGCAGGGAGAAGGCCCTTGCCAGCATGTCCCAGCTCGAGCTATCAAGATCACATTTAGCAAGATGATAAGTGCTGGCTAGACTCTGCTCTTTTACAGTGCTGTGAATCTACAGCCACTTCACTGCCATTGATTAGGTTTACACCTCTGAAAATCAGCACTCTTCCCCCTCATCCCCTGTGGTATTTTCTGTTCTTCATAGCCTCTGGGCAGCCTGTTGAATAACCTCCAGGCAGTCCCAGTGATGTTCCTGCCATCATGTCACTTCCACAGATGTTATGCAGTCAAAAGGAATCCTTCTGGGCACATCTTTACTGCACACCTTAAAACAAATTACAGATAACTTTGTGGAAAAGTTAGTTCAATAAATAGGAAGACATCTGTGAATATCTAATGCCACAGGATTTTCCAGCTAGCATTTTAGCTGAAAATAACACTGCAGAAGGTTCTCTGGTCTTTTGAATGCCATCTGCCAGCTTCTCTCTAATATGTTCCTTCTTCTCGTCTATGCATAGGAGATGGCACACACAACTGCTTTTATTAGCGTAAACATGCATTTACAGCAGTTGAAATGCATGCTATTAGTTTGTATTTCTGTTTACTTAACTGTTTTATCATGACAGTTTATCTCCTCTTCTGCTTTGACCACTGCTAGGGTAATTCCTAAGCTCAAAGCATCCAAATATTTAACAAAACAATCAGCTCCTAACTTCAAACTCTGTGGTCTTCTGTGGTTCAATGATCTGTTTGTCCCTGCCATGCATCTAGTATAAAATTATGTCTCTGAAAAAGGTGATGTCATTGCTCAAAAAACAGCTTTCTTAGCAAGATAGAACTCTAATCACCAAGAAAAAAAAAACAAGTCAGTAAGAAGAACTAAAATGAATTTGCTTATGTCTAAATATGAAGATAGCCTGCGTAAAGGTTAATTATTTTTATTTTCATAACTTTGAATAAAAGCAGTGAATGTTAGTTTGGAAAGAACCACCACTATTAAGTGACATACAGACATTGCACATAATAAGACCTCACCAAAGAGTTTTGTTGCTACTCTGGAGAGTAGCATGACTGTGTCTTTCTGCGAAGAGTTAGGAGCTTTACTGAAGAATTTAAGTCAGTGGACTTTTTACTGACTAAGGATGGGAAAGGGGACTACAAGATCCAGAACTAGTTGCCAATCATTTAAGCAGAGTAACTACAGATAGAGTTTCAGGTAATTACCTTCTATTTGATCATAGTCACTGGAGGCTTATTTTTACCATGCAAAATCATCAACAGATTGTTTTACACATTGTTCTCAGCTGATAAATCATCAGAAATATTTCTTTATAGTACATTTGATTAGCATCTTCTTTTTGCTTTACAAAAATCTATGTACCATAAATGCATCCTAAGGTGACACTACACCTTTGCAATGTTTGGAACGATGAGTGTTAGTGTATCATAAAATGAGCTGTGCCTTTTTTTGTCTTTTTTTTTGTCAGAGCAATTTGATGGCTCCAGTTTTATATATCCTCTTTTCTTTCTGAAAAGGAACAGGAAATATAGCATTTAGTTTTGAAAGCAACTAGAATAGGAGTACTTTGTGGCAGATGGGGTTTTTATGAGCTGTTTGTCACCATATACCAGTCTTGTTAAGGAGCAATCGTTTTCTGCTTCATTACACTAAGATAGCTCTGTTTAGGGTTCCACTCAACTGTGAAATGAGTTTAAAACTTCTATAAGGAACAGAGATGGCATTTTTATAATAACAGATTGCTGACACAGTATAAGGAACCAAAAAAGAAAGTGGTCAAACATACTGAGTTTTGGTAAGAATAGGAGAATATAGAAATGTTACACCACATGCTTAATCTGCAATTTTAAGATGGGGCTCTAGACTGCTGTTATTTTATTCATGTAAAAATGTAATATACAATGTAATATATACATAAAGATTAAAATACATTGTTTATATGAAAAAGTGGTTTCCTTATGGATAGGTACCTGAGAGGTCTGATTGGCATCAGGACAGGTGGGTGCTGACAGAGCATCTTCCAGGTATTCCTGACCTCACTTGGTTTTAAACATTGGCTTTAAAGGAAATATTTTATATCTTTCCTTGAACTAGACTGTTATTTTCTGTTCTCAAATCACTTTTAATCAACAAGTGAAATAAGTTGCAGCACTCTTGCCTTATTTCCTAACTCCTGGAAAACAGCTGGTCATCTTGTAGCTGATATACCTTCCTGGTGAATCTGTACATCTCGTTCATTATTCCCAAGTGGAATATGGTGCCTTCTAGCTTACTAGCATTTCCATTTGCAACTATGAATGTTGCATACACAGCACTATAACACATCTTTTAAAACATTGCAAGTTGGAAATCAACGTGCTCAAACATCAGCATATCTTGCATCTTGTTCCTCTATATACATTTTAAAGCTTTTCCACACTCCATCAGCTTTCACAATGTCACCTGTGAAGCATCTCTTTGTGTACTTCTTCCCTTGAATATGTTTCAATCCATCAATATGTTTCAAGACAGAAAGCAACACCTTTGCCAGCCCCTTTGGCAGCTCTGGTGAGGGCACACCTGGAGTATTGTGTGCAGGCCTGGGCTCTCTTGCACAAGAGGAGGGTGAAACTTCTAGAAAGGTTCCAGTGTAAAGTGACAAAGCTATTTAAGGGATTGGAGAATCTATCATATGAAGAAAGACCAAGCGAGCTGGGCCTGTCTAGCTTGCAGAAGAGAAGACTGAGAGAGGATGTGATCAGTATATATCAAAGCCTCAGGGGAGAATTAAAGAAGATGGGGTCAAACTCTTCTCAGTAGTGGCCAAAGGACAGCACAAGGGGTAGTGGATACATGCTGAAATATAGGAAATTCCATCTGGATGTGAAGAAAAACTTCTTTTTTGTGGGAGTGACAGAACCCTGGAACAGACTGCCCAGAGAGGTTGTGGAGTCTCCTTCTCTGGAGTTCTTCCAAACCCGCCTGGATGTGAACCTGTGCCACGTGCTCTAGGTGTCCCTGCTGGACCAGGGGGGATGGGCTAGCTGATCTTCAGGGGTCCCTTCCAACCACAGGCACAGTGTGATTCTGTGAGTTTGTGAAAACCTTGGTACGCTTTGTCTTTATTCATGCACATCTCCAAAAGGACATTGGAGATTAGCTGTCACACAAATAGGACTTCATCACTTTTAATCTTTGTGGAATCTTAACCTTTTCATTTATCTATGCCTTTACTAGTATTTATCTACTGATCAAGTTTACCATGGACAAATTATTATTTTCAAATCTAGTAAGTAATCAGTAAATTTGCAACTCAAATTCACCTACTTATGTGTCTCTGTGAGGAGATCTATATTATATAAAATATAGGAAATCTTTTTTGACATTTAGGAAATACTTTGGGTGATCAGTGGGACTAATAGCGTTCTTTTCCTTAACCATTAACTTACCTTAACTTTACATTAACCTTACCTACATCAAATCTTCCTAATTTCTGACTACAAATTTGACAATGATCATAAATTGATTCATTGCTTCCTAAAAGTCATTTTCATGTCTGACTCAAATATTCAGTAATTTTATATCATTTCTATTAGTAATACTATTAACAATAAATATGTAAAATGCAAGATGTTCTCCAAATTAATTTAAATACTGATCCTGATTAATTTATTCTTCATAATGAATCCTCGAGTGAATTACTTCATGCACAGATTGTAAAGTTGAATCAACTCTCTAAAGCTTTTATTAGCATTTCATCCACATATGAGCAGTGTTGTCTGTGCTTACAACTTCTTGAAGGCTAGTGTGACTGTTTAGCTGTTCACTTCTAGGCAGAGAAATATAACTGTTCTTCTGTGTCTGGCTCAGTGTTATTTCTACAATACACCTTTTATTGACAGGATTTTAAATAGCTGCAAATCCTTAGTATAGCCTGACAGCAGGATTTCAATAATCTCCTAAAGCTCCTCAGATCTCTTGTAAAGCACACCAAGAATTACTGCATTTGGGAATGACTAGCAAAATCCAGGTCATTCCATAAGAAATGTAATGGGCATATCTAGCCTAGCAAGTTTCAACTCTGAAGTGCTTTAAAAGAGAAAGAGAGGCTCACAGTACCTGTACAGCTAATCATGCCAGAGGAGGTATTGGATGCTTAGGAAGGGGGAGCATATTCTTCAGCAACTGCTGATTGCGTGCCTGGAGTCTACTTAGTAATGAGAGATTTATTTCCTGCAGTACTTCATCCTTCAGTGATCTTAGGAACTGAGGTGAACAGAATAATGTGAAAATGTCTTTGCTTGCATGCCTGTGTAGAAGGTATCAGGTTCCCAGGCTTTAATTCAGTGTTTAGCACCATAAGACTCAGGCAATTTTGTGTCATGTGGAGTTCCCAGGAAACCCCATGTGCTGATAGTAGTAATCAATGTTGGATCCCCAAATTCAGACTCTCATGTGAAAGTTTTGTCATTACAACATGCCTAGGAAAAATGTGATTAAGTCAGAAAAACATGGACCAATTTAACAGTGCTATGGAGATATGCTTTTTAAAGAGGAAGCTGGGCAAAAACTCTAAGACAATGTAAGCTATAGATGATAAGCAATTGGAGGAAAGAATTGAAGCAAGAGATTTTCAGATAGGGGTCTGTGTTATATTAGGGGAAATATTCTGTGCAAAATGCAATATTGCTATTTAATTTTGATGACGATAGAAGCTGACAGAAATACAAAGATTTTTGCTATATGCTCTGGGAATAAAAAGTATATGACTTCTTGTGCAAAAGAGAGATCAGCAGGTATTTCCTTAGGCTGTGGAAAGAACTTTCCTCCTAGAAAGTGCTATCTAGTTCCCCTCACAAGAAGCATGAGAAGAAAAGAGATTCAGAGACACAAGGAAATTGAAAAGAGAATCATTAAGTGAGAGTTTTCACTCACAGTACTGGCAAATCAGATTGTAAGTTTAGAAGGCAGGCCACCTCATTCACAGACAATTCTCTAATTTCATAAGCTTAGTATCTTAAACAATTATATGGTTTATCATCTTTAACACATCTTGAATAAGGAGAAAATGCATATTCAACTTTGGAGGTTTTAAAAAAGGTATAGAGGCATTTGCTATACAACTGTTTTATGTAAGTAGTTCTATTTATTTTTAAGAAGTTCTATTTTCTTTTTATAATAGTTCTATTTTCTTTTCAAGGCTCCTTTTCCCTCTTGTGGCAAAGCAGAATATAACAAAATGGTGGACATATGAAGCTACCTTTCCATTTTCCCAAAATGCTAATGCTCATCTCTGTTATATCAGTCATTAGTGAGAAATTATAATACCAGAAATATACTACAGATTATTCTGACCCCTAAGGGCCATTTAAGTACTTTTTGACATCTTTTTAAGAAAATTATCTGTTTCCTAGAGTGACTTTAAGTGCTCATGGGCCATTATTTGTTGTAGTCATATTTTCACATCTTGCAATCTTGTACCACTATGGGAGACACATAGGGCCAAGTCAAAACACTAACAGTCTGTTTCTTCCAAGCAGTCGTTTTCTTTAAGTATAAGTCAGAAACAGGAGTACTTTTTTTTTCTTTCTTTCTTTTTTTTTGTCTAAGTGGACAAAGATTGAGAAAGGTAACATAAGTGATATAAGAAAGTAAGAAATTTTATTTTAAAAAAATTCTTGAGCTACTGTAGTCGATTTTTTTCACATAAACATTTAATGTATCAAAATGATACACTAAATGTTATAATGTTATAACATTAAATGTTATAATGTTACAATAACAACCAAAAAGTAAAGAAGCAGTTGGACTGCCTGCCTACAGAGAATTTGCAGGCTGTCTTTATTATGAAAAAGCTCACATCCCCCAGGCTTAGTGACAGCTGAATGTTACAATATGCTACGTTTGGCAGTTACTTTAGGAGATATATATGTCTCCTTTTTCTGTTAAATATAGATGTTACCTCTTCAGTATTGCTGGGGCTGGATATAAAAGTCTCCATCATAAAGATGAAGAGCTAGACAGTTACTCTCAGATGGCCCTCCTAGATATATTTTGTAATCTTGCTATACTTCAGAATTTCAGACACTTCCTTATTTCCAAAAATGTGAAAGGAAAACTCATAAAAAAGGGAATAAGAATCAGAGAGACCAACCCAAACTTTTCAGTAAATCCATGCACTGTGTAAGTTCACCAGGTTTTCTGATTTTCCTTCAGTCCTTCTTTTTCATGCTCCAAACTTCTCAAAGTCTAATTTTTTGTGGGAATAATTGAGTATACTCTGCAAAATGATGAATTTCTACTCCCTCTCTGACACAACATTTTACAAATGCACATATCAGACATATCAGACATTCATGTTTGACTCAAAAAAAAGTCTTTTCCTTAATACCCCATGATGTTGTTTAAAGAGAACTTCTACGATTGGAAGGACTCTCAGACTTCCTGCCACATGGAGAAGAGCAGTGGTTTGACACTTATGTTTGAACAGCTGAATCCTGCTCTACATTACTAAACTCATTATTGAAATATATATTTTTAAACACATTGTTCAGTTTTTATTCTGTCTCTGCATAATTTGGTGACCTGTTTTTTTTTTTTTTCTTCCATCTATCACTTGGAAATTATTTCAGTCAGGGAGTATCTGATGTATCTCCTAAATTGCAGGATCACACATACTCTTGCAGGATACCCCTTAGTCTCAAGGGTGTTTTCCTGACCCTTCAAAATGGGCACTACTTCTTCTAAAGGCGTATGCTGAGAGAAGTGAAGTAATGGACAGGGTGACATTCAGCACAGCACCTGACTTGTCTGTAAGATAAAGCTGAGCAAGAAAGCATGACTTCCAAAAACTTTTGACAAAACTTAAATTACATTCAAGACCTGATTTTATTGAAGCAAATGCAATATTTGTTTAGAAAACAAAACTTCTGTTTCTCTGTTTGTACTGCACAGTGAGCAGGTCAGTGCCCAAACGAACACGCACATGAGATAAAATGAGTAGGAAACTTAAGATTTTCTGTAGGATCAGAGAACACATAAGACTGCAAACTCATCCTCTCAACCTTCCCTGTCAACCTTGCTGTTTGATGTCCTCTACTTGGACTACAGCATTAGAAAATTTACTGTTAATATTTTTCTCTCTGGTGGCTGCAGACAACACCAGAGGCAATGGTGACATGATACTCATCTCAGTCACAAGCTCCTGCTCTATTCCGTTTGCTAGATAAACAAATCCAAACTCAAATGTAGTTAGGGGAAAATAAAAGATTTTTGACCAGGGATAATAGATGATTTAGGCTAAAAAATGGTTTTTAAGTAAAGGTTGTTAGTGTTAAAGAACATTTTTTTTTCCTTTTGCTAGGCTCCTATTTCCAGTTTTTCTACAATAATTAAGGCCACAGACAGTAAATCACTGCCTTGTTTCCAAATTGTGAGAACATTAGCTGCTTTTAGAATGAAACCTATTGTAGTGTGAAAGGAAATCCAAACAAATGTGCACCTCAAAATGATTATTTTACCCTAGGGACTTAATTTATACAAAACAGATTATTGGAATACAGTAAAATTTCCATTAAAACATGAGAGTCATCAATTTTCCACTGAGTGAAACATAGCTTAAATTATGAGGATTTAATTACAGTAATGATTAGGAGGTTGGGGTTGAAAGGTGATTTGTGTTTTGAGCTTGATTTTTTATTCTTGCTTCTTTCTTTTCAGAACTGATTTGACTCTATATATTTTCCCAATATTTTTCTTAGAAGAATAGTAACTAAATCAATCTTTATTATTTTGTTTGTTTATATTTTTCCTAGGAGTTGGTTGAATTTTTAAGTTAATCAGGCGAAGTATTTTGTAAATGTACAGCCCAGCTTTAGTCTATATAGAGCTCACACTTTGGATGTCAGTAGCCAGGATCTCCTCAGAATTTTTTCATCACTAGTTCAGCTTTACAAAGAGCCATTTTGAAAGACTACCTGAAGACTGTCGTGATGCAAGAGCATTCAGTCTCCAGATTCCTTCCTCCTTCCATTTTTTTCTTACATGGGGACAGAGCTGAAATCTGGTTTTGCTTGTTTCCAGTACAAATATTGCATTTTATCTCACTTGTCTCCTCTCCCTGCTCTGTTGTGGGAGTATCTGAACTCTTGATCAAGCTCCCGCACTTGATTTGCATGTCTCATGCTTCTTGGTGAAGTCCTAGTGTCCTTTGCATTGACTCTACCTCATTCCTATGGAAAGCAAGGGAATGGACAGAATCATTAGTCACACTCAAGTTGACAAGGAAATGATTTGGCAACTTCCTGGATGTGTAACAATATGTAACTGGATTGAAGAATTGTAAGGCTAAGACATAAGCATAAAGCCAGAGTCAAACAAATGTGGAAGCTGACATCAGAATTGTAGGATCACAGAGTAGTTTAGGTTGGAAGAGACCTCAAGAGGTCTCCAGTCCAACCTCCTATTCAAAGCAGGCCAGTTCTTAGGTTAGACCAAGTTGCTCAGGGCTTTGTGCAGTCAGATAAGGACAGACTACGCTCCTTATCCACATGTAAGGTCCTCAGGCCCTCACATAGAATACTGACCATGCTGGAGAAATGGCAATAAAACTCAGTCTCTGGTTGTAAGAAATCTACTTAATTAAAAATGTCCTGGCTAATGATAAACTGTTCAATTTTCTACCAGTCTGAGTTACTGTGAGGAAACCGAGTTATCTGTGAAGTCCTGGATCATTACCTGCATGTATTTCTACAGAGTTTTTGTAACATTAAACAAGAGAGAATCTCTTAGTTTTTTTTTTTTTCATTTAAATTGACACTGCTTATAAATTACTGATAATTTGGTCTCCTTGGTCTGTTTTTGCCTACCTTCAAGCATATAAATAGCATACACAATTCAGAAGTGAAAGCTTTATATTGAGTCCTTTCTAAATTAAAGTTACAATTTTCCCACTGTGAAGTGTTTTTCATACTTCCCAAATATACCAAAAAAGGAAAATAGAAGGACATCTTTCAATTCATTATTACCTTCTTTGGTCTAAGTGAACTGACAGTATTCCAGTTTTAACATATCTATTAAAATCAGTAATTTTATACTGACAACCACATATAGAATTCTCCTTCAAATTATTTCTGTCTTGCGAAGCTTTCTTCATACTTCAGATTTTTGAATACTTCAGATATTTTCTAAAATCTCTTATAAATAGTGAATATCAAATTTCCTAGAAGATTCCCCATGTGCAGAGCTTCTTCAGAAATCTGATTCCCACTATGCCTATGGAGCATAAGCCAAGAAACAATTTTTCATTAATAACTACTCAGCACTAGTTATGACTCTCTTCTGAAATACGCTTGTTACTTTTGCTTTGGGGATCAGATCTTACCCAAACTCTCCTTCCAACAACACAAAAGTCTTATTGATATAGTTGCTAAGTACTCCAAGGCAGAGTCTCTTCATTTTATGTGAAAATGTGAAAATATTCAAGAGTTTTTTAAAGTACTGATACGAAACTGGGAGAGGAGAAATGAATCATAATATCTTTGTGGAATACAGGAACACATTTGACATTTTGAACTTATTCCTCTAAATAAGTGGGTGAGATTTCTTCATTATTCTCCAAAGAAATAGTGCTTAGTCTAAAAACTATTTTTTTTAAAGTTTTAAGACTTTAAACATTTTATTCTGTTTCCCTATAGAAATGACACTTCTTCAGACATGTAGGTTTTATGCCCTCTGTTCCTTTTTAACTGTTGGGAAATTTTTACTAGCTTAAATAGTCAGTTTTTTCAAGCTGGCAGCTGACTGGAGAAAATGCAGCCCAGATAAATGTCTCAGGAAATAAAAGAAACTAAATCTCTATTCTTCTATTTCAAAAGGCAGCAAGGTCAACTACAAAATGCCCCTTACAGCACAAATTAAGGCATAAGAGAACTGGTATACGTAAGATGAGTGTAGGAAGAACGTGGGTTGCGAATGTAGTTTATTGCAGTGCAGATATTGTAGGTGTGAGAGAAAATGAAAGTTCTGTGGAGAAGGAATATAAAACAAAAATCTAAAGCAAGGCTAGTTTCATTAGATTTCCCACTCTCAGGACAGAATGAAGTGATACCAGAGGTAGCTGCTAAGGAGAATTGAGAATAAGCTTTCATTCCTTCCTCTGATTATCTTAAAGTCACCAAGTCCTATTTCAACAGAAAAGGTAATTGCTCAATTGTCTGCATACTAGAAGATCCATTTTTATCACCTACCAAGAAATTCTTCAAGAAATACACAGGACCAGTCAAGTTTTTCAAGACAGCATGAACTCAGTATGACTGCTTGAACTCAGTGTGACTGCTGTACTCAATAGTGAGTACAGGGCTGAGGAGTTGTGAATATGATGCTTGTGATCTTTTTTTTTTCTTTTTCCCAGAGGCAAGCAGAAAGCAAAATCCTTGTCATTTATTAATTGTGTACTCTCTCTTTTGAGTTCACCATCAGAGCACTTATAAGTTTTGTTTTCTTCTTTAATTTTGAATTTTTTTGTGGATTGCTAGGTTAATTTGTTTTCTTCCAGTATGATATTGATCTTGCTTTACTACTATCTTTTTCTGTATACATGGACAGTAATATGTATGGACTGTATTTTTGTATTTAGTATTAAACTGATGCAAAACTCCAGGTTGTTTGGAAGTTAGGCAGAAACATGGATCCTGTGGCTTTCAGTGCAGCTAGTACAACAAGGCTGAATCCCACAGTCACAGCATTTACACTTAAATGATCTCTTGCAGTCAACACTAGACTTGACATGCCTTTAAATAGCCAGCCTCCTATTTATATTTTTACACACCTGACCCCATCTGTCACCCTCTTTCCCATCAAGCAAGAGAACAATTCTGTCCTGATTTTAATGAGTAGAAATAGCTGGTCTTTTACTCCTATTTTGCTTTTGAAAACATTAGAGTGCAAATGTTAAAAGGAAAGGCAGCTCCTATACGATTCATTAGTTAGACAGAGAAGGATATTTTAAACCGCTTGCTATTCTGCTCCTGAAAGCTCAAGTTAACATGAAGTTGACCAATCCACTAACGTTAAGATTTTCAGCTAAGTAAGAGGCAGATAGTCTGCAGATATTTTGGCAAGTCACAAAATTGAAAAGCAACTGAAACAATATGTTTCTCTCTGGGATATTTTTGACTTTGAAGAATAAGATTAAAGCAATGAACACAACAAAAACATCTTAGTGTTCTTCAATTAAAATAATAGATTAATGTTAAAATGACCTATCTGTCTTCATTACAGTATAGCCTTCTAAAAAAGCAATAATAAAAAAGCTCTCTCTATATATATATATCAATATGTTCTGCTTAATTCTTTAATTCTTTGACTTCTTGGCATCATAGAAACTTTTCTTCAGAAAAAAGATAACAGGCATGAAAAATGTGATCTTCATTTCAGATTAATCTGAACATTACTTTGTTGAAAACTGTTTCGAAAACCGAATTCATTCATTCTGCTATCAAACCAACTATGAAGACTCCAAAAGCATAGTTGGAAAGATTCTGGAAGACCAACTGAATGAGCAAGTTACATTTAAAACACACAAAAGTGGCCACGAGGGCACTCTTCCCATGTGGCCTGGCCCTTCTTCCACAAGCTGTACACTTTTTTTCTCGTTAACTTTGCCTAGTAGCTCCTTACCCATCCATACATGTCTCCTGCCCTGCTTCCTTGACTTCTTTCTTGTGGGAATGCACTGATCCTGAGCTTGGAGGAAGTGGTGCTTGAATATTAGCCGACTCTCCTGGACTCCCTTTCCTTCTAGGACCCTGACCCAGGGGACTGCTGCAAGATGCTCCCTGAAGAGGTCAAAGTCGACTCTCTTGAAGTCCAGGGTAACTATCCTACTTCTTGCCCAGCTTCCTCCACGCAGGATCGTGAGTTCCAACATCTCATGGTCAGGGCAGCCAAGACTGCCCCCAACCCTCACATTACCCACTAGACTTGTTTGTTAGTATCAGGTCTAGCAGCGCCCCTCCCCTTGTGGGCTCATCAACTACCAACCATCAAACTTTTGTTTCAGTATAGGGGCATTTATGAAAAAGCAATTGATATCTGTGAATTTTAATGATCTTTTAGAGAAACTAATGGGAAGCTGAATGGCATTAAACTTTCTCATTTTACTTCTCAGTAGAATAAAATTTAGTATCTTAGAAGTCTGAGCCACAATAATTTTCCAATACAGAATAGCTGATGTTAGAAGTCACCTGAGACACCTAAAAGCTCGTAGAAGAAAAAATTATTTTCTTTTCTCATGCAGGAGGAAGTAATTAATTATTTTTACTTTGGAAATATAACTCCTATGTATCAAAAGTGTGGGGACATAAACTATTTCAGATGAGAGAAGAGTGGTAGGGTTTCCCTCACTGCTCCTTTATGTTATTACCTAACCTGAAGAACCTAGCTGGGCTCCTACAAATGCCAAACAGAGGGACTGCTTCTCCAAGCCTTAGCTGTGTGTCTAAGGGATGGAAGCAGGAGCCACTGTGCTTAATATAAATGCCAGCATTCCCTCTACAGTCCATGAAGAGATATGGATGCTTCCTATCTACAGAAGTGGATATACACTCTTATCTGTATGTAGGGAAAATAATTTGGAAATGCCCCATATATTCTACAGAATAAAAGAAATAGGAAATTATCATTGCATTTACTGCATTCCATTTTTCAATCTTCAATGGCACCGGTATATCAAGAATAGCCAAGCAACATGATGTACTTCATGGATCATAATTTCAAGATCAGTAATTTCCCTTAGGCTGGTATCTATAACCTGGTGCTGATGATGAGTTACTCTCCACTGTAACAGCTTGTTCCCAAAGAGTCTTCTGCTGGTAGTCCAATCACTTCCTTAGATCACTTTATAAGGAAAAGTTTCAACTTGGGATCTTCTCTACTCACCTAATAATGAAAAAAAAAAATCAGTTCTTTCTTGAAATCTTTTTTTTTTCAAGATAGATCCTTTGTCCATTTGTCTCATCAAATCCCTGGCATGCTTCTTTCTACTCAGTCTGTACCTTTTCATAAACCTTAGACTTAAGTGGAGGCAATAACCCTCTAACTGATCCGTTTACTTCCTTTTCAGCTATAATCCTCACTTTTATTTCTCACAGAATGCTAAGCATATGATCTCTTCCCTACTTTTTTTATCCATAAAAGACTCCTGAATGTGAGTGTTGACTACGACTATACAAGATAATGCTCATTCAGTCTCTCATAGCTGCATCTTAAATCACAACCAGTGCTTATACAGTGCTACACACAGGACTATGGCTTCTGTTCCTTGGGATTTTATGACTCCAGGAAAAAATCATTTATCTCAGCCTCTTCTTCATGGCCCAACATGATATTTATTCCATCTGTACAGAACATTTCTGGAATGCATGGGCTGTCCAAACATCAACAACTAAATAAACCCCTAAAAATCCATCCAAAATATCTAATATATATCTATAAAACCTTGGCCATATATTGTAAGTAAAAAAAATTCTTTGTAAACAGTTGAGCTTATGCCTACTTTTAGTAGTCAGTTCATGTTCTGTCACCTATTGTGTTCATATTAAAAGGTCATACCAGCTGAGATTTAAAGACCTTAATACTTTGTTTTAAAGAATATATTCTGTTAATGTCTTCTGAGCTTTTTACAGAGATCTTCACAATCATTATTGAAGTTTTTTTCTTTATATGAGCTAAAACCTTCTTATCTCCAGTGTGATGCTCATAATATTTTAGTCATTGCAACTAATCATATTAAAGCTAAACATGCTGTTGAATGTGAAATCATCATTTTACTCTGAGAAGAATTAATAAATTTTAAAACACTTTCTGATTTGACTAAAAATTGTAATGTAACATAATTTTAAGATAAACATGACACTAAAAGCAAATTCACTTTTTATGCATTCCATGCTTTATTATTTATAAAAAAATATTTCTAGATATAATTCAGCAGTCTGACTTTTCAGCAGTTTTGGCTTTTGAGATGAAAGCCAAGAGTTCAAACTGTGAGTAAAAAAAAACATGTAACCATACTAAAGAGAGATTTCTGTCTTTTAAAAGTGCTCACATACTTTATTGACTGTATAATTCTGATTATTTAATGTCTTCAGATATGCTTTTGAATTATTAGCGTTTACATCAGAGCACAATATGGTAACAAACAATTAGAAAATATAGGAAGAGTCACAGCTGTGATGAAATACATATTTTATGCAAACTATAGAATCTTACTTTACTATCCTTTATTTCTAGATTGAGCAAAGTGTCATAAGTGACTCTGCTTTCTATTTTTATTTATACCTTTCTTTAATATTCAGTGATCAGTCAGGACAGAAATACTGCTGGAAATATTTTAAATATCCTCAAAGCAGCCCAGTGCCCTCATTTTTATTTATTTTAATGTTGAAATATGTACGTATGTTGAAGGTGGGGTTTTTTGTTTGTTTTTATAAATGATTCTTAGAATGCTTGGTGGGCAGGTTTTCCACTCTTACATGCTTTAGGCCAGTTTGTTCATGAAACAAAACATCCTCTATCATTTAAAAATAATGCTAACTGCTTGGCATTCTTATCATAGTGTTTCCTTTATTGTGGTTTTATACACAAATATTCCTTTTAGCTTATTCAAAAATTCAAAATTCATTGATATGAAAAGCTATCCAGAGGCTAATTTCAAGTATCTCTTTAAAAGGCTATGAGCTGAAGGATATAATAAAGTATTGGCTAAAAGGTATAACAGAATATTCTAACAGTGAATCTTATAAGTCCTTTAGGCCTGCTTAAAGTCTCTGTCATGATCTGACCATTTGCAGATGGTAAGGGGAACTCATTTACTTGTAAGCCATAAAAACAGGTATTTTTTGAATTATATGTCCTTTTCTTTAGTAACTCACTTGTAATACATAAGTACTGCAAAGAAATGCACAGAAAACTATATCTCTTTCAGCTTGTATAATGTTCTAACCAAATCTGTCTTCTTTCAACTGCAGTCTGAGGTTTTGCACTAAAAATGGAGAGCATTGGGATCTGGAATCATGTTTAGGCAAAAAGGAAATAGAAAGAACTAAAGAGTATGTCAAGAAAAGAAGGAAAAAAAAGAAAAAATAGCTAGACCTCAATAATTGTATTGCAGAATATATTCAGAATAGGTTGTTTGATCTGCTGCTCAGCAAGCCTGCTCAATTTACTATTCACTGCCTAGCTGTATAAGGACTATCAGTGATTGCTTGTTTTTCTGTTCCTGGCAGTGATGATCTCCAGATCTCTCTAGATAAATATCTCAATGCAATGATGATTGCCATGTGCTTCAAGAACTAAATGGAAACTGTAGCACTTCTAAAAGATCAGAATAGCATATAAGAAGTCATTGTTGTATAAAGAAGTACAGAATAGAAGAGATTCATCACATGCTTATATTAGCCTATCCATTTGAGGGTATACTTTCCTCTTGTGACTGTAATCATATGGAACTGTAGTGTCTCTACTGAGGCAAATTTTTGAATTCCTCAATCCTAGTTCTTCATCTTACTTTATTATTCTTGACATGTTTTATGGTGTTCATCATTTTCACCACTCCACTGATGCTCTTTACTGTGTTCCTCAATAAATTTATCTGATGCACATAGCATCTTTGGCACTAGCAGTAAAAGGTGTCACTGGCTAAGGAAATGTGTTTCCAACAAATAGCAGATATATTTCTTTTTTTATACTGCATTGTCCAAAACCTTTTTTATTACCCAGTACAGAGATTATTCATGTCAGAATTGCAGTATGCTTTTTGACATATCAATTTATACTGGTACTTTTCATTAATATTTCATTCTGTGTTGAACAGTAACAACACCTTTGATATCTAATTGCAATTTCAATACCTTCACAGGAAAGATCACATTAAGCCATATCTAACAAACTCCTTTTTGACTATTCTTCCTAAGCAAATCTACTTAGAAAGTTTCAGGCAGAACTTGAGTTTGTTGTGCAAACAACAAACAACATAGAAAGTTGTTTATGTCTAGTTGGCAAAGGACTCTACTAAGAGACCCAGAACAAATTAACTAAAAATTTCAGAAAAGTGTATTTTCTATTTTTCAACTATTCTGGCTCTGTTGACTGTGGTTCTTTTGGGAGAATTTTAATCAAGAATATAGAGGAAAGCTTGACAAAGATGAAGATATATGCAAGCGCTGCAGGGTTAAAGGATCATAAAGCTCAGCCGAAACTGCCTGTATGTGTGTATTTGTGTGTGTGAAAATGTATTGCCAAGACTTCCTAGTGTATTCTATATTACCTTAGCTTTAAAGAAAAGTATATTAAATAGTGTGAGTGCCATTTCCTCTTTTTGTGTAGCTAAGATATTTTGTTTTCCTTGCAGGTTATTATCTGTAGTACTATTTTAAATAGAATAATCAAATCTAAAGCCATAGATTATTTCGCATATTGCAGCTCTTGTATTATTACTGTTATATACAACTACAAAGATGAATAACACAGTGTAAGTTCTTAAGCTTAGCCTAGATAACTTCAGTTTTTAATTTTAAATTTGGAAAAAATCCTGGAAGTCATCTACTATAACAAAAATCAACCGCATTGAATTAGTTTGAACTACTTAAGGAGCAGTATACTTGCCAGGGATCTGATAAGTCTAATATATTAAGACGTAGTTTAGCATGTATGTCTTTAGCATGTATTTTCTATAAATTGTGCATACACCCTTTAGCAACTAACAGTCAAGAGCATTCACTGCATTTGCTGTATATTACAGGAAGTTTTAGTTTTTACTCTTTTCCTTATCTTTTCTTGTAGTCTGAACAGCCTGGCAGCACTGCAATGAGTGTCACAGTTAACACTGAGTGCCTTTTGCTTTATCCATTCCTTCAGTCAATATTGCAGTAATTCAAATTTTACCAAAATGTGTCACATCTTGTCTTAGTCAAGAAGAGATATTTTTGACATTTTGAACATTGCCTGCAAAAGTTCCTTCTTGCGAGTACAGGAAAAATAACTTTTAACTAAGCAAAAGTTCCAATTTATTTTTGCATTCCTATCTGTGGAATTTGTGTAGAAGTTTAAAATTGGCAGTCTCTGTCCTCCTCAGTGCATATTAAGAAGAGGATAAGGGCTCTTGATCAGTGAATGAAGGCATGTCAGTAAACTACAGCCACAGAAATATTTTCCCCTGTAGTCCCTCTTTTGCCGACACTAATCCCACGATAGCTCTCAGCAACAAGAGCAGGCTTTATATGGATGAATGGAAGAATATATTGTTGAAGATCAGTAGCACTGACCAGTTGAATACTTTCTGGCAATATAATTCTTCGTCTCTCATTTTTGTCATATTTCCCACTTTGCTCTGGTGATATCCAGAAATATAAACTAAGGTGATTAACAAGTCCTTGTCATGAGTGGATTGTTCAGGAAAGTGAAAAAAGATAAGAAATTACCAGCATTAAGAGAGCATCAGAGACTACTATTAAAAAATCATTAAAACTTCACATGCATTATGTCTTCTCATCCTGAACACTTCATCTTTCTTTTAAATTAGCCACTTGTACAGCTTAGTACACAGCCTCTACCCCTTGTAAACCAACCATTTCCATTTCAATGAGAAAAGACTAACTACAAAAATATATTACTTCAGATTTGAGGAGTACTATATACTAGACAAAAAAAATACCTTTCAGACTGACTAAGCCTACCTCTGGAACTCTGTTAAATGCTATCTTGAAGTTAATATCATCTGAGAACAGGAAGGCATAGGGAATTTTTCTTGAAAAAATAGCAAGTTTAGCGGATAATGAAAATTCGGAACATCTGAAATCATTCACAAAATCAAGTCAACTTAAGATAATGAAAAATATGGCAGTAAAATATTAAAATATATTTAAAAAAATTAAGAATTCTGTTAAGCTTTCTTTTGAAAATTCAAATTATTTAAATAATCCTTGCTAACTCGTAATTGCAAATGAAATTTTCAATGTAAGGGCGTATTTAATTTTGATAAAAAGGGAACTAGTTTAAAGCAATTACCCCCAATAGCCTCTCTAGCTAAAAATCTTGTGACTTTGATTGGCAGAAAACTTTTGGTATGGACCAGAAACCTATATTTTTTATTTCCTTATTCATTTATTTTCAAAGTATCCCTATTTCAAGATAACATGGAGTTATTTATCATAGTCTTTTTTTTTTTCAAATTTTTGCAGCTTGGCTATGATTTTGGTGTGTTATATATAGTGAGTTACATCATTGGCAAATTACAGCATGAGGAAGAAAGAATTTTAAAGCAGCATGAAAAATGTACTGTCATGCCATTGTCTGACCTAACAGTCTGCTGTTTTGAGCACACAATATCTGATGGGACCTGCTAATATAAAGTCCTTCATTTCAAATCAATATCTAGAAACTTCATCACTGACATCAGGATAAGATCATCTCTACAGAACAGGTCCTCAGTCATAATTCAAATCCATAGTTCAACTGTTGAAAGACCAGGATGAACTTCAAAAAGCTAGTTGTGGCTGAAAAGAAGAGGTATCACTGGGAAACATTGTGTCTTCAACGTATCTAAACAAGCTGAAAATTTTGTCCCTACAGATGAGAAAATCAGGTATGAGATTTTTCTGAAACTGGAGTAATCCCACAGATTTAAGAAGATTTTACTGTGAAAAGTATTGAGGAATTTCTCTGACACATAAATTACATTACTAGGCTGAACTGTGTGAAGCCTGAAGGATCTTTTGCAAAATTCCATGAATGTAGTTACCTTTGAAATAACTCTATAGAACTCTCTAACTTCAGTTTTAATAAAATATTTAATTTAAAATCCAGAAAGGCCATTTGTAACTAATGTAACAGAACAAACTTTGTCATAATTCATTCCTTCATTTCCCATTCATTATATAAAAAATTATGCCAGAAGGATCTCACCGGAATACAACATCTTCATCTTCTATTGTTCACCCAGAAGCCTTTAGCTTCTAAATGTTGTTCCTCCTTATTTTTAAAACTTTTCCTTTCTAGAAGGTCAAATGACTTTTAACCCGTGCAAATGGGTTAAAATGTAAGGCTGTTGATTGCCCTACTTTCTCAGGGTAAGAAGAACCAACACCCACCACAGTTTTGCAACTGTGCCCTATCTTTGCAAGCTTGGCCTATTATATAGGGCATATGTGAAAAGCAGAGCATCAGCAGAGGGGACTATACATAGTAAGCAGACTCATCTCCAGGAAATTCTGCAAATATTCATCCAGCTTCCAGTAGAAATCATACTGTCAATCAAATGTGTCTGAGTAGATACAGTCAACAAAAGTGTTTCCTGTGATTTCCATTTCCTAATGCAATTTGCAACAAAATTTTCATGTCATATTCTGAGGATTGAATCACTCAGTTCATGGAAGATATATAAATTAAATATAAAAATAAACCTGCAATACAGCATACCACTGAGCTGTTATAGCTAGTCAGTAAAAATAAAAATTGACTGAACCCTTCAAGCACTCATTCAAGATACATACAATTTAATAGTGCATTGTGTAGTGTCATTCTTCATTATTAAAGAAGAGGGAGAACAAGTACAACAAGAAAAAAAGATGACATTCATTTGCAACTGAGGTCCAAGCAATTATTATTATTATAGCTTGAATGTTAAAATTTTCTTGTTATTCTAAAACTTTAGCCTGCTTTTAATTAAGATCTGGATGTTGGTTGAAAAATATAGCATATTTGCATAGAAATAGCTATGGCAAGCTGATATCTTAATTTTTAACCATTTTAATCACTTTCCTGGACATTCTGATAATTACTTCTAGTTGACACATTTGAAGAGTTTTCTTGGAGCAATAGAATATATTCATAGAAATTGAAGCTTTCCCTGGTACTGAGAGATCATATGCATGTGATATCTCTGGGAGTGAGCAAATCATATTTCTCATCACGACCTAATAATTAACAGAATTTATTTCCTCTGTGTTTGCTTAAGCCTGAACAAAATAAGCTTGCAATTACTCATGGCTCTGGACAAGGTAAATATTTGATGTTATAAAGATGAATCACATTTTAGTGATATACAATCTAGGTGATTGTATCTGTCATTAACATTTAATAATGAGGTAACTATTAAGAACAAAGACAAGGTCAAATGTACTGCATTTGCTATTGTTACTGCATGCTACAGGCAGATAACCTGGGAAATGGAGCCAGCAGAGCACCTACTTAATTAAGACTGACTCTTTTCATAGGTCAAAAAAAAAGAAAATTGTTGTTAGCAAACTCAAATTAGAAAAGAGTTAGGAAATTGTTGTATTACTAAAATGTTTTCGGAAGTGATAAAACTTTGCTCTATAACACAAATCTAAATTTACATACTGAATATATGAAACAATAACGGGCTTTGTTAAGACTTCCTAGGAGTCTTACTTTATGCATGTTTTCTCGGCATTTTCTCAGAAACACAAAAGAGCTTATTTTAAATAACAGCAAAAAATACTTTAACTGAGAGAAAGAGGATAACTTTTTCCAAAGACTAAGCTCATGACAGGCTCATAACACCCAATCCTTCCTAGCATGCACTGCATTTTTCATGTCATGTGGAAAGATAATTTAGATGGACATATGACAGTTATTTACCGAAGATTCTTTTTATTAAAAACACAGTTTATTAAGCAAACTTTAGTAATAGATGGAAAAGTCAAAGAACAGGTTAACTTAATGTATTACACTCAAACATATTAGATCAGCTGTTTTGGATACCTTTGGGAACATTTCAGAGGATTTCTAGTGCAGGACTGATGGAATTTAGAAAATCATAAATACCCAAAGGTCATATCTCAACATACAAACCTTGCAGAGTTAAATAAGTTGCAATATTTACATCCTCTTGCAATTTCCACTTGTTAGTTTAATCTTGCAGCCAGATGAGCATTTTGTTGGACTATTTCACAGCCAGCTGTTAAAAATAACAAAACTAATATAAATGTAAAGTATAGTATTTTACAGCTGCACAAGAAGATCACAGAACAATCATGAAAGAGCATAAATGCAATAAAGAACTTATATTGACTCAAGTGCTTAAGGTGAAGGAAGCATGACGGGAAACGAAGGTCAAAACAAAATATCTTATCATGCTTACAAACATCTTTGAATTTAGATATTACAGTTGTGAAGACATGGCTGAAAGATATAAAACTAAAGTATTGGAAAAAGTAAGAACATAGCTAAAATCTTTACTGCCGAACAAATGTGATGTTGTCTGTGAATAGTATTGCCTTTGTTCCCCAGACTGTGAAATCTGGCTTGGAGAAAATTCCCTGGTGACATTTATATTCTGCTCATCTTGCTTTCCTTACCAGGAAAAACTTTTCATTATCAAGCAATGAAAATTACTTCCCTCACAAATATGAAGGAATAACTGAAAAAATATATAGGTTCTGCCAGTAACAGGAGGCCAAAATCTTTGGCGGAGAAATGGAAATGCAGGCAGAACAGAAGAGAGATTTTTAAAGATGAGGAAGAAGAGATAGCCAAGAGTTCAGGTTTTCCAATTTTTAAAAATCATATCATTTTGCACAGAGAAAACATAGACGCTGACAGGATTGACTTTGAGGATGGCTGTTAATGTCTGTTTTGACAAATGATGGATAGGATGACACAGGTAAAGGGTTTTTTTTTTGCAAAATTTTATTAGCTTTCATCATTGCAATGATTAAGTTTCTTTTAACATATTGATCAGAATAAACTTGGGTTTCTTTCTGAGATTCAGCTGTTTGATCTTCTGGTTAATCTTCTGTCTCTAGCTCTTTTCCAGGTCTTCAGAACTGAAATGTTTAGTAGGACTATATCACAACAGATGCAACTAGCTTTGGTAAGGATTTTTTTCATGTTCAGAATCTTCTACTTAGTAATGCTTTCACTTAGGCTATGTAGTCAAATCCCTGCACACACTGGTACCAACTGAGGTTGCCTCAAAAATGAGCATTTAGTAGGCTTATGTCATAGCACTGAAGGACTTGTTAGATAATAACCACAGCCCAGTGACTGAAAACTCATGAGAGGAAGAGGGCTGAAGAACAAGATCTTGCCTGAAGCACTTAGAGCAGGGTCTTGAACTATATCTCCCACAGCATGGACATTTTATCTGCAGCACTGACTACGTCATGCTCTCTCATTTTGTATGGAAAATTTGAAGAGATCTTAATTTTACCCTGAAGCAGAAACTTATTTATTTATTTATTATTTTCCTTGAAATGTTCACAGGCTTGAGACATATGGAGAAAAAAATTGATATTTTGGTGGAAGACCAAAAAATAGACAGAAAATCTCTCATTGCTAAGATTGTCATGAGAAATTTAAAATTAGTTTTGAGCATATATAAAACCAGTCTCAACAGATTGTAATCCTTTCCTCTAAATTCTGGTGTCAATGTGACTCCTGAAGTGCCATATCTGGACTTAGAATTTCTGAAGTGTTCCAAGAATAGACAAGACTGAGAAACTTCATAAAAAAAAGAGGCTGCACACCTAAGGTCTTGAAATACACTCCTAAAATCTTGAAAGCCAAACCTAGAACAGAACTCTTCTCATCCTGGTTCATCTTGACTATATAACTCAATATAATTCAAGAGACTTTCTCTCATCTAGTCTCCTGAGTGAGAAACACTCAGGAGTGTTTCTCACTATGGCCCTTGTTTCCCAACCTCTAAATAATTAAGAACTCCATAGCTCCACTAAGGAGCTATGGCCCTTGTTTCCCAACCTCTAAATAATTAAGAACTGAATAAGATGAATTAAATTAATGCATGTTTTCTTATTTTCTAATTTTCTAAACATTTTTTAGGGCATGATAACTGAGAATTGATTGGCCTTGAGTACCTGATATTGAATATTACCTGTGAGGACTGATCCTGCATGTTGCACAGAAGGGACTACGGCTATCAGGCATCACTGCAAGTGAAATTCAAAATAAATGTGGTAAGTATGGGTTGCATGAAATCACTTGCATTCCTGTTTGAAGAACTCAGGAAAGTTATGCTGAAAGGACAAGATTAAGTACTGTATGTGTATATCTTAGATTGTTTAAACATATAGACACCCAAACATATTGGACATATTTGGGCATGTACTTATTCACTGGCCTCTTTTATTTGGTAGTGCAAGACTTACTTGGAACATACTACATTTTTCAATAAATGCAAAACTCAAGCCTAGAATACTTAGACCTTTCCACTCCTCATGTACTTTGTGTGGAAACAAGATATTTAAGAACTAGTTTGGAATACTTATGCTTTAACTGAAAGCAAGACTGGCTCTTTAGCTAATCATTTTGACCAGAAACAAGTAAAGGAAGAGAGTGCTGTTTTTCATTTCTTTGTTCTAAGTAAAATATTAGCAAGGCAGTTACATTTTTCTGCATTTCCTATAAAAGTCTGCATACATGTTTTGTATAGCTTTTTTCACAATATATCAGTTCATCTGAGGGAGGAAAAAGAAAATTAAAAACATTTTTCCTAATAAAAAAGTTTCCTCATCTGAGATTTAAATTCTCTTAAAAACAACAAAATAACTAATGCCACAACTTCACATAGCATTTTCATGTCATTTAAACATTGATTCGAAGCTGAAGTGATCTTTAATCTTGTGAAAGTGGTACATATAAAATAATAGCAATAAAAATAATTACTAAAAGTTCAGGTATATCTCCACAGTTCTTCATTATATGTAAATGAAATATGGAGTTGAAGTATTAAAGGCAGTTTTTAAGCAGGCTTGTCTTAACTTTTAATTCTAGAGACTTGCATGATATGCAAAATGAGATAAAATGCCACTTTAGTAGCAAGCAGTCTTCTTAATCATCATGGTAGTTACTATTGGCCAGACAAGTACTTATGAAGTATGGCATTGCTGTCGGCAAAACTATTTATCTGTATGACACTATATATCACTTTTGAACTTCGACTTGACATCCATAAAATTACATTTTCATCAAACTGAAAGATCAAGCTTTCTGTGCTGACTCACTTGGGTCAACATTTTGCAAATGACTGGATTTACCACTTGAACCATAAACCCTTTGTGAATAATTTTTTGCATTGATGTTTGATAGCCTAGGGCACAGATCATAATTTCTGAGCCAAAAAGAGGTGTCAAAGCAAAATGAATGTCTTTCCTGCATACCAGATTACTTATTCCAAAGTATCAGCTTTCTCCTGTAGTAGTTGTAAAATGTCTCACAAACTGTTTAATTAGTTGAATTGCAAGACAGTATAAACACTCTAATTCCCATCACAATAATTCTTAATGCCTTTAACAGTAGTTAAAATGGTCAAACTACCTCAATAGAACAAAAAGCTTTAATTAATAATTTGAGATTTGTTTTTGCTTTGTTTTGTTTTTTTTCCTATTTGAATGTTTCAGGTTTAATTTCCTGGTAATGTTTACAAACTCAATAGACTATGAATTTTACATGAGCACTCAGAATAGAAAAGCTGATATTTGTTTCACTTTACTGGTGTGATTAGCAGTGTTTCATCTGCTTCAGTACCTGCAGCTGAAAGATGGATGAGATGTAACACAAACTTGGTTAGCTGATCTCAAAAGAATGATAGACTCTATGAGACCCCACATGTATTGGTTGCCGAAATCCTAATCTGAATTGTTCACAAAAATTTTATTTTAAGTTGTTGTATTTTAGGAAAACTTTTACCTCTAAATTGTGTCCTATCTGTGATTCCAAAATGATTTAAAGAACCAATATACATATGATGCAATTCAAATAATTGAGGTTTTGATTCTTTTGGATGTCAGAAATTCTTCAGTAGGGCAAAAAAAAAAAAAGAAAAACATTCAAAAATATCAGATATCCAGTCCTTCTGAAATGATTCATTCAAAATAACTTTGGTTTGAAAAGTTTTACCTCAGCTCAAGAGAGGATATCAAGCGACTGTCCAGTATTCCTTTAAAGAACAAACAAATTCGAAAATGGTAGAAACTACAGGATCCCTTGAAAAGCCTAGTCTGAAACATTTGCATCTCCTGGGCATATACGTCTCTCTGTCCCCTTTACCTGCTCTGTGAACCTGATTTTATAAGACGATCTCTACAAGAAAGTTTTAGAAGAGTTTCCAGTACTCTTATCACCGAGCTCCCATAGACAGGGTTTTTTCCAACACTTTAATAACCTTGAACAGTACCTAGTCTAGGGCTTTCTGCTAAATAGCAGGTATGGGTGTTATTTTAAACTCCAGTCCATCTTGCTGAAATGTTGCTGTGTGTATAAAGTGGTTTCTACATGATCATGCCAAATAGCCTTTAAGCTAAGTTTTGATATTCAGACATGCATTGTCTTCATTTGCACTTTACTTTAAATTTTTGAGCTAAATCCATGCACACAATGGGAGATTGTAAAGAATTTTAAGAATTTAACTTTTCTACACTGTTCGCATTTTCTACATTGTGCAATGCTGTATTACATCTATATCATTACAGTCTCTGCCAAGAATCAGAAGAGCAATATTTGTAGCTTTTATAACTTCAAAAAAGTACTCATGAGGATACTTGAAATTTATCAAAACACGTATGCCCTCTTTTCTATTATAAGTCAAACTACTTATTTACTGCATTCTTGAAGTTCACTAACTGCACACTAGAAAACATGCTATGCATTCAGCAGGCATTTTGGGTAGTTTATGAAGGAATAAAATTATAATTTCTCTTGTTTTTTTATATGCTAGTGCAATAAGAATGAAATGCATTCTGTTGTTCAGATTTGTTTGTGAATAGAAGTTTCAGAATTGTATAAACTTAGCATTTTTAGTCCTTGCTTTAAATATGAAGACAAGAGTTTTCAATAGAAGTAAAGCGAAGAAGTACAAGCAGAGTGAAAAAAAAAAAGTAAAAATAAAAAACAGAAATTCTGAAAGTGAAATAGAGATAAGAAATTACATAATTGATAACACTAGGCACGGCAGAAAGAGTGAAAAAATGATGAAATATATTATTTACACAAATATTGCTCTGTGACTTACTTCCACATCAATGCAGATGATTTGGATACATCGCAGCTGAGGACTTCAGCTCTTTTTCCCTCTGGATGAATTGTCATTGAATGCTGAGTATCAAAAAATTCCCATATTCCCAGAGAGACAGAATTTCAAGGTTTCAGTCAGCTACAGACCTTCCCTGTGTGTAAAGCTGTTGGCAGAGCTGAGAACTATTTGGCTACTCTTTTAAAATTCCTGTCCCATCCAGTCTTGAGGCAAATATAGATTGTGTTCTCAGCAAAGGTGCTTTAAGACCCGTTCTTCTGCTTAGGTACATCTGGCTAACCAAAAGACACAATATTTTCTTAATCTCTAATTGTATCAGGAATACTGGATTCAGTTTGAGGTTCCCCTGTAAAGCAAATTAATTGACTTTGGTGATCGTGGAAAAGGGCTACCAAGATGGTTAGGGAATGGGAGCACATGGCTTACAGGAGGCTGATAAAACATGGAAAATGAGATCCTAGCCTGCATCAGGAGGAGTTTTGCCAGCAGGTCAAGGGAAGGGATCCTGCCCGTCTGCTCAGCTCTGGTGCGGCCGCACTTGGAGTACTGTGTGCAGTTCTGGGCCTCTCAGTACGAGATGGATGTGGAGCTTTTAGATAAGGTCCAGATGATTAAGAAACTGAAAAATCTGGGAGGATATGAGGAAAGACTAACCAAGCTAGGCCTGTTTAGCCCAGAGAAGAGAAGACTGAGAGGAAAGTTGCTCAATATGTAAAAGTACCTGAGGGGAGAACGTAAGGAGGATGGGTCCAAACTCTTCTTGGTGGTTTCCAATGACAGGACAAGGGGTAATGGATACAAATTTAAACACAGGAAGTTCCATCTCCATGTGAGGCCAATCTTTTTCTGTGCGGTTAACAGAGCCCTGGAAAAGGCTGCTGCCCAGAGAGGTTGTGGAGTCTCCTTCTCTGGAAATCTTCCAGGCCTTCCTGAATACCACCCTGTGCCACGTGCTCTAGGTGTCCCTGCTGGATCAGGGGGTTTGGACTACATGGGGAAAACAAGGAACTAGGGGTTCCTTGTAACCTCAAACACTGTGTGATTCTATGATTCTGTGAAAACTGGTTTTGTTTAGTCTCATTAAAAGAAGGCAAAGGGAGTCAAAGGACTGTCCACAACCACCTGATGGGAAGGAGAAGA
>JAUBOD010000186.1:606910-627017 GCA_032353885.1 Nothura maculosa
GCTCATGTCACAAGCTACAACACAGGAAGTCCAGCTAGATGTAAAGAAAATATTTTTACACTGGAATCTGCAATCTGAACTGAAATTATCATTTCTTTACTGCAGTTTATGTACTGACTTTCACTTCAGTTTGATGAAGCTTCTTTAAAGAGACTAATCTTCAAATAAACTTCCTTTGCATGAAAGATTGTTCCTCATAATAAAAGCATGCAGACATTGCTGACTGCTCTGCCTGATTGAAGGTAATCTATTGTCTACCTTATGACATATTTTATCTATACATTTTTATATATGTAATCTATGTTATATGAGGATGGTGGTTCCACTTGATATTATTAACAGCAATCATCCCCATTAAAATAATGCTGTCAACATTAGTCTTTAAATTGCTTCATTTTGCAAATAGAGGGCAACCATTCTCTTAATATATAATTCAAGTGTTCAGTAAAATAACAGTGCTATGATTTACTTATTTCAGTAAACCCAAATGCAACCCGACAACACTGGGTGCAAATGTGGCCCATGTGATATGCTTTCAGTAGCATACAAACTGCAAGCAGTAGTTTGGGTATGTGTAGATTCTGAGCACCTGTATCGTCCCTGGAAGTAGAGTGCAGGTGTGAGAACCTGGGCATGCAGGGAAGGGTTGTGCATGTTACCCACTTGCAGCGTGAGGGATGTGGATGTAAATGTGAATGGACATTATTAGAGGATGAGGACATCTCAGGATTAGTTATAGAGGATTCTTTAGAAATTTGTAGATGCATAATAATATTTTTAAGTGTTTACTGTGCTTTACTTCTTCCATTTTAGTTTATCTGTTGGAATACTAATATTGATCCTGGCTGCATATTTCACTGGTTGCTGAGTAATTACCTGACGTTAATAAATCAATAACCCCCTTCAGCTCTAACTTGGTTTAAACTATTTGAACGGAGCAGTCTTCCCTGAGAGAGCCATATGGTGCTTCTGATTAGAAGACAAGAAGCATCCTGCTCCATACTTATTTTAAAAAATAAATTGGTCTCAGATAGGGCAGGACATACTAATTCAGCTTTCTATTCAGTTCTCACTTAAACTATTCATTACAGGAGTTTGAAAAATTGCTGACTTGCTGGTAATCAGTGTGAATTCTTTGTTGCTCTTTTATACCCAGAGAAGAAATGAGTTATGCACAAGGGCAGTCTATGAAGCTGAGTAAATGTAATTTTGGGTCATTATATGTTATTACATAGAGTAAGATACATTCAGAAAAGTAATGACGCAAAATCAAGCCATAGCCTGATATCCCACGTAATACATATATGTATATTTATTTCAAAATAATGTGTTTTTTGTTGTTGTTATTGTTGATTCAGACAAAAGATTTTACACTTTTCAGGGGCTAACACCTCTCAAATGTTGTAAAAACAGGATATATATATGTGTGTGTACATACATACACATGAAATTATCTATATACTTTATATTTTTATTTTATTATATTACATGAAAAGGAGATGACAAGGAGGAGTGCTACAGGGAATAAGTGTCACTAGGTAACTAAAATTCTGATGTAGCAGAACATTGTTGAGCACTAATTGCATGAAAATCAAGTGCATTATCTTAGGCCAGAAACCTAGAAAACAAAGAATAATTGACACTGTAACCTAATCCTTAAATCTCTTGCTCCAAATCACTGCATCTTCCTGAGAGGAAACATTTAAGACTGCAAGACAGACATCTGCACTTCTCTGTCAATTTTTTCTAAAACTCCTGCTTTATTTCATACATGTCTTGCAGATTTTGAAAAAAAAAGTTTTTTTTAAAAAAAAGGACTCTTTAGAAAATAATTCCATCTTCATTCTAAAATGTCTGGTAATTCGGCATACTACATAAAGAACAACCTTATGCAAGTGTCTGGTTGTGTAATAAAAGGTTACATCATGATGTGTATAATCTGCAGAGCAAAGTTAAACTAACTGAGGAATTTTCTATGTTTCTAATTCTTGACTTTTCAACCTCAGTAGTTTTCTTGCAATGTTGTGAGGTTTTTGCATAAAGTTAAATGCCTATGTGGCTCCTAAATTGAGAAAGACAGTAAAAAGTATTTACAACAAAAAAGAAAAATTGTTAGTACAAGAATGAATTCATATATTATATCTCAAAACTAGAAGTCAAACATAAACTGACAATTGCTTTGTTACTCACCTTTTAAGCATTGCCCTCCTTGACAGCTGCCAGGGCAGCTTTACTAAAAAGATAGACTTTTATAGTTACTGACAATGATGCAAGGATGGAACAGGTAACCTCAAAGCTAAGAGTTGCTAAAATGTGAGGAGCAAGACAGGCAAACCAGTGGATACCTGTTAAATAATAAAAAAATAATAAAAGGAAGAAAAATTCTAAAGCACTTGTGACAGGCCTTGAGGTGAGGAAAAGGGCTATGACCTTGATGTGGTGAAACACAGAAAGCAAGCCCTTAATCATCCATGCAGCATCTTAAGCAGCTGTTCTGGTCTTAAGACAGATATTCATACAGTCTGACAATTTGGTTAGCATTTCAATTAATAAAACATTTTATGGGGAATCTGTTGTACTTCCAAGTTCTCATCATTTATGTAGGTCTTGATTACTTATTAAGCACTTGAAGCTTTGCTTGACAATACATTCTGGAAAAAAAATGGGGCTTTCTGATAGGGATCATTAAGAAATGTATTTTCATGAAGTTTCCCTTCAGATAGAAGCACTCTGAATGTCCATTATTTCAATGTAGTATTAACATTCTGGAATAAAGTAAATTTACATTTTCCAAAACTACTAGTTTTCCCAGTGTGTGCATACATTCTTTGAAATTAAGGTAAGCATTTTAGAATTCCTACTAACCTCCAAAAATCTCCACAAAGATTCCACCTACACTTAAAGTTGCAAGTGCTTGCGATCAGTCAAGATGACTATTGAGAAATTTCCCCAAGAACTGGATGTCTCCTGCCTACTGGTATGCTAGGAAGCAGTGGGTTGGCCTGTGCCTGCAGGGATGCTACAGACTTAAACAAGTTTTATTGACTAGAAGACTCACAAAGCGGAAAAACATCAACAGAACTCAAGGCTCTGATGAAGCAATTACATTAACATTGTGTTACTGCAGTCCATTGGATTATGAATGTTTTTATATTTATATTTAATAAAATACTTGTTGACATCAGTATTTTACAAGTCTAATTCTTACATCTGGAATCAGAACTTCAGGAAAACAAACTCAAGAAACAGAAAGATTAGTAAAAGACTTGCAAATTAAGGGTTGCACAGCTACAAACATCCTGAGATCAATAATCTAGTAAATGCCTAGAGTGGGATAAAGAATTTCTATCTTGGGATCAGTTTTCTGAAGATAAAACTCTGCAACATCCAAGCTCCTCGCTTTTTATCCTTTGTGTTTTCTTCTGATCCATATCACCACGTTACTTGTGGTGATTTCTTTACTCCATAATGTGGAGTTTGATGAGGTTTGAGAGTATTGACAACAGATTGCTGCATCTGTGCAAGTGTTGGAGTCACTATAGGCACAATAAATTCCTTCCATCTGTTCTTGCTTCCTTCAGCTATGATGAAGAAAACTTGTCCCACCATTTCACTGTAAATATTTTAAGTGTTCAAGCATTCATACACAACAAGAAGATTCAAGACAAAATACACTGTAGAAAAAAATGGGACTTCCAACTTTTTTTGTCAAAATAATTGGTTTTAAATTGAAAAGAACAGGTTTTTAATTTGTTTTTATGAATATTTTCCATTAAATTGGAAATTTGCATCAGTTAACATATAGAATTAATTTAGTCTGGTTTTCTTGCAGAATATGAGCAGATTACTTTTCCTGAATCTTACTCATTATTGACAAAGATTTTAATAGTGATAGTGCATAAATCTTTGGATTTCTGGTTACAAGTTCACCGTGATTCCTTAAAGAGTTCATGGAAAAAAAGAACCAGCATAGTACTTACAGCACACCATGTAGTCCTAGTGCCCTAGTGACTGGAGTTTGTTTTAATTCTCACCTTTTCCTTCGAAACCAGGATAGAGAAGAGAGAGAATAGTGCATGTCCTAGCATTGGCTTCGAGTTTGATCAAAATGAGCTATCAAGAGCTAGAAAAGCCTCCCAGGTTCTTGAATAAAAGACATGGTCTGTGCTACTTACTTGCAATTCTCTATGGTAATATTGTTTTATTTTTCCTTTCCTTAATGTTTTAAAAACAATATGCACTTTGTAAATGTAAAGCCAACTTGTAGGAATAAATACAAATACTCTGTTAAATATTCAGGATTATTTTAGACAAACTGAATTTATGTTTATTATTAAATGATAATGCCTACGAATCTCAGGAAGACATTTCTTCTGATATAATATGGGGATTTTTATCTCAAGTGGTAAAATCTCATATCCTCTTGCAAGTTTGTTCTTTTATCATCTTATTGCTGACTTATCGCACACTGTTGCAATTTATTTGCTGTTATCTTCCCAACTTTAATTAAAATAGCACCAAATCTTATTCAAGCACATAGAGGCCAACTTACACTCAGCTGAGAAGTAGCAGAAAGCCTGAATGATATAGTGACACACCAGTGAAAGGAGTTTCTGGCAGGATGAACCATCTATTTCTCAGTCTGTAATTGCTAGACTGGCCTTCTAATGGCCTGACATGGACAGCCAGCTTGAATGAACCACTTGAATGGTTGCTATGCCAAAATGCTACTGCAAACTGATAACCGTGTTATCTGTCATTTGCTTCCTCTCCCATTATTAGTTTGTTTTATGAATTAAGAACAGCTAAACTGGAAGCACTTTCTTTGTCCTATTGGATGAAGAAGGCTTATTTGCAATTTTGACTTACTTTATCAGCTCATACGTTGCATAGAAAACTCTGCAGAAGAATATCTGTGGGAAAGAGGAATGCCGTTAATTTCTCAGTAGTACATTCATTCTATTTCATCAGTTTTTGTATTTCTTGACACTCTATGTGTTAATATTCCCTGAGATCCAATGTTATTGTTGTCAGATTGGACCCAGAAACTCTCACACAGATTCTGAAAGTGTTCTTCTGCCAGCTCTTTCCTCAGTAGAAAGTAGCTTTCATGTTTAATCTCCAGAGGTGGTAGAAATATAACATCCTAGCTCTGGAATGCTCACAAATGGGCTTTCCCCTCAGATCTAACTGGGGATACTGTTTTGTGTATCAAAAGTAGGTATCACAATTTCTATGTATAGCTTACGGTCCATTTTCTTTTCTTTTTGGTCATTGTTCTATCAAAAGTTAGAGAATTCCACTTATTCTTGTCTTTTTTTTTTTTGGCCATTTTGTTGTAATACATCATCCAAGTTCAATCCACTATGTCTTCATCTATTTTATCTGACAAATCATATATAAGGATTCAGCTCAGTGTTTATCACAGTAGGAAAAGTTATAAACCCCTGAAAAATGTGGTTTCAAATATAATAGAAGTGGTGACATACCCTAACCTATTGTGGGAATAACAACACTGTTATAAAATAGAAGACTACTAAGACATATTGATAGTCAAGGCTGCCTGCAAATCTATGATTGCTATTTTTATAAGTGTAGTAATACACCTTAGTCCCATAGTACTATCCAGACATACCTATAGGTAAATAAGATACAGTAGTCAGGAAACACTTTCAACAGGAAAAGACTTTCTGGGGGGAGTAAAGCACTAGTGATAACATTCTAAGCTGAAAGGACCAGTGACCAGTGCATCTCATGCATGGACTGATTACTCATCCCAGAAAGGGATGCACTATTGAGGAAAATTCCTGTAATACTGTATTTGCAAAGGCTAAAGACAGCCAAGAGTGCAGAGTGATACTATTTGCAGTATCATATTTTTTTTTTCTCCAGAAACAGGGAATTTCTAGATTGAATGCACTGGTATACAACTTACTGCCTACATAAAAAAATGAAAAAATAAAGAGGATGCTTTCACTAAAAAGTCAACACTGTGTTTGCTAAGAGTAAGGAATATATAGTTGGGAAAAAAAGAGGAATACAAAAATATCTTCTTAGTTCTTATGTCCCTTGCTCATGAAATATCATTTTCAAAGTTGCTTCCACTTAAAGAGTCTCTGGCAACTGAAATGAAAGAACAATCATAAAAATAAAATAGTGTAATTGACTTCTCTGTCCAGATTGAAGTAAATTTGCACACTCCTGACAATCTAAGAAATCACACTTTTCCATTGGATTTTTATGATGTTTCAAAGGGATTACAAGATTATTCAGAGTTACTTCAGACACTGAAGAGCTAGGCAGCAATCTGATACACTGGATGTGTTGTCAGGCAGTTTCTTTTTTTCAGAAAACTACAAGGGAACTGAGGCCGTCAGGATGTGACAGAACCCACAGAGACAGCACTCAGATCAAGCAATGTAGCTATATCCATAGGTAGGTGTCCATATGTAAAATAAGAATCTAATTTCTTCACCTAGTGTGTTGAGATCTATGTGGTACAGTCAGTGGACATGATCTATCTAATACTAAAATATTCCCTTTCTCATCTGAAGAACTTCCTAGACCCTGTAGCCTGTATTAATTGAATCAGCATTTACTGTACTAGGACCATGAGCACTTATTTTGTGTGAATACTTACATAGGGGAACACAAGGATAAGTGTCTTTCTCCAAGCCAAATTTTATTTATGAGATTCTATTCATTTACCAAAATATAGATATCAAATACCAGTTCCTGAGCCCATTAGTAGCCTGCCTGGAGCTCCAACTCTAATTCTCACTTAAGTGCTTTACTGTGAATGTTATTTTTTGGGGTAGAAAATGCTTAGATTTAAAATATGTTATAAAAAGAGATCTCCTTCTCCTGTATAAGCAGACTTTTATGGAGAGAAAGGAAATTAAAGTAAGTTTCTGGAGCAGATAGATAAAATGGAGGATATGATAGCATTGCTATCAAATGACTGAAATTATTTTCAGAGGAAAAAAACAATAGAAACATTCTATATTGACAACAAGGCTGACAGGATTAGATGGCAATCATAGAAACAGAGAGGATGGTCTTTCTATTAGTGACCCGAAGAAGTATTTTGAATATGAGTAAGTGAAGCCTCTCAAGTGCTGGAGAGAGAGAGAATATAAGAAAAGAATAAATCAGACATCTGAGAATTTCAATTTAACACAGGAATATATACAGGCTTTAAGGCTACTCCAAGACTTCTAAAAAGAGAGGCCACCTAGTTCAGACAAGCAACATTCCCACCACACTGCCCCTAAGACCATGCTAGAAACCCTCCTCCTGAATCATGGTTCTCCTCCTTGTTGCTTTCTTGTCTTTAAAGGATATGAAAGAATTTAAAGGTTGTGTTAGAGTGCCTCATAATAACATTTATACAGTGTGAAACTAACAGTTCTTGGTTTTAATGTGTAGTATGAGTTTTTACCCCGCTAAGTTATGGATTAAGAAAATATTGGAAGTGTTTGAGATTCTTCTGGAAAGGTTTGGGAGATCTGTACTGGAGCAGAGGGAGCAAAACTTCATTCAGGCTCATGCATATTGATTTTAGATGGGTGGCCACTGCATAAAATTTTCCTATGTTCAACTAATATCACAGAAAGTACTAATTGGTCCAGGTCATGCCAGTAATGTGCTGACAGCCGGGTACAATGTGTAATCACAATCAGACTTTACTGGTCTGAGTGGTCATCTGTATTAGAAAGCTCCAATAGAAGCTAGTTTAGTTTTTGTATTCTAGCCATACAGGCAGCTGCCATCAATGGCAATAAAATGTCCCTGCAACCTGACAAGGATTCAAAAGCTGAAGGTCCTGAATGATAAGATCTCAGTTATGCCGTTCCTGTTTTCACAGTTAGCATTGACATTCTTTTGATTACTAAGCTTCATTTGTACACAGTTTAGCCAGAATTTCCAGGATGAAGACACAGCTGCAGGTTATGCAATGGGTTAAATATCTGTTGAGAAACTTTATCTTCTGAAACACAAAAAGACAGTGAGAAATCTACACCATAACACAGCTGCAAAAAACCACCTAGAGACATTTTATGTGTAGCCAACAGTCCTTCCAAGATTTGCCCAGATCCTACCAAGACAAGTCTACATAGCTCAGTCTACATTTGAGATATCTTTCAGTCATCCCTTGTTGCAAAGGATATTCTCACTCTACAGCTCTAAAATTGTGTCAGTGCACACCAAAACTGGTGATACCTGATTTTTGGTATTGTAAACATGAATGAAGTCAGGTACTGAATTGCAATGAATTGCAAAATAGAGGTTACATACTACTACTGGAATGCAGATGTCTAAAACCATTTTCTCTAATACTCACACATCCTCCTTTTTCTTCCTATTTCCTTGCTAAAGATAAAATTATAAAGCATGATTTATTCTGAAAAACAAAACATTTTAGACTTTTTTAGCAAGCCATCTGACCAAAAGCAGATGCAGCCAGATGGACTGATTTGCAAAGAAATTTGGAATGGGAGTTTTACAGACTAATTACCATCAGGAGGTCATTTTGTCCTGACCCAAGGCTGATCTTTCAAAGAAAGTAGCAAGTCTAAACCTATGTTATATGAGAGACTGAGAAATGGACAGGTGTAATCTGTAAAGGAAAATAAGCATTTTAAAGAGCAAAATGGGGGAAAAAATGTATCTTGGACAACGCAGGACTTGGTAATGGAGAGGAGGCAGCAGGAAAGGCACTATCAGAAAAATTAGAGTTGATAAAGTTACAAAAAAAGCAGGTTTTCCAAAATTTCCCAGGAACTGGGCATTCTGAAGGAAATAACAGTTCTGAAATCTGATCTCTGAGAAACCAACTGCTACTGATTACAACAGAGAACCTCTCATTACTCAGAAGTTAGCCAGGGTGAGGAGTCACCACCTGGAGTTCACCGAGAAGGGTCCAGCTCCTGTTAACTGTGCATGGCAGGGCTGGCAAATAGGCTTGAAGCCTGGAAATCTGATGAGTTTCCCTGAAAGCCTGCTTATGACATCAGAAGTGGCCTCTGAACATCCAAAAAAAAAAATCACTAACAACAAACAAAAAAAATGTGTAAAATATTTTGAATTCATGAAAATGGAACTTTTTAAAAAGATATTAAAAGAGTTTTAAGTGCTATACTTCACTCCTGGTCCCTCAAGATAAAATGACATTTCCCTAAAGAGAAGCAGCAATACCATTATCAAAAGGTAAATTGACTCTAATTCATTTCTGCTGTACTGAGCCTAAACTGAACTCAGACTCCTAACAGACCTTAGGAATTGAGCTCAGACACATTTTGTTTCCAATGCAAATCCTATAATCTTCCTCCTGAATTTAAATATATATATGTATATAAATGTGCACACATGTCCTTATTTCTTCATGTCGTCTAGATTTACATGTACATACACACACCCCCTCACATTCTGTCATCTATCTTTGAGACCTGAGAGGAAAAATTGGATTGTCCAACCACATATACTTACTTTTTCTCTTCTATATCTAAATTGAGTTTCCTGAATTGCTTGTTTTCTTACTTCTTTAAAGATTTATCCTTTTTATGAGCTTTTCTATAGGCAGTTTGTAGAGTGAATTTGGCCTTAGGAATATGATTATGGAGCATGTACTTAAAATGAAATTTAGAATTCTTAGAATGCATGGTGAAGTCCTCTGATAATTCTTATTTATTGCTACTATACTAAATCATATTATTATATTATTATATATTGTATATATTTTATGATTATATGATAGATATATAGTCAAAAGACAAAATGAAAGCAAGTTCCATTCTTTTCTGATACAGATTTATACAGTAGTTCCTTTGAAATCAAAAGATTTAAATCAGCATAAAACCATATAATAATCAAAAATCAAGGTCAACAGATGTAATATGTGTCCAAAGTTGTTGACATAAGTTATTTTATTTAACTCTACTGATTTTTTTTGAGGTATAGATAGGAAATATTTTTTTCTGCAATCTGGAAATGTTGTTTGCTGATCTTGGCTTTTTCTCTTTACTTTGGCAACAGGCTAATGATGAACATGACATTGTGAACCATGACCAAACTAGCAAATAACTGACCATTAACTCCAATTAAAGCTCTATTCAACTTTAGCCTAGGCAGACATTAAGCACTCTCAGATTTTCTGCTTGCATGCCATCACAACCAAAAACTTGGTGTAAAATAGCAGTGTTCAGGCTCCTGCACCACTTCCATGTTAGGACTTTATTTTCTTGTCTTTACCTGCTGACTTTATGTTGCGAGTATGTTTTGCTTGTTTGGGCAAGATACTGGGCTAGATTTTTCAGTAAGGTCATCTTACTTTGTAGCACTACTACCACAGGAAGAAAGTTCCTATCTTTCCAAAGTATTAAACTGAGTCTGCTGCTGCCTTGAACCACTGGAATAATTCCCTGCTCAGAGACTCAGGCATATTATAAAATGCAAGGCAAGAATGATGATTCTGAATGAGTAGGCTAGATTTTTAGTGATTTACTCATTAAAAACTAGCTACAAAACACCAACAATACTTATTCTTTCAGATACCCATAAGAGATAAGTAAAGAAACTTTGTAAAGAAACTATATCGTGCTATTGTCTCTGAATATTTTTCTTTTTCTGTGTAACTTTACAGGCAGATGAAGTGAATTTCTCCAAGAGATGAGTTTTGAAAACCTCTTTTATTCTCTCTAAATATTTACAAATTACCTTACTTTTAAAGTCTGAACTTGGAATTTAGAAGAAAATATCATAAGCTCTTAGTAAATGAAGCATGATAGCTCAGCAAATAAGTAAGCACCTCATCTTAAACTGGTTAGAACATAAATTTAGGATAGAGATGATTTTGATCTGTTCAGATTCCCTATCCTTTCTCTATTTTTCTGCTGAATTCTTCTACTTGTAAAATGAGGAACATTTCTTTAAGATTTATGACTACAAAAAGTAAATATGGTTAATTTTAAATAAATATATAAGTAAAAAATAGTAGCAGGAACTGATCACCTAAACATTAACATGTTAATGTTCCTACAAAGTAGCTCCTACAAAGCTAATGGCTTACTGACATTTGCAAAAGTGTTAGGATAAATCACATTGTACAAGCAACTTAACACCAGACATCACTTTTTAATCAATATTCGAGCTATAGGTACTGGTGTGATGATATAGGCTTAATATAGAGCAATCTAGAGTTCATCTGTGACAGAAACTAATGCTGTGAGAAAGAGAAAGAATATTCTGTCTTTCATAAACTGTATAAGCAACTCCAGTTGATGGAAGATTTTGCTTCATTACCTCAGCAGTTGTGTTCTGCCCCTTCAGCTGCATTTAGTAAAAAATTCTTTCTAATCCTTCACATAACAGGAATTAGCATTTATTTAAACTCTACGAACTCAAGATAGGTAGATGCTTAGTAGTTTGAGCATAGACTTTCAATGTCACATTTCTGTAACAGTGTTATGGAACAAAACTAATTGCTGTCTGTAGTGGATGCAATTCTGTTCACAGCAAGATAAATTGGATTTCTAAACTGTGATTTCCATTGTGTTACCTCCATGTATCATGAGAGTTATCCTGATGTGCACAGCAGTATGCCTGCTTACTTATATGGTGAACTGCAGCTTCATTCCATCATCTTGCTTTACTCTCCAAAGACAGAGATCCTAAATTGTAATTGTGGACTGCCATCTAATGGAAGGGTTTAATCATCCTACACTGGAGTATTGGAGATAGATAAATCAAGATTTCTGGATACACTAACCATTCCAGAAAGTATAATTACATACTAGATGTGTATTTTGGCTACCAGGACATAACTTATTAGCAGTCTTCTTTCATCTTAGTTCTTTCCCCGGAAAGGCATTTTTTTGTTGTTTTTTAGATATATAAGTCTCAATATTAAAAATCTAATAAAATCAAAATTTCACTTTTATATTTGATAAGTTTACCTTGCAGTTGAGAGAAAGGAATAAAGAAAAGAAGGAAAGATAAAATGATGGAAAAATACAAGGCAAAAAAAAGGAGATTAATTAAATTTATTACGTTTTACTGCTACATCATCATAAAACTAAATCATAAATCATAAATCGTCATCATAAAACTAAAGTTAGAATTAAAGTTCTATCTTAAAATTCTATTTTGGGGGGGAAAAAAGAAAATAATGAATTATGCTCAAATTATTCAGTTATTACTTATAACATACCGAACACAAATTATAGTCATGTAGAGGTATATATCAAAAATGAAAAAACAATTTTAAAAAGACAAATACATTACATAAATTTACCATATTTTGTTGCGATTATTGAAATAAAATTTGTATAAATTAATTATTCTTTTGATGATTTCTGATTTGGATATGCTTCTTTATTACTTTGAGCATATCAGGATTGCAATTTTGATGCATGTTTGTCAGAATGTATGTATTCTTTAGCTCTTAATTATAGTTATGGGTGAAGTGAGATTTCTACTAGAATCTATTTGACATATGCTAAAATGTGACAGAACTTTTCACAACTTGGAATTGTATTATTCTGAAAGTTTCTTTAAAATATATTTAATTAGAATGTTCATATGACAAATAAATAATAAACAAATAAGCCCCAATATACTTTCTTTAGTTTGTTTTGTGGTAAGATATATATTCCCCTTTCCATGAGGATTTCAATTTAAATGCTACATGTTGCCCTCATTGCTACCAAATAGATAAAATCAAGCTAAAACAAAACCTTACTTTTTTTTTTTTAAGTTTCTAAATGAGGAAAATAAGGAAGTTCTAAGATAAAGTTTACAGAGCATGTCTAGATGACTTTTTGATTCTTGTTTGTTGCACCTAGTAGGATAGCTTATATAGGATCTTTTATAAAAGATCCTTTTATAAATTTATATTTATAAAATAAGATCTTAAAAAAACCTTTTATAAATTATAAAATAAATGGAAAACTTCAGCTGAATTTCAGTAGGTTCATTCTTCATTCATTAAAGACTGTTTCAGGATAATGTAAATTTTGTCCTTTATGAAGGCAGCAGTTCATCACAGTTTAATTTTGATCATTTGATCACATCCTGGAAATGATCTACTCTGAGCACACTGCAGGTAGTGCAAGTAGATGGAGAACAATTTACTCTATCATCAGCTTGATGACAGCTCTTATCCTTCAGCCCCTTGGACCACCAAGGGCAGGGTATAGGCCCTTCAGAAGAGGCCCTTCATGTGTGGATAACATACTGTTATGCTAACCACTTCATTAATAAAAGACTACAATTAGCAAACAAAGATTAGCACAGACAAGCAAAAGATAATTTTCTGTTTCATTAAAAGTTAACTGTTGAAGCCAATTACTTTGGGAGTAATTCTGCTAACTAACTTTGTGAGGAAATGTGCAATGAGGAAAATCCTGTGAACTAAGTGCATAATGCTTTATCTGCCTAGTATTTTGATTGCTATTTCATCTCTTCATAGCCTGTTCGGTGTAAGTTTCCACTTTCCATTAAATGTCTTTAATTTACAGTGCTTAAGCCTTCAGAGGGCTTACATCTATGTCCATTAGAAGACTAAAGAACAGAAATTAACTGATGCAAACTTACCAGCAAGCTAGTCCTTCACTCTTGGTGCCTTTAACTCCATGATCTGAAACTTTGCCATAAAATAGCTATTCCACCTTCAACTTGACCTCACATTCAGTAATTCCTGGGAAGCTGGTCTGAGATACCATCTTTGTGGTAAGTTGACACTAATGTATCACGCAAAATGTCTTCATGTAGGTGGACAACTGAAGAGAGGTAGGAGATCTTGCTGTAAGTCAATGGCATTTATTCCCAGCAGATGTTTTTAATATAAAGAATTCTGAGTTACAGAGCAGGATTTGTCTTCACTGAGTTTGATTTCTCCACTGGTTCTTCTATAGAATGGGAATTCTGAATTTTCCTTAGAGAAAAGATTCTTTTAGGAATTAGGAATAAAGGAAAACAAACAAGTACCTCTGTGAATTTTGTTTTGTCTTACTCTACATCCCCTCAATAATGCCCATTATAAACTCCTCAATGTAGTACTTGGCAATATTACTAGTAAGACCCACAAGAACAAGGACAACCAAGCAGGTTCCTTAAAACTGACCTGAAATACCTTGGCAAGTCAGCATGACCACCAACAACGTTATTCTCTTAGAACTATCTATATATCATCTGTTGCATCCATTTTCAATATAAGTAAATCCAAAGAGCAGGCTATAACATAGAAATAATATGAGTAATAGCTACTCTGATAATTAGAAGTCAAGTGGGAGTTCAGGGCTCTAATCAGACTGCAAATAAGCAGAGTCATGCAGAAAAGTGACCAATACTACTTCTGGTGACACTTATACAGATGATTTGGGCACTGAAGATAACATATTCATACATATTTATATGCATATTATCTTGATGTGAAGAATAAAATATTTTCTACAATTGAGCTAGCCTGTGAGATATTTTCATGCCCAGAGGCAATGAACTAAATTACAGAATATTGTTTGAGGAGCAGCTGAGCAATGACCTCTACATGGAACATCTTCTACATGGAACAACTACAGTGACCAACTGATTTCCTGTGAAATTATTACTGGTCTAATCCCTGCTATACTGGAGAAGATCTTTAACATACTAGTTAGGACCTTCTGGGAAGGGAAGCATCAAATCTGCATTGTAAGAAACAAATCCAGTCCTCTTTAGCAGGAAGGGGAGAGGCAGTGGCAGCTGCTGCTATCAAGCTTTCTCTTTCAGTCCCTGTATGGAACTAATCTAAACATACTGGGGAGAAATATGAAGGCAATTATTTGTTTTATTGTTTTAATTATTTTCTCTAGATGTCATGTCCCAGCTGAGACATCTTTCCAGGAACCATTTTGATCTGGACACTTTTAAATTTCCCATTCCATATGATCACGTTGGATCAACAGAAGAAGGTGACTCTAGGAACAGCCTAAAGAGGAGAAAAGACTCCAGCAGAGGGAACCAAATTAAGACACCTTTGTCATCTCACCAGCACATAACCTCCTGAGAAGAGGACAATTCCACACTCAAAGAACAAGTACTGGCCCAAAGGGGAAGTGTTGCTCAAAAATCTGGATGAGTGCAACCTGACAAATGCTGAGGGCACTCACGGATGTTGTATTGTCTCTCAATTGTTAAGAAAGCTGTCCCACAAAAATATGTTATGCTTCCCTAAGCATAATTCCTACCATGAATTGCATACATTAACTTCTGCAATTCCAGATGATAAATAAGAGGCCAGGGTTATACCCCACACACAGATACATTCCTTCCTGAGGATGTAACATCAATGTCAGTACTAAGTGACCTTCAGTCCAGGTCATAATCTTTTAATCTTTCTCTTTCTCAAACTTAAACACTTCTCAGAAGATGCTTGCAATTAAACAGCAATATGCTAAAAGAACTCAGGGACTGCTGATGCTTTTTTGGCAGTGGTTAGAATTATGAATCATGTAGTATGGCGCTGCTTCAGAGGGAATTCTAGTACATAACAATTTATGTAGGACAAGAAACCTAGGAGAAGATGATTCCAGGGCACCTCGCCTAGAGGTACAGTATGTGTTTCTGCAGAAAGCATGCCCCAGCTATCTCTTTTTCAGGACACTATAATCTTTACATAGTGTTTGTGTTCCTGTGACCTTCTGCTTCCCCTTCTTCTACCCATCTGGTAACTGTCCCACTCAGCACCATAGAGAACTGATTGCTTCATTCCCATTCAATGTCAGAGCTCTTCCTCACTGAGTTTCTTTGTCCAGATCAAACATTTTAAAACTTCTTAATAATACCTTGGGGAGAAGAGGAATTTCCAATCAGAACTAAGCTACTGCCCTGGTTTATTTACCAGCACTCTATATTAAGGAAAAATATGAGATGAAATTTTTGAAGGTAGCATTTAAAAGATCTAACATGCCTTTCCCAGATGGTTATTTTAATGAAATATTAACTGCACAGACAACTAGTAGAGTCACACAGAAGGCTAGATTAAATCTATTTTTTAAGAGATCACATTAACTTACCATATTAATAAGCTGTTTTTTCAAAAGTTTCACCAAACTGGTAAGCCTGAACCATGTTTTTCTAAGTATAACATAACTGTACAGAAAAAGTTTGACTTAATATGATATGCTCCCTTTGGACAGGTGTATATGTGTGTCAGAGTCCTGTACAGTGAAATGAAGGGTCGTTTTCACACCCTTTGATGTGTTCACTTCAAAGAAAGATATGACAACTCTTGCTTTGAAAAAAGAGGTGAAAGTCTTCGTGTGGATCTCTCTATGGTTGGACTGGTAAAATCTATTCTTAGAAGGAGATGTGCTGGGAAATACCTAGTGCTGACAAATGATGCTTTAAGTGTATATGTGTGTATAAAATAACAAATAATAATCTGGTAGATGCAGCACTGCAAATTGCATCTTGCTGTAGCTTTCTCTGTCATCACTTTTCAGGTCGTCTTTAGCATGTGGAGCTTATTTACATCCATTTCACTCTCTTGCTTGAAAGAAAAACTAGTCTTGAGGAAAAGGCTTTACCTGAATGCTGTTTTAATTCTACCATCCCAGCCAGTAAGCTTGCCCACTGGCTCATAAATTCACGTTAGAGTATTATTCACACTAACTAGCTAAGAAGTCACTTTTCATTTTATCATCCATTGTTTAATTCAATTAATAGAATCTAAGCTTATTATTTCATAGTAAATTTTCTCTTGGTTTTCAAAACATATATTTGCTACTCACTAGACAATAGTAATTGCTTAATAACATAATTAACATTTATTTGCAAGACACATGACTTGAAACCATAAAATTTACAGGATTCTTGTAATTATTTTTAATTCAGGCTATAAAAATTCCATGCCACATTAACTGGAAAGGCTGGGAAAAAAGCCAAAGACACAGATTAACTTTTTATGATTAAAAAAAACTTATTTTCTAAGTTCTATTCAGCCTCTTTTTAAAAAGCTTTCTAAAAGAGTATTTTTATATTAAATTTGTGAAGATTAGTTAACACAAGATGAAAATGAAACAGAATCTGGAAGGTAAAGACTAGATCAGAGATTTTATGGACTATGAGCTCTATGAGAAGGTTCAAAAGACTCCAACTTCAGTGCAGCGGTATGAAGGAGATAGCAAGGCAAGGCATTTTGACAAAAGCTGCTGTGAAGAAGTTAGCAGAAATCAGCTGCCGTCAATAAGACTAAGATTTGCTATATTCCACGTCCTATCTTGAAGGATGTAAGAGGATACTACTCTAGGATAAACCCACTTTAGAATTACAAGATGGCACATCTTCTCCATTCATGCTTATTGCTCTTTTTGTTCTTTTACTTTTCATGTTCTATTTCCCTTAAATAGAAAATGAATTGCATGGAGAACATATATTGCTAGAGAAAAAATCAAAATATAAGCCTGAACTTTGATTATAAGCTAGAAACTTAAGAAGGGTTCCTTTCAGAAGACATAAAGACCCTTCATTCCACTTACCTTCTAGGGCTTACACAGATTCCTACTTCTACTTATATTTCATGCATACATGTGTATAACAACATATCTATTTCTCTTAAAAATCTCCACAGCTCTTAAGATTAAGAAACCAAGAAAACAGGGAGTCTTTTTCAGTTAGTTAATTCTTTTGAAATACAGACAGGCAAGAGTTGGATTTAGTAGTAATTAATAGTGGAGCAGAAAGTTAGGGGTGAATTTCTAATTCTACCTGTCTTGTAATAGGTCTACACATTTTATTCCTTTTTTATATCCAAGATTGATTTTACAGGATATGTTTGGAGTTTAACTCATACAGATCTTATATTTTATAATCTAAAACACTGATTCACAACTCATTTTTCATCAGTAAATACATTAGTCAATTATATTAACACAATTTATTCATTTATATTTATGCATTTTATTGGAAATATACATTTCCAATTACATTTATTTTCTTTTCATTATTATCTTTCCTTAATCATAAAAATTGGTACTTAAAATATTAAGCATTGAATAAACTAAAGTCTTCCTTTCTCTTTATGACATAAATTTTAAAAATCAGTTAGACAGACTTTGTAGATGGCATTCTTATGAATGATTTTGTCTTGCTTCCCTCAGCTCCAGGTATCCAACTGTCTTTAAAATATCCTCTTTAATTTTAGTAAAGTTTGCCAGGAGTGTTCGTACAGTAAAATTAATTCTTTTTCATTTTTTCCCTAGTTTCAGATAATAACCTGCTTTCTACTTTCTTCCTGTATTTGCTGAGCAGAATGGAACTAAAGTGCTTGAACTTATGCATAAAACTCCTCAAAATGCATTTTGTGATAAAGTACTGTATGTTATCAAAAATGTAAAATTATTACTGTGTATCACTTTCATTATGCAGTTCATTTGAAGTGTGGAAAGTTATTTTAATAGTCTAAAAAAAGGCATAGTTTAAAACTTAAAAATTGAGATATATCTGTACATTTTTACATAAAATATGCATGAATGAATTTCAGCTCCATTTAAGTAATATGTTTTGGAATGTCTTTGCAATAGTAAAAGCAACAAATCTCAGACAAGATGGAAAGTAGTATATATATGTATGATTTTTTTAAATAATTTGGACCAAGTCCATCTATTTAGGTAGACGGTCTCAGTATTATCATGCATCATGACAGAAACAATGCCAAGTATAAAATTTCAAATTAAGTCAGGAAATACAAATGTTCAAACATTGTGAATGGCTCACAATGTATTTACTAAGGAAAAAGAATTGCATCCACCTTTGAAATGACTAGGTGAGCCACCTGGAATTGAATGTCAATGTTTGTTCCTCCGAATGCAGAAGAAAATGAAGCTGTTACAGTAACAGTATCTGGGCAGTGTTGACTCTTGAACCAAGACCTACAAACAGAGTGAAAAATAGAAGTTATTGAGAAGAGGCAGAGATAATGGCCAGTGCTCATTACAGATGAGAGTAGTCTGCTCTTTACTAGCATCTCAAAACCTCTAAAGCATCTAGACCTACAAAAGCACATTGCCCTCTGCTCTTCCTTTGCACATCTGCTATGCAAAAGCATACTTTGCCTTTAGAGTTGGTCAAACACAAAAGAAAAGCAGTGCTTGGGAAGGCAGACTTGACTCTACATACTTTCTGAAATCAGTGATAGGTCTGCTTCCTACAACTAAATAAATATGCTAATACTAATGGCTAAGTCAAAAGAGAGAAAGACATCACATAAGAAGATGGCTAAGGTTTTATACTACAAAGAAAACTCCTAAATTCAGAGTCATCCCACTTAACATTAGGCATATAATTAAGAAATAAGCTCCCAATGTTCCCTTGTCATCGGTAACTGGAGCTAATCACCTCCATGGAGCTCTTCAGCACATCTACAGTCTTCATCTGCCAGGAACAGATCATCCTGGAGGATAGGTGCATATTACAATAGATCACAGAGTTACAGAATCACAGAATAGTTGAGGTTGGTAAGGACCTCTAGAGGTCATTTAGTTCAGCACTCTTGATGGATTAAAAAAGAAAAAAATAGTCCCAAACATGTATAACAGGAAACACTTCTCTATTTCACAGAATCACAGAATCTTCAAGGTTGGAAGAGACCTCTGGAGATCATCTAGTCCAGCCTTCCTGCTCAGGCAGGCACACCTAGAGTATGTGGCACAGGGTGGCATCCAGGCGGGTTTGGAAGACCTCCAGAGAAGGAGACTCTATAACCTCCCTGGGCAGCCTGTTCTACTGCTCTGTCACCCCCACTGTAAAGAAGTTCCCCCTCATCTGCAGGTGGAACCTCCTGTGCTTAAGCTTACACCCATTCCCCCTTGTCCTATCTCTGGCCACGACTGAAAAAAGCTTAGCTCCCTGTTCTTTACAATCTCCCTTCATGTATTTATACATGTTAATAAGATCCCCTCTCAGCCTTCTCTTCTGCAACCTGAACAGGCCCAACTCACACAGTCTCTCCTCGTATGAGAGATGTTCCAGTCCCTTAATCATCTTTGTTGCCTTCCGCTGGACCCTCTCTAGAAGCTCCACGTCCCTCTTATACTGGGGAGCCCAGAACTGCACACAGTACTCTAGGTGC
>JAUBOD010000186.1:628798-647843 GCA_032353885.1 Nothura maculosa
ATTATTTTCTAATATGAAATTGGTGTACTGTTATGCCTATTTAAACTGAACTATTGGACCTCACTAAAATTCTTGAGAATTTTTGTTTCTAACGCAAATAAGGTCTTAACTTTATTCATGATTTTTGTAACAAAAATACAACTGACAGAAATAGCATCCTTTTCTTTAATGTACTTGTTAATAAGTTAATTGAATATAACATAACAATGTTCATTCTCTTTCGACAACCTCCCTTTTGATATTTAAATCTTTCTAGTTCATCATATTATAGAGACTACATGACAAACTTTCTTCTGTATTGCTGTGCTCTACTGATTCCTCTGAATTTAATATAATACTTCTTGCTTCTGAGGGAATATTAGATGTCATTGAAATTCTTAATACACCATCACAATATTCAATAATTAAATGTAGGTGTGGGATTCATATTACATTTGCATGAAGTGGGAATACTTGCATAGTCCTAGTAGTGATAAAGAGCAGTAAAAACATTTTTTAAATAGTGAGCACATATTATTTTTTCTTTTATCCATAAACATATCTCAGATTTAAGTATTTTGTAACCAAGTAATTGTTCAAATCTCTCATTCCAAAAAAGTGGCATTAAAAAGATCCCACGTCATACGAATGATGGAGTCTATGTGAAAATTTAACTATGAACTTCTTTTTGAGATCAGTTAATCATGTGACATATCACTTGAATGCATTGTGGCATAAAAAATAAATATATATCAAAACAAAGCTTTCTATTTGATTTTATTGCAAATTAGAAAAAAAAAACATATCTGGACAAGTGTCATTGTGTAATGTCATGTTACTTATAATCTTTCATGAAACTGTAGCTATTTACACTTGACAACATATACACACACATACAAGCCCATATACAATTTCTTCTTTTATAGTAAATATAAACATTTCATTTTTATAAATCTATTATCTAATTATCACATAATAACTCATTAGCATCTCTGAATGAGTTTTTGAAGTAAATTTACAGATGGATTTTCCTCATAATCAGTCATTATAAATTGGGATTTACAGATTCATTAACTGAATATTAAGAAAGTCTTGTTCTATTACCTCGATTTATGTAAATCATGTCTTATTTCTTTGGAAATTTTTCAAATAAAGTAACATGCCTATCACAGCACTCCAAGGAATTGTGGACAGAGGTAAAAGACGTTTCATTCTTTAATCAATAAAACTTCAGATTTAGGAAAAAAAGGTATGAGTTTCTTCTTCCAGCAGTGAGCAGTTTCACAGTACATTTCATCTATAGTTTAAAAAAATGTTGTTCCACTTTAGCATCATTATACTTTCCCTTTGGTGAGGAAATTGAAGTGCAGAGGGATAACTTAACCTTACTCAATTTGCAGAGTTGGTCTGCGATATAGACAAAACTGAAACCCGCATTCCTCATTCCTTGGTTATTAAAGTACTCTGCCGTCCAAGAATCAATTTTTAGAGGGTGAAATATATACTGTACCTTCAGTTTATGAAAGGATTGTTTTTATTGATCTTTTTTGTGACAAAATTTTGCTCTAAGGAAGAAACAATTACTGTCAGTGAGTTTTGCTGGCCTTTGAGGGGCACTCTGATGTAAGTAATGTCTTGATATCACTTCCTAATTTACCTAGTAAATTCAGTAAAATAACTTTTTTCATCACTTCCATTACTACTGCAAAAGCAAATGTAAATTTATTATCATAAATATGTTAAATACAGAGTAAATACAACATAATACATGAGGTTGGATATGTTGAGTGTAGAGTTTGGGGATCAAGTATCTCAGATCATATCTAAATATTTCATATTATTCCTTAATATGACATGAAGGTGTCTCCTTATTTTTCATTTTTATCTCAATACTAAACTACTTAGAACTACTGTGTAAAAAGGAATACAAATGCAAGTGTTTGGCTTTGTAAGTATTTCTTTTACTCCTGGCTTTAGAAATGGCATGAGGAGGAGAAGCTGATGCAGTTATTTAACTACACAAATGTACTCAATCAGTTATTAAATGGACAAAATATGATCAGAAGATACTACTGACAAAGAATGAAAGCCTAGACACTTTTTATATACACATAGCACTAAGTATTCATTTAATTAAAAATACATCTTTTTTAGTTGTAGAGATTGAAGCTGAAATGTTTGTAAAGCAAGAAGAAAACTACTAAAAACATCCAGTGATTGAAGCCTAGATTCCAAGAATTTGTCATGCCAATTACACAGCTTCACCAAACCAGATCTACCTATCCTTCATGGTTTTTTTTAGATTCTCCACTAACTTCATCATAACAGTTTTCTTATCAGCCGTCAGCAGCACCATTACAATACCCTCATGCCTTCATTTCAATACCACTACAAATTTCATTCATTTCAATGCATTTCATTTCAATTCATTTCAAAGTAGAGTTTTTTTTTGCCACTCAAAATATATTCTTAACTCCCTCAATCTCAATTCACTCCTTCCTCATTTTTTTTCCATTTCTTTAATCTTACAGACCTACCTTACCTCTTATCCTTTCTTGATTAGGTCAGCCATGTGATCTAAAGACAAGTTGGGAAATGGATGGATGATCACATTAATACTATGGACACATAAAATATATTTACTCAGCGAATCAGGTTAAATGGTCTACTCAATATTTAAGATGCATTCTCTTCCATGAAACAGAGGTTGCTAGTAGTATCTTAGAGTGTAGACATGGATCCCGCTTCTGCAGTAGCACCTTTAGGGTCCCAGTTCAACCACATCAGGCTCTGTGTGTCTGGTTCACATTCAGGATTCAAAATTCAGTCACAGTACATGTATCTTCTCTTGATGACAACACAGCTCTCATCTATACAGACCTGTATTATCTTTCAGATAATAACAGGGCAAGGAAATCTGGTGCTACCCACTATTTCCCATTGTCCAACACATCCAGCACAGTGGAGTACAAAACGGAGTAATTTACACTGTATCATTAGGACATGAATTTTTTCATTTCCTTCCAGATTTTTTACACAAATAAAAGCTAGGACATTCTGCAATCAGCATGTGTGTAATGAGTCTAGCTGAGAACAATTGTGTCAGACCCTCTGTGCGTGAGCAGACTCTCTGTAACACCTGCACAGTGGTCAATGCATTTGGAATGCACAGTGTGCACCCAAGGACGGTAGATTGGACTAACCAAGCATGCAAAATATAGTTGAGCTGAACACAGACAGCTGTCATTTGTCCCCTTACTGCTTTGAACGGACTGCTGGGCATCCAGAAATCCCAGGGAAAAGGAATGAAGCTGGTAGGAGGGCAGGCAGAGAGACATAAAAGCAATCAGCTACTGCCAAAAACAATAACATTAGCAGGTGTGTATTCCCTTGTCTGCTTCTGAGGCAAGCTAGTTGGGAATCATTGCAAAGTTACAAGCAGGACATAGAATAAAAGTTGCAATGCAATAATTTCTGTACAATACTAACTTCTATGCTCATTGTCTCAAGCTATTTTCTTTCTAATTAGAGAGTAAAAGAAGTATTTTAAAGTTAGAACAGACACTAGAAATGTTGCCATTAGTTTAGTTCTGCAGCAAAATTACTACATTGTGTGTCACTGAAGCATAGTTGTCTAAGAGATGAATTTTGGCCTATTATGTTTCTCACCAGTATTTCTCTTATACTCTCCAGGCTTACTGTTTCACCTTTCCACATTGATTTTTTTATTTATTTCATACTCATCTTAGATGGGTTTTAGTAACAACCATCTGGCACAGTCTAGCAAGGAAATATTTCGCACAATTTGTTTTATTAGGTCAATCATTAAAATCACTGGAATCTTTCTCATTTTTTATCTGAATTTGATTTGTGGTAACTTGTTAGCATACTTAATTTCCATATATTCATGTATATATTCATACAATTGTCATATAAATTACACATTCAGAAATGTAATAAAGCACCCAGAGTATATGCCATTACACTAAAAGACACAAAACCTATTTTTTAAAGCATGCAAATTGCATGTTTGTCTCAATAGGTTACAAACAGATGGAGTGTTGTGTTCAGCACATTTCTTCAGAGTTTCTAAATCTGTCTTATGGGAATTCCATTACCTGCACCAGCTGTACAGGTGACCTCTTTGACTTCCACATGCCAGGTTCTGAATATATAAGGCAGGCACTCCTGGCATGTTTTTTAAATAAAGTATATGCAAATATGGACATATTTGGCATGTTGCTCTAGTGCCTACTTAAAATGTATGCTATCTGATTTAACCCTTGCTCCTGTAATTATAAAGTGTTTCAAACTGTCTGTGCAATAAAATGCTTTTATATCTTTCCTTTTAGTTAATCTGCTTTACTTTTATACTTAAATAGAACTAATTAAGACTTCTTTTTGCTTGAAATTAAAAGGCTTTTTATTTCATTAAGCTGTGGAAAGTTAGGTGCCAATTGCACTACTAAGGCTTAATGTTTCAGACTCTGAGTACTTACTTCCCATCCTACTTGCAAATGTTCATCAGAGCTTGAAAGCTTTCAGTATTAGGAACCTTGCTTGCAAGAAACAAGGTACGGTTCTTCTTTACATTGAAACTTAGCACATGAAAGCTTCTGGGTTTGTCTCATTTATAACAAAATACCAAAGTGAATATATTAGTTATGATATTTTAAAGCTGCAATAAAGGTTTTCCTTGAAAATGACATGAAAATGGCCATTAGTTTTGTTAACCTATAGCCATTTTCTAATTGAGAGTTACCATACACTTGAGACAGTCACTCATAGAAAAATGTTCCTTTCTTGGGATTATGAATAGCCTGCATAAGATAGTCCCAATTTTAAGAAATCATGTACTTAAATCCAAATGATTCCCCTAAATTTAAGGCATTTGTGAGATTATCATCTTGAATGTGTTCCCCAAGTGAAGTTATGGTTGATAGGCAAGGTACAAGGACTAATTAATTAAAATGTAGCAATCCTAGCAGATGAATCACCCCATGTTTGAAGCTGGTCCACTGAAGAACTTCTCAAAGTTTTGTGGTTACAGGAATAGGAGGACAAAACCTCTTTAGTAGCTTGAATTCTCTTTATGATCTTTCTCTATTTCTGATAATTTTAGATTTTATACTCATAATATTGTTCAAGGGCAAAGAAAAAAACTGTCTTTATAAATAACTTATTTTTAACATAATTTTTGAATTGAAACCTAATCTAAAAATCATTATTAGACCAGATATAACTACTTCAGGAAATGGAAGAATTCTTTTATATGTAAAAGTAGTTTCTGTAATAATAATAGCAACAGTACAGCCCCCATTTTCATACACACATTTCTTAGATTCTATCTCTTTTGTTGGTGTTATAGTCTCCCCTCTCCTGCTCCTCTGGATCCTAAGATTGGTGGTTTCATTCTGGTTGGGGTGAGAGGAGTAGTGTTACTACAAGCCATCACAAGTGAGAGTTGCTTATAACTTGCTTATACTGTCTCCAGTACCAGGTCTATGTCCCACTTCTTATCAGCCTAAGTCTGTATTCCCCTACACAGCATCTTCTGAATCTCCTTCTCATCTGCTATTGAAGCAGTTCTGTATTTATAGTACAGCCTTATATTATAGTTATGAATATCTCTTTCTACATAGGTAACTGCTTGTTATTTTTAAATAGATAAAATAATGGCTTTACCATATAAGGGTAAATAAAACAACCATAAGGACCTGGTAAGTAGAAAAAATGCTGTTATAGCTAACACAAATAAAATAAAGCTGCAAGCAAAGCAATAAGAGACCAGACAGAGCAATTCATGCAAATACAAGTCAGAGCCTGTATGTCTAACTAGATAACTAAGATGGGAACTAGATAACTAGGATGGGAAGGAGCAGGAAGGTTGGACTAGATGATCTCTAGAGGTCCCTTCCAACCTTGAAGATTCTATGATTCTATGATTCTGTATTCTGGGGCTAAGAGATACAGAGTTAAGTCTATACATTAGATCTATTAAACATCTCGTAGAGATCTTATTTACAAAACCTTATTTACATTTTGCGTTGTCTCAAATCACTATTCATTGTACTAAATTCATAGGCTGAATCTGGTAAACTGCTTATGATCAGCATATAAAATACATCCTGACCTAACTCATTCTGTGGATGTTCTGTAGAGTTCTCGCTATCCCAGTAAGCAATCTGTAAGATATTTGCTTCCTTGTTGTTGTATTATTAGGGACTAGAAATTAGTAAAAGAAAGTGAGGATAGCTATCCCACAAAGCTCATCATTGCAAGAAATGAAGGGTTAATACCAGAGGTCTCATAATCCTCATAATATTGCTAGATACAATGCCAGAATTTTTGTTTATACTAACTGCAAAAAAACTCTGCAGATTTGTTCAAGACCTGAAACATGATAGATTTCCTCTGGCTTGCACTAACACTTTTGCTTTATACTTCTCAGTACTGCTGAATTTAAAAAACATATTTACAGTCAATCTTAAAAGTGCCAGGCAGTAATAATTTTAATCTAAATTTACAAGGATCAACTAACTGCTTATGGAAGATATTCTATGGGTGTTGCAGAAATACTTCATACTTTATGGTGGACCAACAAATGTAACAAGAGTCTATGCTTACAGACCATAAAAATGAAGTAAAAACTTCAGATTGCTACTATTAATTTGAAATATCAATATCAAATCAATCTTGAGCCTAGCATCATGCAGAAAATTGATTGCAATCTTTATTATAAGGGCAAGATACAGTAGAAGTTTTGCATACTTTTAAAACTTTTTTATCTATGAGTGAAAAATATAATTAATTTACTTTGAGTAGCTTGTCTGTCTTTAAAAACAGCTTCAGGCAATAGCAGTCTAATCTCTTCTCAGATGAAGAACACTGAAACTACCTGTAAGCCAAATTGCATTTTCCACACGCAACAAGGCAACTCAGTATAATGGAACCCAGGTGTTAGACTAATTTCTAATTTAACCATAAATGAAGAAAAGAGAAATATTAATCCTCAGTGCAAGTTGTTGGGTATTACAGAATCCATCATAATGAAAATATGACCCCACTTTGCACAAAGGTTAACTGTACAAATGGCATTGCATTGACGAAAATGTTAATGAGTTTGTGTGGCAGCAGGTAAGCAAGAGCTGGCAGAAGGAAGCTATTGTGATAGGCAGATAATTACAATGGAAGTCATGTCTTTAGTAATGACTAGGATTCACATCACATATCTTTTCAGTCACAGCACAATTTCCCTAGCTCTGTTTATGGTAATCTATGGGATTATTTGACAGCAAGGTGACACTGACTTCGGAACAGATTTCTTTCATAGACAGCACAATTACTGATATTATGACATTCAATTAGACACACCACTCCTGTAAAATTTTGATTTTAGAAAATATACAACCATTAGATATATTTTTCATTAATACGTAATTTCTTTGGTTCACAGCATTTGAGCATCATTATGCTAAGTGCTTTGATCTTTATAATGTGTAAGAGTTAGGAGAAATTTATCAACTATGCATTTTTAATCATTCAGCTATAGAATTAATAAAGTAAAAAGAAAATGATGTATTTAAAATATACAAATGTCTTAAAGAGAAGAAATACAAATTTCCAGATAAAAATTGTGTTATAAACTCCACTAACAAAGGCTTTACAATACACTTTTTGAAAGGAAAAGTCTCTAAAAATATTTATATGCATTCTTATTCTAGGCCATACCTCCACCTATTCCTGTTTACTTCAGCCTTGTAAAAAGAAAACCTACGTCACCCATACTCCCCTTTTCATAAGGAATTTACAACATGGCAAGGACATTAATAACAGGAAAGTAATACATAACTTCTGAAATTCCACTGTATCTCTACTGCATCGGAATAGTAGGTGTTATTCCGAGCATTTCTTTGCAAGATCAGTCTACAACATCCTTGGAGCAGAGAGTCTCTATTTCTGTGTATAAGTAAAAGGCGTAATATTTGATTCGGATAAATGATCCTTCATACATTTATGAAAAATGTACTGTGGCAAATAAATATTTTTTCTGAGAGTGAGGTTTATTGTTTGAAATTTCTCAAGGAAGACTCTGTGCCAACAAACTTCAGCCTCAAGGATGCTCATAAATATTTTCTCCCTGTGTTTCATTTGTATATTTCAGTCCGTGAACATGTGAGACTGGTCACTTAAAACACATTTTGTTACTTCAGTTGTTTCAGTAGCTGTTCTAATGCTCCATAATAGGCATCAAACTTGCCTTGCATTGTAAAGATATTTACAAATATAACATTGTGAATAAGGTATTTTGGCTAAAAATTAGACTGCAAGAAGGTATGTGATAATATCAGAAACAATAATTTGTTCGGAAGACAATAGAAATTCTGTAAATTCATTGGCTTACTATCAGGAAGACAATTTTCATATTAGTAGTTTTATTTTGTTTTGTTTATTGCTGTAGATTTTACGATCTAAAATATCTATATAGGCCTTCTTTGTTATTCTGAGTCTGTGAAATATTCATTATTTTAAGATGTGGATTCAAGTCTTAAATAGAGAGCACCACTAAGAGACAGTAAGCACTTTTGCAGTGTCCACCAGTTTGTTTCAACTGAATTTAGACGTAAACATTTATATTGAAATTGGATTAGGAAAGTTGGTTTAGGTAACATTTTTATTTCTGACGTGTTTTTCCACATATGATACGTGTTTTTCCACATATGATACGGAAAAATGTATTTCCAAAATTATTTCCATTTTTGCTCAGTAATTTGTGACTTGAATTAGTAAAACACAGATCTTTAATGGGAGAATGCTGATGCTAAGATTTGTTAGAGCCATGAGGATGTCACCTTTCTCTCTTCAAGGAGAGAAGTTGCAATGATAATGATCATACATTTATAGAGTGGTTTTCATGCCAAAGAACCCCCAAATGCTTTAAAAGCTTGACAAATTGTATACAGGACTTTTTCTTGTATTTCAATTTATCATTGAAATTCAGAAGCCTGTGTTGTGAAAAGGCTTTTAACAATATCAGTGAACTCCAGATTTCTTTAGGACAAGATAAGATTGCCTATATAAAAAGCAGGAAGTGTCTGGGCAGGCAGTAACACTTTAAATGGAGAAAAAAATCAAGCCACTGAAGTTAACACACCTCTTAGAAAGTGTGGCACATCAATTTAATGACCTTCCTTTTATATTTTCAGACCATACACAAAAAAATCACTGAGCAAGTTCAAGAGACATTCATCACTTCTTGATGCACTTAGAGTACACTTCTTGAAGGTGCTGAGCACTTCACTTCTGAAAACAACAAATGGGAAGTCTGTAAAAATGAAGTGCTTAAATGGAAATAAATTCTTAAGTGCTTTACTGATCAGAATTTGGTCAAATGCTCAGTTCATTTCAAATTAAATCCTAATATCTGTCAAGAGCAGGTACACAACTGAGGGTAGAATTTGCTCTTACAGAGCTGTCGAAAAGTGTTCCTGGTAGTACAAGGCTAAGAAAACAGAAGTCATGAAAAGCAGCAACAGGGATTAGTATTTTTCATAAACACAGTTTACAAGGACGGAATGAGGTAATTCTCCTCATAATACTTTATCTGATAAACTTCTAAGGAATTTGCTTTGTGAAGCTATGGTTGAAAAGGACAAAGAGTCCTATTAAAAAAAGAGAAAGAAAGATAGAAAAAGAGAGAAAGAATTAAAGTACATAAAAAGAAATTTAGACAAAGCCTTGGTATCTGAAAAACTTCCTCATCTTTGTCAGCATAATTTAGAGATGCCTATTTCCATAGATGTTTATGGTGCTGTACAAAAGATTCTAAAAGAGTAGGGTCTACTGTAAGCAATTCTTTGAGGTATCCCATGTTGAGGCAAATATTCTTAAGGCCTGTTAGTTGCTCTCAAGGCAGAGAGCAGACTGTAGTCTGGTGAAACTGTCAAGAGGTGAGGAGTATTTCTGTAGGTCTCAAAGAAACAAGAGGGAGGGCTGCCTGAGAGAAGAGTGGTTTTGAATGTAGAGATTTGTTCTCCTGAGTTCCTCCTAAAGTTTACCAGCGTCTCAGTCTTTCTTGGAGAGATCAACGACCTGATTGTGGCTGCTTCACAAACAATTGACTCCTCCAACTTCTTCAGTTAATTGTGCAATTGGAAGTGTTTTCACATTCCTAACAGATCCAGTATACTCAAGTTCAGTGACAGCCACTAGTCTTTTTTAAAATGTGGTGCTTGAGGAGTCTTCTCTACCTCAGAATTAGTTCACTCACCTTTCTAAATCTTCCCAATATCTCCAGGGCCACATCTGTGCCTTCTATATCTGCCCTTGCCATAGAGTTACATTCCTATGTGAAGTATCTGTTTTATGATTTATGATAGTTATATGCCTCAAAAGGCATCCACAAAGAACAGCATGGAAACAGAAAGCAATATTAAGTTATTATACTGAATTACAATACTTTCTAAAGTAAAATCTAAGGGAATATTGAGATAAAAGTTTGCAATTACTTCTTTCTCTTGGTTTAGACACATTGTTAAGGGATGAATGAACCATCTCATTTATCTGTGATTAAAAGTCATGAACCCATTTCTAAGGTGAACATATGTAGTCTGCCTTTCTACAAAAACTGAAGTAGCTCTTCCCTTTTGAAAATAGCAGGAAGAAAAGGGTCATAAGCTATTTCACAGTATGCAATTGTTAGATAACTCATCTGCACAATGGATGATGAGGTTCAAGAACCCTCTTACCCTAAGGATAAGGTTACCTACTTCTCCTGTGGATGCCCTAAACAACAGGTTATAAACCAATGAAGCTATGCCACATTGCAACTCATTACCAAGTGGCTTAAGGAAAGAGAGAGAATGAGTCTCTGCATGTTTATGCCAGCAAGAAAAGATCTGTGTCTGGGTTTTGCTTTTTCCTTTAACATTAATTGCAGCATGGCCAATGCTTACATTTTATACATTTCTTATCTATATTTTGTATAGCAGACACAATGTATTGTGTATTCACAATGGTATAAATAAGCTTTTAAAGCATCAAAGAGAAAATCTGAAAGGTTCCAACAAGCTAACTAATTATTGTCAAGAAAGTGCAAAGCCAGCCTGGGTGGGCCCAGTAGAAAGGAAGACATAAGAAGAGTTGAAATCATAGCTAAGCAGAGAGAAGTAGAAGTTAGAGAAACTCACAAAAGGTTTTACAAGAGATGAACAACAGTGGTAAGTATGTCAGCAGTATATCCCAAGGTGCTTAAGGCAAAATGTCACACAAAGTTCAATTTATACAAGACCGATATCTTACAATAGGGATTATTGCAGTAGCACTGTACATGCAGCAGGTGCCTGGCTTCACAGTGAAATCTGTACAAGTTACATGGCTGAAACGCTGAGAAGTGTAGTGTTAGTGGATGACTAGACAAGGATGCTCACCTAAGATACACATTTCCTTACAAGCCACAGTGACTTAGTACTCAGGTATCCTACACGCAGGATTCACTGTATGAATCTAGGAAAGATTCTGCTCCTCAGATCTGAAATATGGAGCAGGCATTCTTCATTTTTACACAGACACTAGAGAGAATATAAACTGACATTCTCACCTCTCAAGGAATATTCTAACTAGCAGAGTACTGAGGACTTGTGAAAATAGGAAGAAGAGACCATCATTATATTCTACATGGAATAAATAAATGTGGATGCCAGAAAGAGATTACCTCATGGACTGGTTAGTCCACTTAGTGTCTGGTATACAAATCTCCTCTATCAATTAGAGGTATCAAAAAAGAGCAGCGGGCGAAGGACATAACATTACTTCTTCTCTTACCCAGAGTTAAAAAGGAAAATGGAGATGAAAAGGGGTATTTTATGACTTTATTTTCTCATCTTCCTAGTCCTACAGGCCATTAGTCTCCTACTTTTCATGCCAACTCTAAGGCAGCAAGAGTGACATGCATGCTCTGAAATGCTTTTCAAGTCCCAACTCAAAATCAGCATGAGACCTAAATATTAATCCCACTCTATGCCCTCTAGCATAATTCTTCTGCTGAAGATATATAAGCATACCCCAAAAGTATTCCAGCAGAATATCAAATTAGCAACGTAAGGGACTAGTAGACCACTACCTGGCACCCAACAGTAGTGGGGTGAGCAGAAGGGGGAATCTAGTAATAAGATGAAATTAAGAAAGGGTTTCCTTTACACATACACACAGGAGAACTGTTCAGGAGGAAAGCAGGATGAGCATTGTGTGTTCACTATGAGGAATCTAACAGTAATGAAAACCCCTCAGCTATGAAGCATTTTGGAGAGAGGGAAGGTTGTCCCCAGTTGAGACTCTTGCACTGGGACAGAGGGGAGGTAACTAACTGAAGTAGAACAGCAAAGGCACCCTGGTCCCTCTGCAGCCATCACTCTGCCAGCCTGTCATCCAGCCTTGATCTGCTTATAACTTTTTTTTCCAGCTGATGGCTGTGAGCCAAGAGATGGTAAATCCCACTACCACTTCAGTGCCTTTCTTTTTTTTTTTTAAGCATCAAGTGGAACAGGAATGCAAATGAGGATCAACCTTTATGTTTTGGTTCCATATTCCCTAAACCATTCTATGCACACAGTGTCCTCTGTTAATACTTTTCCTTTCTCCCACTTTCCTCCTCCATTTCTAAGAAAGACAGCAATAGTTTCACCTTTTTTTCAAGTTCCAGATGAAGGAATCCTGAGTTTCTTGCATCCTGCTAATAATTTAACCAATAAACTACTGAATAAAAATATAATGTAAAGCTTTGTTTTCCCAGCTCTTTTTTTGTCTCAATAAATTTTTGGTTTTTTTTTTATACCAGAGATGGGATTTTCTGCTTACTGCTAATTTGTGTTGTTTACACTTATAATTGCTAAAGGAGTTTCAGAAAACTATAGTCAACACATGAAGTCTCCTGTGGTAATTTTGGCATCAATCCATACAACTGAGAAATAAGTAACTACAAAACTTAAAAATATATCTGCCAGAGAACTGTCAGTGAGATATGTCATGGCTAGCACTTCTCTAGGAAAATAAAAGGCACCACAACACTGATTATTTAATCACTCTCCATTGTAAAAGTCTCTCTTTGTAGTATTTGGACAATACCCCTCATTTTTTTCTTAGTTTTACCTTGTTCCTATTGAAAATATATTTCAGTTCGAGATACGGTTAAGCAGAAAGCACGTTGGTGGTTCTCTCACATGTAAAGTTAATGGGATAGCATTAGAACTGTGAGTTAGCCCCTAATCAAGCTAACACATTCCTGCAAGTCCTAAGTCAGAACTTCTAAACCTTTCAAAAATAAATGAAAAAAAAAGCAAAATGTAATGGAAAATCATGCATGATAAATAAGGGATTAAGAAAATGTGATTTGCTTAATTCTGATTAGTGATGAATAGTTTCTAGAGCTTAGTGTTTGGGTGTGCAGCAGTCACCCCAGCATTTACCTAACAGCCCCTACAAATATGACCACAGCCCAGAATGTCACAGATAGCAAATGAACATTGTACACATCACCTTCTAAGGTGATCCTCTGAAGGAAGTAAATATTCTGCAAAAGCAGAATAATGGAATGGGAATATGTTTAATTTTTAATCTATTTTAACATCAGAGCCATGGGAATTCGGTTAAAACAGATATTTATACAAAAACAGAACTGTACCCTGAGCAAATGCTCAATCTGATCCGCAGGTGTCTTCTCCTTGCGGCATGCTCTTCAGCGGTCCTTCAGCTCCCTCTGCTGTCTTGTACACTGCCCTATTTTTCTAATTTACAATAAGATTTTCCTCTTTTTTTAAATATCTTTTCTGATGATAAAAAATGCTACAGATTAAAATTGCACTTAAAGCAATGAAAACAATGTGTGCAAAATTTCATGTAATTACTGTCCCTCATCATCTCAGGAATCAGCAAAGAAGTCCACCAGAAAGTTCTGATTGCCCTCCAGTAACTTGGAGTGCATATATCCTGCCCTCGGAATATGATTTGGTGCAAGTGTTGCACTTGTTGCTTAAGACGTCATTTCCTGGCAATGCAATTTTGTAATGTGCTGATCATTTTTTAAAAATAATTATATCTTTTTGTAGATTTATGCACTCTTTACCGACAATGTCTTTTTTAGATAAGTCTCTGACATACTGTCTTTCCTAGATTTTAATGGAGTTCATCTATCCAAAATGGTAAACAAAATAAGCAGCTTGTATGGTTATATTTTACTCTGTTGTTTTCCCATTTCTAAATAGACTCGACAATGTGTGAGTCAAAAAGCAATATAAACACGAAACACACACACGTTCATTAAATCGGAACTATTCTTAATAAGGTATAATGAAAGGAAGGAATATAGGCCTGAATATATGTTTGAAGCATTATGAAAAATTCAGTGTCACACATCATACTGAATAAAATGGGGATTTGAAAAGAAGTAAAGGTTAAGGGAATATTAACATACAAGATTATGCTGTTCCAAGATATCTCTGATCCACAGGGGATTTTAGAAAATGCAGAAGGTCTACATAGATTACATCAAAGATGGAAGGCTTAGAATTCAATGTGTAATTTTCTCCATAGGTGTGTAGGGTATTATATTCATTCTTTTTCCTGCTGGATATTCAGCCGTGTGATTATGTCGGTCATTGATGGAATTATCCCGAGAAAATAAGATTATGAAATCGCCATGTGAAATCCTGCAAACTACAGAAAATGCAGGTTTGGGGAATCTTGAGCAAGATGGTATTTTCTCAAACACAACTAGGATAAATTTCTGAGGGATCTGCATTAATGAGTAACCCCAGAAGCAATAGTATCTAATATGTTTTATGTTATCTATGGGAATGGAGGGGCATTCCTCATGTAAGCCAGCGTGAACAGAACAAGTAGGACACTGATAAAATCTCTTGGAGACCCTTTGGATGTGTTCCTGTGATTCTCTGTGTGGATAGCACTTACATTTGAATATCCTCTTTTTTTTTCTGCTATGGAAATAGTGAGGCACTGCAGGATCTGCTTAGGTGACAAAGGAAATTGCTGCTTTTTCTATTGTGCTGTTATTGCTACTCGTCCTTCACCGAGGCCTGTAGGAGCAGACTCCTGGGAAATAAGACTAATTACATGTAATTCTGTAATTACACCACAGAATTATAGCGTGGAGAATTTCAGAGCCAGAATCAGAGTCATAGAATGTAGGCATCTAAAATAGGCTGTAGGTAGACTGTCGGAGTCACAAACTGCAGCTTCACAAAAGCCCTGTAAGACACTGTCTAACTCTGGAGGTACCTTGGAGTAGCCAGGCAGGACTTTCTGTTTCTGCCTGAGAAATCTGTGTATGTCCAGACCCTTCCTCATACTTATGTTTCACCAGTGATTCTGTTGCCCACACCAGCCAAATCTATTGTATGGTATCCTGAGAAAGCTTCATACACTGACAAATCAGTTGTCAAAAAAAACCCAGACCAGGAAAAGACAGCACTAGTTACCATATCCAGTCCTCTGCTACTAGGGACGACCAGAACATGAGCAGCAGTGAAAGTATGAATGACACAAACAATAAGGTTTCCTATAGCTGATAAGCTTTGTATCTGCAATAAAAAAAAAAAGAGTTGTTCCTTATAGATTTACCTTTTCCACTGGACATTGTTCTAGCCGTTGCTGTTGGCTCAGCTAGTCTAACTCCCAGCTAGCTATTCAGTGTGTAGCTCATCCTGCGGAGGCTTAATGGACTGCTCTACAGTTCGTATCAGATCTCATTTCTGAGGGCCAGACTCACCATCCTTGCAGTGTCACAGCTATATCACACATACTGTCACAACTATCACCCTGTGACAAGCCTCTTCATTCAGAGTAGTAACAGTAGGCAGTAAACATAAAGCTATATACCAGCAACTGAGCAGCACAAAATAGTGTCTAAATGTTCATCGGCTTGAGTCCAAAGAACCCAAGGAACAGCTCTTTATTATGGGCTTTTATGTAGGTCATTATACATTTTATCACACTGTTTATCCTCATATGGTCTTCTCTCATGCACTTTCAGTGCTTTGCTCATATGCCAAGCATGCACTAGTAGCCCTGGATGTTCATGCTACATATTGCTACCCATGAATTCTTCTTCTAGTCAATGTCACAGTTGTCTTGTGTAGACCTTAGCCAGTCCTTCAACGATTTTTAGTCCAGTATCTAACTGCTTCTCTGTACACACACTATTGAACTTCTCATTACTTCCGTAGGACAGCTACAGTAACTACAGTAATTCTTTTATAAGCTTTCAGAGCACTGTCTTAATCTTCATTCTATGAAATAAAGTGAAACAAAAAAAGAATATCTTACTACTCAAGGAAAACTTCCTTTATGATCACAGATTCACTGATTAGTGCAACTTTCAGCATATGAGTAAAAGACACCAATGTGTTACTAAAAGGATTTAAGAGCTTAAATCCATCTGCACTTTCTAACTCATGCCTGTTACTAAAATTTATGTATTGATGCAGTTGTTATTCCAAAAGACCGAGTCCAAGCTCTGGTTCACACCAGAAAATTGTACAGTGACCTTTCTTGTCACCTTAGCTCATCCAGGCAGCAGGTGGCATTTTACTATTTCCAAGCATTTGAACAAGTGACAGAACAGAGGGCTTTTTTTGCTCGAGTGAATTTGTTGTGAACAAAACACAAGTGGTAGATTCTTACGCTTAGGGCTGAAGCTTTAGATACTGTTTAACTAACTAAATCTTTGGTGACTATGTTGGTTATCCGACACTGATGGTAAGCAAACAAAAGAACTTCCATCTGTATTTTCTAAATTTTCAAATCTCAGGAGGATTGGAATATCAACTGCTTAACAGAAATGTTCCCAAGTTCATGTGGACTCTAACTGTATGTGGGACATCTGTGTCAAACTAATTGTATTATTTGTCATGAAAAGAGTGTCTTAAGTGTGTGGAGTAATTTCACATTGAGAGTGTCAGACATCTACACCTACAACACAGTCGCATTTCAGATTTATCTCTCTCAGTCACTTCTTGCAGGTCATCCTATGTACAGTTCAAAGTACCAAAATTACTACAGCATTGTCCATGCTAGGACCTGAATATTTGAAAGACGGGTCTTTCAAAAGTTTCAAATTTTCAATCAAAAGTTTCAAATTTTCAATCAAAAATTTGAAAACACTTCAAACTTTAGCTTACAGTTTATTCTCTTGACCTATCTCTAACTGCTGCCCAGAACTAAGGTAAAAAACGTTTTCAAAATGAACCAGGGTCTGTACCAGTTTCTTATCAGGTGTTCAACTGAAGAAAGGGATGATCTAGAGGATATCTTAGAAAACTGTACTATTCAATCATTAAGATGCTGCTTTTTTCTTTGTTTTTTTGTGCATTTTGCTTGTTTTAGGAACACTGTGTCCTTCAAACACAGTTATGAAGAAATAAGCCAAAACAGGAGAATCAGATGCTTGCATACAGCTACATGGCTATGAGCTCACCAGGATGACAAGCGACACTGGATACAGCTCACACAACCTGAGCACTTCAATAGGCTGTTTAGCAGGGACAGTCTGAGGAGGGTTGTCCCTTACATGAGCAAGCAGTAGGAATTCATGGAGTTTCGCCTAGGCTCAGGAGATGAATCCAGGGAGAGGTGACGGAATTAGAGGGCATACCCACACAGGTAATGTGGTGGACAGACCACCTGAGGCAAAAGAGGCTTCCTTCAGAAAATCAGAAGCTGCTTCACATTCACAGACCCTCATCCTCATGGGGAATTCGATATCTGCTGGAGAGACAAGACAGCAGGGCACAAGTAGTCGATTTTTCTGGATTGCATTGAGGAAAGCTTGCTGATACAGATGATCGAAGGGGAACAAGGGGAAATACTCCACTGTATCTGATCTTACAAACAAGGAAGAATACCCTCTCCCAATGCTTATTTAGCTTAAGCTGGATTTAACTGTCAGTTAAATCCCAATAAACCAAAGTGTATGATGTACCTGTGCAGCTGAATGGATCTTCAAGGGTCTCAGAGGTACTGAAAAACTAAACTCCAAAATCAAACACAACTATTTGGGCAAGCAAGGATACATGCAAAATTGAATGGGGACCAAAACCAATAGTTTAGTTGCTCACCTTTAAAAAGGAACGATCAAGATCATAATCAGGTTTATGACTATATATTAGACATGATGGAAAATTAAAGGTTTTATGAAAAGATTTATTCAGTAAAGATAGAACTTAAAGAAACAAAGTCCTAGGCATACTGAGCATACTTAATTTGCATTGAATTGTGCAGAATAAGTCTTATTTGCCAAGTCATTTGATACACTGAACGATCCTGATGAAATAACAGGTGAGGAAACACATCGTTCAAAGTCCTACTTATTTTGTTTACCTCAACGAAACCTGGTTCATTGATAATGTCTACAAAATGAATTGATTCACTTGGTAGATCTGCCCACTCCATCAGAGCTGTGTGCGTAGGCTTGACCTAGGCATAAACAAATATTAAAATTTCAAGCATTTTTCTTTACAAATTTGCATTATAGCGATCTCGGTTCTGAAAGTCCTTAAAAGCACGTTTTGCATCTGACTTGCTGTGTGGGATTCTTCCAAATGGCTCCAGATCATTGAAGCAGGCATCAAAAACTTCATTCACAGCTTTTTCTGCCGTTTCTTTGCTAACTTTTCTAACAGCCAGAATGGAACGAATAGCTCTGTCTCGAACACAAGTCTGAAAGTGGAAAATAGATAAAAGAAAATTTATCATTACCCGAGAAGCTAAAAAAGATTTACCCACTAATAGAAAATAAAGTACAATTAGACTTTTGTTGTAGTATTACATATTTGTACACCTTACAATTGTAGTAAGTTACTTACAACAGTAAGACATTTCCTGGCAAAGCTGTTTTTGCTTGGTGCTTATTAACCATGTACTAACAAAAATGTTAAGTAGTAACTCGGATGGGAAAACAACTTCCTCATTTTAAAATCTAATCACATTTGAGTCAAAAAAGCATGTAAAATCATTCCAAAGATGATTTCGAAACTGAAGAATAAAAGAAAAAAAA
>JAUBOD010000186.1:660964-670965 GCA_032353885.1 Nothura maculosa
GTTGTTTTCTTCTGTAGTCATGCTTAGCATTCAGATACAATCTGCAGGGTCTCACTGGCACATGTGAGGACATGTATATTCTCTTAGTCACAAATTAATGCTAACTGCTGGCATGCTTGTAGTTCCACCGATTCTTATGACAACGCTAAGCCAGAGTGTGGTTTAAGCCTAGCAGAACATCATAACCTGTTACAAGTATGAAGTGCTGGTTGTGATGACTTTTAGTAGACTATAAGCTCAACTAGCATTAGCATGTGAACATGCTTATACTTCCAACTATTGTTTTGAATAGCTGGAGAAAATGTGTTTTCTTTCTAAAAGTGAAGGCCCAAAATCTTTAATAACTTTTTTCTTTTAATTTTAAACTGCAACATGCAGGCATTTGCATGGATTGTTTTGCATTGTAATAGGACAAGGAGTAATGGTGATAGGACAAGGGGTAATGGGTGTAAGCTGAAGCACAGGATATTCCACCTGCAGGTGAGGGGGATTTTTTTTACTGTGAGGGGGATTTTTTTTACTGTGAAGGTGACAGAGCAGTGGAACAGGCTGCCTAGGGAGGTTGTGGAGTCTCCTTCTCTGGAGGTCTTCAAAACCCGCCTGGATGCCGCCCTGTGCCACCTGCTCTAGGTGTGCCTGCCGGAGCGGGAAGGTTGGACTAGATAATCTCCAGAGGTCCCTTCCAACCTTGTAGATTCTGTGATTGTTCTTCATAAATTGCATACCTTTTTTTTTTTTTTGTGCTGTTCTGATTTGAAATCCTTCACTGAAGTATATTTTTTTTAAAAAAAAGTTTTTTAAAAAAGATTTTAAATTAAAAAAAATTAAACATTTTGAAAAAGTTTAGAATGTATATATTCTAAAAAGCCTATCTGAGCAAGGGAAATGCATGTTGAGAAACCATGCCTTATTATTTTGCAGGCTTTATCATCAAATTCAGAACAGAAAGAGATTGAAGATGCAGTACAATCTGAATCATCAGATAAAGAGAAGCAGCACATGGAAGAGCAGCAGCTGAAGCAGAAGGCTATTGCAGAAAAGGATCTGGTAAGTCACAGCTTTCAATGGGATAGGAGAAGTAATGAAGAAAAGCACTATTGGCTATACAAATATATAAACTAAACTTGAAAATTCCATGAGCTTCATATATACAGCTTTTACAGCACTTCTGGTACACAGTAAATTTCACATAGATGGCAAGCTAAGCAAAACAGGAACTGTATTTTGCAAAGATACAGTTTCTTTGGTATTATACATACCTTGACCTCTGCTTGTCTGAGTAGTCTGTAGACTTTTTAAATTTTAAGTGTCTGATAAAGACATTAAAAAGTAAAGCTATGTACTTTAAGAGGGAAAGGAAATTCAGTGTTATTGATGCATCATTTTGTGACCGGATAACATTTAAAATGGCATTATTTAAAATTTTATCCGTAAAATATCAAGAGTTGGCTCTTGGTTTAGGCCTCTTTTTGTTTGTTTTCAGAATTGCTTGTGTTACTTAATTGGCTGTTGAGTGGCTTATACATCTGAACACTGAAGAAAAAATCATATCTATAGTGTCAAAGGTCTACCTTTTTTTTCCTGTATGTGTTATTTTTCCTTCTAGTGCTGGAATAAGAATTCAGCTTTTTGTAGTCTACAAAAGAGTATAAATAGGAAAAAAATATGCTATATATATCTGCTCTAGTATCATTGTTGGTTATAAGCCATCGTCTTCGTAGACGTAGAGTTCACAGTGGTATGGCTGACTAACAAGGTGAGCAAAACAAATTGCACTGAATCTTTTTCAAGGATTATTTTTTTCCTATTATAACAGGGTAATGCTTACTTCAAAGAAGGGAAGTACGAAACTGCAATCGAATGTTACACACGTGGTATAGCAGCAGATGGCACCAATGCACTTCTGCCAGCTAACAGAGCTATGGCCTATTTGAAGATTCAAAAGTAAGTAGTACTGCACATGTAATGCTATTTCTTTTGTTGCTGTGAATTAGCAGCAGTGGATATAATAATTTTCCTAAAGTTTGTGGGTTTCTTTCCCTCTTCCACATATACACATTTCTATCTGTATGTGAAGCCCTCGTTTCTCAGAGGGCTTACGTAAAGCTATATATTTTTGACAGACAAAACAAAAACCAGTCAACTGCTAAATGTCATGCCATATAAAGCAATGGATAACTTCCAACTCAGACTTTCAACTTTTCCAATGTGTACATGTTTTGATAATTTTCCATTATATTTTACTCATAATCCAGTAAGAGTAGGAAATGTGCTACAGGAGAGAAATTCTGCATGATCATTTTTGAAATCTCTGAAATCTTTTGTTTCAACTACTTGAGAACTGTGTAACAGCTTAAATCTTTTAAACTGACAATATGGGAGGTAGGAGCAATCTGGGAAGCTCAACACTATGTTTGCCATCTGTTCTGGCATGCTATAGATGGGTAACTGTGAAGGCTACACATTCACTCAAATTGTAAGACTATAGGATATGTTGCACTGGTAGAATTTTTCCATCACAATACTTAAAATTTAGCATTGAAACAATAAGAGAATGTCATATCACAAGTAATATTGTCTAAGAAACAGAATCAGAGGAAATTTAATTGAATGACCAAGCAAGAAAATTGATTCCGTAAGATAAAACACCATATCATGGGTCTTTACACTTCAAAGAGAACACAAATATAAAGTGCAGCAGAAGCTCATTGGTATTCCTACAAACCTTTAAAACCAGAACTGATCAGAGCTGCAAAAATACTTGGTTATTAAATTTATTGATAGTCTGAAAGAGGAGAGAGGAGGAATGAAAGAAAATACTTTAATATGTCCGCAGTGGAATCATGATCAAATAGAACTGGAATGAGGATATTTGATCCTACGCTGAGAACAAATGACATTAATTCAGGGATATGCTGAATTTGACTATGTATATTTCAGAGTGAGAAATTGAAGAAATGCAGACCTAGAAAGATTATTTTTGCATGTCCTTGTTTTTCCTTTGTTGTATTCTTTGGATTGTTTGTAACGGTAATTCTGATTTTCAAAAGTTCAAAACTATGATGCTTACTTTCATTTTAATGTTGCTTAACATCTAAAGTGGAATTGGCCCTGACAGACTTTAGGGACACTTATTTTCTCAGAGAAAGTACATTTCTGTAAAATCTTATCATGAGAGACAGCAGTGTATTCTGACATACCAAATGACTTATCTATGGAGTTGAGGAATTGCAATATATTTCCTCCAAGCCTTAAGAAGATGGTTTTGGGAGCTTCTGTAGTCAAAGCTCTGATGAAATGTCTTGGAAGACTTCAGAAATAGCTTATTTCATCAATTAAACCTAAAACTTATAATTAGACACTTTGATATAAATCAAGCTACTTTATATTGGGATAAGTCATTAGACAAATGATGATGTTTAGAACATTGTCTTGGATCTTCCATGTTTAACTCGTATTTTAAATGTTTTGGGTAGCCCTGTTTTTCAATTGAAACTTCTTTTCGATTGCAGCTTCTTTTGAAAGAGTTTATTAATTTTGTGCTGTTCTTCTGCTGAGGTATGAAGAGGCTGAAGATGACTGTACACAAGCTCTGCTATTAGATGCCTCCTATTCTAAAGCTTTTGCTAGAAGAGGAGCTGCCAGAGTTGCTCTTGGAAAACTAAAAGAAGCTATGCAAGGTAAGCCTGGATTAGCATTAGGGGCTGGAAAAGTGATGAGAAGAAAACCTTTGCCTTTTTTACCTTCTAACAGCAATTAAATCAGTTGCTGACTAATTGAGGTTTAGTGCAAAACTTGAGAATGAGTGGAGGATTTTTTGAGGATTGTTTGTTTTGATAACAGAATATGTATTATAGAACCTCTGTGTTAGTATCCATGTAGTAGGATTACAGATTTGTGTGCAGTTAGATGTATGTAATGGAAGCATTTCCAAAACTATGCAACTTATTCATCAAAATTATTAATTAACATTTATGCTAATTCAGTGTTAGGAGTACCCATAAAAGAGATTTGTATATGCTGGAGATGGGAACACATGCATTGTGACCTTAATTTTTGTAGTAGTCTGAAATTATGTATGAAACATTTCATGATTGATTATTTATTGCAGACTAAATTAAAAAAAAACAAGAGAAGTAAAGCATATTCTACTTTTTTGTTTTATGTATCTACTCTTGTTTTTACTGTTGCTGTAAGTGAAGTCAGGCTTAGGTGGGTGTCTGTGACTACTTTTCTGTTGCTTATAGTAAGTAGTAAGAAATAGTTTGAAAAATATATTTAAAATTAGATTACAATATAAATGGTGGGTGACTTACCATATATTATTTTAAGAGTTATGGGAAGAAAACATGAGGCTTAAACAATGTGTAAATACTTCTTAACATAGTTGAAATGTACAATTTCATATGTTCATTTCTCAGATTTTGAAGCTGTTCTGAAGTTGGAACCTGGAAATAAACAGGCAACAAATGAACTTGCTAAAATAAGGAATGTACGTATACTTGTGATTACTTTGTTTTTCTAAGCTTATAATAATAGTATGCTTTATTGCATACTATTTTAATGTATATTATAAGGATTCCGGAGATTTTCAGAACAATTGTTCATTCTTTTTTTAAGGAATTATCTGAGAAAGAGCAGTGGACTCATCCAAAATATCCTGAAACACTGGTAAAGGAAAGTGAAATACAAAATATAGTGAAAGTCATTGATGATCCATCACTCCTGAAAACAACAGTAAGTAGTTTTCCTCTGTAATTGAATACAGAGAATGAAGGAAGAAGTATGTTTTTAAAGCTAAAATTCATTTTTTGTTTATTTGTGTGACTGCCTGCTGATATGTATGTTTTATATGTGAAAATCTACAGTTTATGGAGATGGGGCTATTCAGTGTTTTTTGAGACTGTTAACTTCTGCATTTCCATATGTGTGTAACAGTGAATACAGAGGCATGTTATAAACATTTGTCCTGCAGTTCTGCCCAGAAAACCCAATGTCTTCCTGGGTGCCGGTAGTGCTCAATGGAGAGGTGATGCCTGTGTCCACAGCTGCTAGGGAGGATGAGAGTAAAAGGGGGGCAGCTGACTGGAGACTTCAGAAAACTCTTGAGTAGAATCCCTTTCTGCTCAGCTAGATTTCTCTAGTAGATGTAATGATAACAAGATGTGTTGTCTGTCCCTATTCTCGTACTTTAACGTCGCCCAAAGCCACCGCGCTAATGTCGATGCTGCATTTTCATGCATGTATATGTTGATTAACTGGCCAGTGGTTCAGGAGGAATGCTATTTTAGGAGTGTGAATTATCTGCGGTACTGATCAGATTTATGAGTTACAAGATACTATGGCAATATATTGAGCAATATGAGCTTTGTTTATGCATTAGACTGCCCCTTTTAGTACACTTAATTCTTTTTGTGTGTTCATAAGCAAGTTCTTCTGTAAATATGAAGTACGTTCACACTCTGTGCAGAATAGTATTTTGCTCTTCTGGATTTTATTTAGCTCTGTTACATACTTCAAATGGATAGTTTGGTAGAAAAACTTGTATTATTTTAATACTGGCTTTTAAGCATATTACATGCTAGATGAAATAGCTTTTAAAACCTGAATTTATTGTAGCCAAAATACTATAGAAAATAAAATTCAGTTCTCAGTTTGATTGCCAACTTAATTGGAGATACTAGGCTGCTTTTCAAGTGTAATTCTGTTAAGGTTGGTCTCTACTCTCTATTGCCAAAGGTCTGGAGAGAGTGCTTTCATTTTCAGTCTCTCTAACCCAATGTCCCAGTTCTCATGCAAGGATGGAATGGGATGTTTTCAAAGCAAGCCGTAGATTGTCTGTCATCACCAACGCAGCAGGATTTTTGGACCTGATTTAAAGCAAAGTGTGTACTAATGTGGAGGCTAAATTAATTAACGCATTGAACTGCTAGCTGGTAGAAAAATCTGCCACATCAAGATGTCTAAATTATTGAATATATTTAATTATGTATATTATTTGCAAAGCAATATACACTGCATTTTATGTTCAGTGAATGAAATGCCCAAGTAAAAAGTGATAAATTCCTTTTCTTACTAAGCGATGCCTCCTCTTAAGTGTTGTAAAGGTGTTATTTGGCACTGTTCAAAAGTAACAGTGATCATGAAGATACCAAATCTAATAACTGGCCAAAATGGAATAATCTGAAGCATTTTATCTGCATTCAAATTCAAATGTGGTTTTGTATGTAAAATAAGGGTTGCTGATTCCTATATATTTAGATACCTTTTTAGCCATAATAAAGCCACTAGTCAAAATACACGTTTGTCCTTGCCCATTCAACTCTTTTAGGAATAAAAATAAAAAATAATAACAAAAAGATATTTCATTACTGGAAAGTAGGAATGAAGATTCCGAGTTCCTATATGGAATGAACCAAGAAAATGATCATAGAGCACTTTCCATAGAATGTGTTAAGAGTTCCCTATTTTGGCATTTATTTTAAAGCAAACCATCTTCCATGTGCACAAACTCAGGTGAACCTGCCTGGCTGGTTATCATGAGGTTGCTGTTTAATTTTAAACACAGCCCTTTTTCAATGTGTTTTATATATGTGGACTTGAAAGCTGTGCACCTGACACTAGGTATGTGTTCTGTTTAGAAGCCTTTGAGAAGAATAGACATTGAAGAAGTTGATGATGATGACGACGTACAAAAAAGTGCTTTTCCCAGCAGTTCTTTAGTTAATAATTGGAGGGATTCTACAAATATTGAAACAACCGAGAAGCTCGGTGAAGATCACTTTACTTCAATGGACATTCCAAAAGCAAAACAATTGAAAATAGAAGAAATCAGTGATACTCCAACAGTACAGTAAGTATAAAAATTCCAGTTATTTCTGAAAGGTAAATGTAGCTGAAATCTTCATTTTACAGATTTCTACATGTGACGTTACAACATATTTTGTAGAGTTTTGTTTACCAGAGGAAATGTTTAAAAAGCCCTGTGATTCTTGCACATCTCCCTCTTTGGTGTTGTTGAAACAAATATGATCTGTTTAGGAAAACTACTTAACATGAATAATTCTTGACCATACTTCCCAAATATATAAAAGTAGTATTTTCACATTTATTCTATGGTCTTTCTTGTGGCCTTTATCCTTAACATCTGTGATTTTTTTTGAGATATTTAAGGAGAGCTTAAACATGTTCTTTACACACCAGTGCATCTTGTGCAATGAAAGGCACAGAGATGACAGTGTCACTTACTGTTCTCTCCTCTACTGAGCAGGAAGCCTTTAACTTCAGGTTTGCTCAGGGTTCCTGATGGTGACTGTATTGTCTAAAAATAACCAAGTGTGACTGGGTGAAAGTAGGCTGAATTGTAGAAGTTGTCTGTTTCTCAACCAAGTGCTGCAGCTCTGCCCGTTGTCTGCCTCGGATAGGGTTTGTATACACCAGCCTGTCTCATCATGTTAATAGTAGATCCTGTGTGTGACCATATTAATTGATGAGTTTCTGTGGCAATCTCAGATGGATTTAGTGTGAAGTGCTGAAGTCAAAAGTATTTTTATATGTATAAGTTTTTTCCTATGACTTCTGAAAAACAAATGAACTTCAGTGATAGAACAATAAATAGCTCCACTGTAATCAGTGTTGAAAACTGTTCATCTGATGTTATTGCTTCACATTATGAAATTGAAGAAAAACAAGGTTTCTTTTTCAGGTGTATATGGTAAAAATTTGTACTGTAAAATATAGTTCTTTCCAGAAACAAAGTAGAGACAGACTGAGTATATTTATCAGCTTTTGCATAGTATGCGTATTAGTTTTTAAAGAAAAATTAGTTATAAATTTTTTCATAGTTCGAAGAGTTTTGTAGTTTCTTTTTAAAATGCCCGTTTGAGGAAAACTACTATCAATACTATCAATACTTCAAAACTTACTGTATTTTAGATTTTTTCAGGAATCCATAGCTACTGTTCCACTTATGTCAGTGTAAGATTCCCAGAGTGTTTCCTGGTTTCCTGGATTATGATTTTCCAAATCTCTCTTTCTTCAGGCTTCCCAGCAGTGTGAAAGGAATTTCATCAATTATACATCCGCCTTTGGCTATGAAAAAGAAGGTAGAAAAAGAAGTGAAAACATCAACTCGATCTGTGTCTCCAGTTCCTGTTATTCCTTCAAATTCTTTCCAGCTTGAGTCTGACTTCAGGAAGTTGAAAGAATGTCCAGAAAAAATGTACCTGTATCTGAAGGTATGAAACATGTACTATTAATCCCAGCTGATACTGAAGAATAGCCTGCATGACTGAAAAGGGGAGTTGCATTTAAGTTACATGACTTACTAGTGTATGGTATTTTTTTAACTAGTGGCAAATACTAAGTAGTTTGCTCCACATTTAAATGATCCTGCTCTTTCATGTGATTTCACTGACAGTGTGATCTCTGCCTAAGTCATTCCTATCTCTAACATTAGCCCCAGTTCCAAAAATGGTTAAATACATTAGAAGCCCTGCTAAATTCAGTTTGTTCAAATGAATACCTCTATGTTAGTTAGACATGGCAGCATTCTTATCTCTGAGCTGCACACGTACTTGAAACACATCAGTCTACTTAATAAGTTTTTGGTGGAAGATAGTTTTTTTGAGACGTTAACCTAGCTATCTTCTTGCAGAGCTCTCCATGTCTCCCAGAACAAAATTTATTTGTGTTCAATATAGACTAGATTTCATGTCAACTAGTAGAGCACTAATTTGTTTTCTTTTCTGGTATAATGCACTTATAGTATTACCCAAGGGATTATAAAAACTCATTTGTAATTGTAATTGTGACTCAGCTATGTTTGCCTTTAACATGTTTTTTTTTCTATTTCTTCCAAAGCAAATAGCACCTTCGTTTTATCCAAAGTTGTTCCAGAAGTCCTTAGATCCAGATTTGTTTAATGAGATACTGAAAATTCTACATGATTACTATATTGAGTAAGTTTAGTTCCTCCTTTGCTCTGTACAGGTTTACATTGCTTGTTGATACTTTGCTCAGTTCTTTCCCAACAAGAAGTACCTACTTCTTGTTGCCCAAAAGATTGTAAAGTGAAATTAGTCTTGAAATTTTTTTTACATGTAAAAACAAGAGCAACTCTGTAGAGGATGCTTTTTGCTGAGATTTTTGTAAACATAGATGATACATTCTCCTCCCCTTTCTCTCTCTCTGTGTGCATGCATGCACATACATATGTTCTTTCTACTTCCTACCAAAATGTAAAAAAATAACAAACTTAGGATGAGTTGTTTACAACATACCTTATAATAACTATTCTGTACCTCAGCAACAATCATTTTGCAATGCTAGCATGCTGCTGTGTAGGTGTTTACTTTTTTGCTTTGTGAGCTGAAGAGCAGTCAGGACATCTTGCAAGGAAGGAAGTTCTGTTGGTCTTTTAATATTTCTGAAATCTTTAATCTTGCTTGCAGTTACTGAATCTTTCTGTTCAACAGTAGTTATTTTTCTGTATCTAATAATCTTTTCATTTTAGGAAAGAGGAGCCATCACTCATCCTTGAAATCCTCCAGAGGTTATCTGAATTAAAAAGATTTGATATGGCAGTAATGTTTATGTCAGGCTCGGAGAAGAAAAGTAAGTAATTTGGTAGTGCTTTTTTAAACTTGGATTGTGATACTATAGAGTCTAACAAGGGATATGTAAAATGTAGTGCTGCTCTTCATGAGGATCTTAATGTTGGAAGATGTGCGAATTCCCTAGTGGAAACTAGATGTACTTTATTTTCTTTAGAGTTCAAGCTCCATAGATGTACTACTGTTTTTATTAAATCATCAGTAATAGAGGCCATTAAACAATTTAATCAAGTCTGTTGTGTCCTCCCCACATTGCCACTGCTTGACTGCCTCTTTCACAAAGGTACTAAATTGGTTAGTTTTACACATTGGTGCTTTCCAGCTTACCTACAAAATAAACTGTAACAGATAACATCTCCAAACACTCAGCCAATTTTCTATTTTCCA
>JAUBOD010000186.1:684002-700537 GCA_032353885.1 Nothura maculosa
TTAATTTAAGTATAGGTAATGGGAAAGAAAGAACGGAAATAGACTACCATCTGGAGAAATTAAAATCTTTTAATATGGTATCAAAAGCAATTGTGTCTATGAATCTTTCCATAACAAAGAGAAAAAGAAAGATTGTTTAATTTAAAGATGTTCCTGCTTATCATTAAGGGCAAATGAAACACATAAGGTTTTATTGTATGAAGGCACAATCTTCAACTGACTTGAACTATTATGCACTCCACTTTGTCCTGAGCTTAAATGAGATATGCAGCAAGAATGAATTTGATGTAAATTAGGCTTGAGTTGGAAAAAAAAAGTCGTGAGAAAGAAGCTACAGGTGGGTAAAAATGCCTTTCCCATATTTCATGATTTCTTCCATTTGTCCTACAGACTGGGAACTGGAAGAAAGCCAGAAAGAGCATTTCTGAGGCCAGGTAACATGGATGGAGAGCCCCAGCTATTCTGTGCTGCAGCAAGAGGGAAAGACAGAAGAACCCAGCACTGCCTGCTTGGCCTTCAGGCCAGGACTGGACTTTTCTACCTCAACTTCTGCTGAAATCGCAGTCATTCTTCCAGTGGAAAGGCGAGTTAGCTAAACACAATGAATGAAAAACGCCACTTTTAGATAGTAAGCTGTATGTCACATATTCCTCTCACCAGCTGTGAGTATATGGTGACATATGCAACATACATTTCCCATCTGTGCTTTCAAAAACATCTTCCCTCAATTAAATCTACATTGTGAAAACAGGCAAGCATGAATCTTTCAACGTTCTTCAGTGTTTCTTTGGGCTTTACACTATACTTTTGTTCATCACATGAAGGTTAGAGCAATGCTCTTTTTCCTCATAATGCCTTTTATCTGTGTACACAAGTGGAAGAAAAGCAAGGCGAAATATAAATAGCTTTGTTCAACAGTTTCTACCTAAGAAGTCTTTATTCCAAAGAAAAAAGGATGACAAAGTTTAGAGTCACAACAAAATATACCCCGTGACTCTTTTTGATTGGTAGGCTGTGCTGCAAAAGCCAGCATTAAACCTGATTTATAAAAGAAATACACAATGAGAAATATCCAGTGCTAGGCTCATGCTTACATTTGTAATCTGTAATTTATTTTTCTAAATCGTCTTAAAGAACGAAAAATGTACAAACATTATTATTCCAAATAAAATGCAGGGAAAATGCACACAGAAAAAAATGGACATCGTGACAACAGCAATAAAAAAAACATATATTATGCCAAGCAGAGAACAGTATTCCTAAAAGCTCAGGCTGAAGTAAATTACATTTAAAAAAAGTCAGAATTTTTTCTTTTCAGACTGTTTTATGCTCAGCCTTCTTCACTTGTAAAACATGTCCTTGAGAGACATGATGTACTCAAAAGCAATTGCCATTTTATATTCTTATTTAAGAGAGCTTTTTAGCCTAAGGCATTAAAGTTCCCATATTCATGTTGGAGTCTCTCAAGTAAATTTAATAATTCTTTAGCTTAATTATTGAAATCTTTGCAATTTGCATTCAGTAGGCGCAGCAGTGTGCTGCTGATTTAGAGGGTATGAGAATATGTGCATTCTCAGCAGTACTGGAGACATAATCAGTCATCAGTTATGTTGGTTCCCACATAAAGCAATGATGGGCAGAGGGATTTTTGGAGGGCTAGTAACCCATTTGGAATATTTCTTTTTCTGCCCTAGTAACAGGGCCTGATCCTGGAGTCTAACCATGCAGAAATCCCAAGCAAGGTGTTAGGCAGTGCTGTCTTTATGGGAGCGGAGCTCAAGATGGGCTTCTGTCTACATTTTCAGTGATTCGTTGTGGAATTCTCTTACTATCTGGGCATATATGAAAAACCTGAAGTGCTCTCTGCAAATGGATTCTTGTCTATTTTGAAAAGTTGTACAAGATCATGGCCCAGAAGAATATACAAAGATACAAAACCTGATTTCTCTGCAGCTACTGAGAGGAAGTTTCACAACTATTTCTAAAATGTACTCTCCTCACACACTGGTAGGCTCTAAAAAGTACTGGTAGGTACTAAAAAGGATAGTTAAATACCTTCATAAATACTAGACTTATTTGGAAAGCAACAATCTTCAGTTTGTGGCCCATGCATAAAGTCCTATGTACTAAAACTGAAGCTGCTAAGGAAGATCAAAGTACTATGTTACCTTCAGGACATCACCCAGCCCGATGTGATCTGTACCTACAGGATTGAATTTTGGTGCGTACACTGACTTTCTGTTCTGTGTGTATATCACACCTTTTACCACCTCTGTCTTTCTCCTGGGGAAAGGAAATGCAGGTTCCTAGACAAAAGGAACATATGTTTGCCTCCAGGCACATCTCCAGTCTGGATGGTCAAACCCCCAAAAGAAGGTACTCATCTGCTGTTTTACCTAGAGGAATCTTTTAAGCTACTGCAATCATAAAATCTAAATTCAAATATATAAATATGTGTGTATATAAATTATATCTTTTGAGAAATCACTATGATCTCCAATTGAGGTACAGCATAAAGTGCAGAGGTTCTCACATCTACCTCTGATAACAAGGAAATAGGAGGTTTGATAGAGACAGGACAGTGTACTAGGGCCAAGAGCCCCATGAGTGAGAGTATTCATGTTATGCTCGTTGTGTTTTTAAACAGTAGGAATCGCTGTAAAGACATAAATTATCAGAGAGCGAAATTGCCTCAGCGTCAATGCCAGCTCAAATATAGCTCAGTAAGCAGATGTGTTTACTACAGCTGACATATTTAGATCTCCCCAGATTCACAGTGACAGCACAGAATTACAGTCTCTTTCATTCAAAAAATAATAATAAAAAACTATGTTGCCATTCACCTTTTGTAGGAGCTTGGAGGTTACAACATGCATGAGATAAACCAATAAGGACAGGAAAAAGCAGATAGAGTTAAAGAAAGGAGGAAACAGTTTCCAACCTTTCTTCTGAGGCCTGGCTTCTTTATAGGGAAGGAAGCATGATTCTTTGTATACATATCTAACTTCGGAGTAGGACTTGCTTTGAGTGAGACCAAGGGGAATATCCTATTTTTAATGATTTATGATTCACAAAACCCAAGGAGGAAGGAGGCAAGAGAGAACCTGAATCCATAGTATGAAGCTGAAGACATTCTCCTGGGAGAGGCTGTTTTTGTGAGGCAGTCAGCTCTGCTATTTCCACTTCTGATGGCAGAAGGACACACAAGCCTGAATCTTGTGACTTGTATCAGCTCTATCAATACAGCAAAAAATCCTTTTTCCTGCCTTTATGTGACAGTCTCCTGATCCTTAAAAATCTCACAATTTAGAAGGTTATTTCTATGAATAGTTATCAGAAGAAGCTTTGTTGCTGATAGTTATCCACTTATATCTGATATATCTTATCAGATAGATATCTATATTGTTAAGGGAATGTTAAAACGCTTGCTTTATTTTTTTTTCTCCCTGAGGATATTTTCACAGGCTATTTCACAGTGTTTGTGCCTTTTAATTATGAAGTATAAACATCATGTCAAGTTTCCAGAAGATCCTGTTCCATACGTATTCCTTCTGGCTTTGAAAGAGCTCCCCAGAGAAAATTACAGGAAATTGGAAGATAAAGGAATTAATAAATATGTAGCAGCAACACTTACTATGAATGCAAAACAAGGCAGTAGAAGTAACTATCATGCTTAATCCTTCCTAGCACCTTCCTCACACATTCCTTTCACAGCCATTGTGGTAGAAAATGTTTAATCTGGTGGCTAGCATCAAGTTCTCTTAAAAATATTATATAAAACCTCATCACTGAGTATGGCTACTATAGATGAAGTTTTTTTCTTATTTTTTATTGATTCACTGGAATAGGTTATTGATTTCCTTAAGGGAAGAACTAATTCCTAATAAAACCTATTGATATTTTAATATGAGAACCTATTAAAGAATTCTTGAAAACATGACACTAAGGTAAATTCTTTATTAGTCTGCTGTCATCGAAAACAACTCTCCTACCTATTTTAAAGATGAAGTACTGGAAAACAATATTGAGGTATGAGATTGCTGCTTTATTATGATCCTGAAGGTATACAATTAGATTTTTTTCTGAAAGATTTACTGTTTTTAATTAGAATCAAGATGGCAGACTGAAGCTACACTTATAACAAAATCTTAAATTTGCACTAGTGTTTTGACAGAGGCATCTGAGGTAAGTATTATGCCAAGAACAGGACAGCCCTCTGAATATTTTGATTTCAAAAGCCGAATGAAACTAATGATAGTGATTTAAATATAAAGGATTAAGTACATCAGCCAGGTGCTTCTCTGAAGAAATAGACTGATGTGAAACAGCAGCAAAACAAAATAAACATTTTTTATCTTTTTATTGGACTTTTAGCAACAAATATACGGAATTCTAACTGCATGCCTGAAGTCAGACCTCTCATAATTTCTCTTTGTAATGTAAATGAAAATCAATGATTAATGTAACTTTTCTTGAATGGGTACTAAAACTGCTTCATCTTTTTGATGAATCTCTTAGGCATATATTGCAGTTTGCATTAAAAAGAAAATCAGATGTGAATTTACTGAGCAAAGAATATAGCCCTTCCTTTATTCAAATGCATGTTTTATGTATATTCACTTGTGTATCACACAGTAAGGACGGGAGAGTGATCCTGAACTACAGTGGTACCAACAGCCTTCAGCCTCTTTTTCTTCTTGTACATTGTTACTTTGACCCATCTCTAAAATATGCATATACAGTTATGGGTGAAATGCTGTCCCTTCACTGGTTGTGAACTGGATTTCCAGGGTATTTTCTCAGGATAACTCTGAAGTCTTGATGCCCTAGTATTGGCTGTAGTTGTCTGGCTAAAGACTGATACTTAATTCTATAGACCGATAAGATATACCATATGGGGCAAGAAGCTGTATTTATACACACTGTCTTTGTATCAAGACCAGTAGTTGTATTCATATAGTTTGTGGAAAGGTATCTGGATCTGATCTAGAGATAGGAAGTGAAGAAGAACTGCCCTCTCTTTTAATAGCAGTTTCTAAATTTTACACCATCAAAAGGTTCTGTACCTAAATTCTAGTTTGATTTGCATTTTTGATTCTAGTACCTAAATTCTAGATTGATTTGCATTTGCATAGACTTGCTAAGTTGCAGCATAAGGCAGTGACTCTTGTGTTAGAAACTGGATTATACAGTGCTAGTTCTGCATCCCAGGCAATCAGTTTCACTGGCCAGAATGTCCATCTGGTGGGGACGTAGCTTTCTATTCCAGATCCATCCACATCCACAGTGCCATGTGGAAGTGGATGTGGATGCAGATGTGAATGTAGATGTGGAAATGGATATTTGAGTAAAGCTGGGACTGGTTGGGTTCTTCTGAATAGACACTGCTGTTTTTATGAGATCGTCCAGCGAGGAGCAGCTGTGCTCAGTCAAGAGCTCAGTTTGGAACACAGTTCGCAGCTGGAAATATAAGCTGCAGCAAATAATCTATTATCATCCTTGACTTGTTTGGCTTTTGTTTTCTATATCTTCCTTGGGAGCAAGAGCCAAAGTTGTGTTTACATAGCTCTGTTCCTCCTTGGCAATCTCCTTATCCCTTTGGAAACTAAGTGAGACACAAAACTGCATGATTCAGGCACATTCAAGTAACCCTATCTTTGCCTATTCATAAAGCTAGCAGTGCAGCAATTGGCAGTTTTGTGTTTTGTCTCTCCTTTCAATAGTAGAACTAGGAAGGCACACACAGTATTATCAATAAGATAACACATGAATGCAATGAAACAAGCCATAAAGACAGAAATTTACTGGGATCTGTGCTGACACCAGAAAAACCTACAATTTCTAATCAGGATTCACAGCTCAGCATCTGGAAAAGGTGCAGAGTAGGCTCCACCAAGGGCAGCAAGGCTGGCAGGGAGCCCTATAAGTCAAGAAAAAACTGTTTTGAGTCTCTCACCCCTGTTCTAAGATTTGAGTTTCACCACTCTGAACCTCTTTAAGTCCCCAATGCCTTTGGCAGTTTTGTTTCCCAGAAGATTTACCAAGGGCAAATCCACAGTCATTGGGTAGATGGAGCAAGGAGTAGAGAATGAGTTCAAATCTTTCCTTGCCCTGGAAAGCAGGAGTTGAAAAATATATTGTACTTCTCAGATACTTGTCTTAGCTGATGTCTATCTGTTCTCTACTTTATTGTTGTTGTTTATTAAAGCTACAATTGCTCTATTCAAAACAAGAAGTTAATGAGAGATTGAAAGCCTCTTTATACTCGGCTGCCAGGGCTACTCATAGTTAAATGATCAGATGGGAAATTGGGATTTAATGTCCTCAGAAGGGAACAATCTAGAGAGTCATGTGCTAGGTAACTCATCTCATCTATTGAATAAAAAGGTGCACTTTTTGTGGCATATCCAGCCTGACTGGGGCATGTCCTGAGGACAAACTAGACAGTTTTGTAAATCTCAGCAGTGTTTAAACAGAGTATTTGTATTGAAGAGTTTTGAAAGCCAAGACTGAGCATGCAGCTCTGAGCATGCATAAATTCAAGACTTTAGGCACCCGAGAAACTTTAATACCAGAGGGTGTTAAATTAATACCACAGGGTGAGAAAAATAGAACTTTTAAGCAGGAAATTTCGTTTCACAATTTTATGTTCCTCAGTTCCACCCACGTCCTATTTTAAGTGCCCAAGTCTATGATTGGACATAATTCATAGTCATTAAGAATAGTTCCTTAAGAAGAGTGAAACCTGAAGGTGATTTTTTGTCAGAGATTGTGGAAATTATTGTGAAAATAATTAACTACAGTGATTGTATGAGAGACAAATGTTCACATTGAACAGACTTCTCTCACAAATACCAGGGTACATTACACAGGATCGTTCAAGACTAATTTATAGAACCAAGTTTCTCACTAAGACATCCCATAATATAATTAGTGTTATAGTATAGTAAAAAAAAATCTTAACCAAGGAAAATTATTCCTAAAAGTATTTTCAAAGAGCACATTGATATCCCTATGATGCAAATTATTTTAGAGTTGATGTTTATGAGTGAGGATGAGTATCCTCTACTTTTTATCAGAACCTCTCTACTTAATTAAAACAACATATTTGGATTTACTCACTCTAAGCCATTTTGCATTACCCTTATACATGTTGACATGTAGATATTTTCAATTAATGAATAATTTTTGCATTACACAATAAATAAACAGCTCTCCAAACATATGAGAGAGACATCTTCCCTGTATAATGACTTCATGGCAAAATTAATTCTCACAGAAAATAAATAGTGAAGGGAACCTTGCAAATATCATTCTGATTTAGTATGCTCTGAAAGTTAAAACTTCATTATCAAGTTCCTTAAGCTGTCTGCAAGGTTTAAAAAAGTGAGACTGTTTTCTAGATGAAGATTCTGCATCATTGGCCCACAGCATACGAACTGAGCAATGCTTTGGCCATTCCTTTGATCCTGTAGAATTTATTTTCCTTCTTTTTATTGCTATTTCTTTAACCTGTTATTGAATGAATAAATATGCTGAGTTCTTCCCAGCACCTCAGATTTGACAGTATCAGAGGGATCAAGTCTGCTGTTAAGTAATGAATAGTCACGACAATACAACATACATATTTTGGATTCCACTCCTGTAAAGTGTAAAGAATAGGATCAGCAAATTTTAATCTAAATGCAATATCGACCTTCTTTCTTTCAGTCATATTCACCAGAGTACTGCTAAATTGCTTTGTTTCAAAAATGCAAACGATATTTGTGTTTTTTTTGTGATTACTAGCAATGATAAGATTACTTATTTTGGATCTCTCAGATAATGATAGAACCTTTGAATCTGTCAGACTAGTTACTATTTGGAAAACACTGCAAACCTGAATAACAATACCAAATGCTGATGCACAGACCAATGGATTAAAGTTGGATAGCTGATGGTGCTACTATCTCCCATGTATTTTTCCACTATACTTTTACCCAAAAATATCTGCTTTTACAGATGTTCAGTAGAAAAAGCTGAACATACATGAAACAGCTCCTGAGTCTCTTCAGCTTACGGCATAGCATATTATACAGCTCCAAAGTAGCTTTGGTTTAGTTGTGTAGGCTGACAGTCAAGAGCTATAGACACAGTTCACTTATTGGGATGGCACGATCAAGAGAGGAGGAGGTGAGCAAACTGGCATAGTAATCAACCAGCTCATTTTAATCTGCTTATGTGTGTGTGCAAATCAACACCCACAGCTATGCAGTCAAGGGAAAAAAAGAAGAAGAAATATTGCACTTTCAGACTGAGATCATTCCAGTTACTTCTCAACTGGTAGGATGAACTTAGTACCCTACAAAACCTAAGGCAGTGGAGTTAAAAGAAGCCCTACCTTACCCCTGCATAACTTGCTGCTGGCTATCACAGTGAGTTACAGAATCAAAGAATCACAGAATGGTTAAAGTTGGATGGGAGCTCTAGAGATCATCTAGTCATAGACAGCTAGAGTGTCGCAGCGTGGCACAGCGTGGCATCCATGCGGGTTTTGAAGATCTCCGGAGAAGGAGACTCCAAACCTCTCTGAGCAGCCTATTCCAAGGCTCTGTCACCCTCACAGGGAAGAAGTTCTTCCTCATAGGGAGTTGGAACTTCCTGTGTTTCAACTTGTATCCATTGCAGCTTTGTCCTGTCACTGGCTACCACTGAGAAGAGTTTGACCCTCTCCTTCCTACATTCTCCCCTCAGGTACTTCTGTATGTTGATAAGATGCCCTCCCAACCTTCTCTTCTCCAAGGAAAGCAGGCCCAACTCACTCAGTCTTTCCTCGGGCAATATATGCTGCAGTCCTTTAATCATCTTTATTGCTCTCCACTGGACCCTCTCTAGAAGCTCTCCCTTATACTGACTTAAATTAGCATTTATCCTGAATTGCTTCTGTTCTGGAATGTTATGGTATAAACTAGTGAAAAAAAAAACAGTGTTTTCCCCCAGGCATCAGTACAGATTAGGGGTTGGCATGCTGGAAAGCAGCTCCACAGAGAGGGACCTGGGAGTCCTGGCTGACAACAAATTAACCATGAGGCAGCAGTGCTCTCGTGGCCAAGAAGGCCAATGGCATCCTGGCTCTGCATCAGGAGGAGTGTTGCCAGCAGGTTGAGGGAAGTGATCCTGCCCCTCTACTCAGCTCTGGTGAGGCCGCACCTGGAGCACACCTGTGTGCAGTTCTGGGCTCCCCAGTATGAGGGATGTGGAACCTCCAGAGAGGGTCCAGAGTAGAGTGACAAAGATGGTTAACGGATTGGAGCATCTATTGTACAGAGAAGACTAAGCGAGCTGGGCCTGTGTAGCCTGCAAGAGAAGACTGAGAGGGGATTTGATCAATATATACAAGTACCTGAGGGGAGAAAGTAAAGAGGATGGGAGCCAAATTCTTCTTGGTGGTTTCCAGGACAGGACAAGGGGTAATGGGTATAAATTAAAACACAGGAAGTTCCATCTGCATGGGAGGAAGACCTTCCTTCCTATGAGGGTGATAGGGTTCTGGACCAGGCTGCTCAGAGAGGTTGTGGAGTCTCCTTCTCTGGAGATCTTCCAAATCCACATGGATGCCATCCTGTACCCCATGCTCTGGGGCTTGAGCAGGGGGGATTGGACATCCAGAGATCCCTTCCAACTGCAACCTTTCTGTGATTCTGTGTTTTTTTTGTCCCTGAAACTGTAGTTACTTATTCTCATACTTCCACTATGTGTATCTGCTCTGCAAGATGTGTCTCTGTTCAAAATCCTAGCCCTCTCTGGGGGCTATTTTTATCTCTAGAGAAATATTCATCTGTTCTTACTGTGATTATTTTTTACTGCTTTGTGTCAATAATAAACAAGCATCTTCACACTTTCGGGTAAGTGAAGATGTGATGAAGAGAATTAGTTTTCACTAATAAGCAGTTATTACCTAAATCACTGCAAATGAGTAACTATTACTTGTATGCAATTTATGATACTGCCATACAGATTTATGTGATTCTTAAAAACTTCATCTAGATTTTATGAGTGCAGCCACCAAGCTGCAATTCTTTTCACTGATAATTAAGCCAATTCATTATACTCCATCAAAATGTTTAAATTAATGTAATCACTTTCCTGAAACTTTACAAAGGTACAGGTTTCTTGTCTGATTGCATGAAGCATTTGCATACCTACGTAATTTAAATTCGTAAACCTTCAACTTCTATGAAAATGAATTCTTTTGCACACTCTTTTATGTCTCATGTAACATTTATTAACTTCTTGAAAGAATCATGCTGATAAGAATGCTTCATTTTAAAAAACCACAAAACATTTCCTACATTTGTTTATACTAGTCTTTGGGAATTACATTTTAGTTGTGAAAATGCATGTAGTCTAAATATGTGTCTAGCCTAGTCTAAATGGCACAAATTTACATAGTCAGAAGATATGCAAGTCATTTTCTCTTTGACACAAGAAGTATGCCTAAGAATATCATGAAATGAAATATAAAAGAAAAATCTATATCCCTAGAAATTATATGAGAATATTCCTGTTTTAAAGAAGTGAGATATCCAGCCTTCAACTTTCAATGAAAGTTACCTTTGTGCTTAGAAATGCAAGTGTTCTTTTCCTTTTATTCCTAATATTCTTTTGTTATGTTCTTAAAATTATTTTCCTATTTCTCCATCTTTTCCTATTTCTCTATCTTTTTTTTTTTTTTAATAAATTAAATGAGGTTAATATCTCACTTTTGCTCTTTGGAACCTTAGAAATAACAGCGATTATATGAGCTGGCTTTGCCAAAACATGTCAGCTCTTAGAGCTCCCATTACTGAACTCTACCATGCAAAGATAAAGCAATCTACCTTCCTACATCTCCGGGGAGGTAAATGGGGTACAGTATTTCTAAAGCATTTTTTTTTTCCTTTTTAAATTTTGTTTTGTCTTTTGAGAACTGACTATATCCTCAAGAGGAAATGAAACAAGATTTGCTTTGCTTTGCCCAAGGGTGATGATGTACAGCAAAATCCATTTACGTGGAATACAATTTAGAAGTCTGCTTGGGAACTAGACAGACCTTATTGATTTAAAACTCCTTACACATGACAGAGGCAAAAGTTACTAAATAATAAAGTCTGAGACTATTCCCCGGATATTTTAATTTACAACTAAATTCCCCTCCTCTCCAAAGTAGTCTGGCTGTATTCAGGTTGGTGGTGGAAATGGCAATATGAGCTTCCACTGCCAGTCAGTTCCACCCACTCTGGCTGTTGTCTTGGGACTTGCAAGTTATCCCAGACCAAAACCATGCTAGGAACAATGTTAACTAAATGTTGCACTAAAAGTGCCTACTCCTTGACCCTATTTTACTGTGCAGACTTATAGACTTAGTCTTATAGATGTAGTCTTGTTATGCTTAGTGCACTTAAGAATCACTAAGGAGAAAATGGAATCATTTTTTCTAGAACAGTTTTTTCATCCATCTCAGCATATGAAATAATAGGATTTGTAAACCTGACTTATATGAAGCTTAAGTTTTGTCTTCTGTTTCATTTCAGGCCATGAAACCAGTTGCTAGCAAAAGCTGCCTCAAAGATATTGCACCTGAAAAAGATTTACTTTGTGTTTCTATTTCCTTTATAGCTTACAAGGTATTTTTAGTAAAAGGAAGCACACTTTCATCTGAACTTCTTGAACTGACTAAGTTGCTTTATTAGAAATTCACAGTACTGTTGATTATGGAAGGTTTCTGTGAAGATGTATAAAAATGCAAAGTTTACATATTGAGAAGTCCAAACAATAACCATTGTTGGAAATATGCTGTGTGAAGTTGGGATAAATGCAGAAAATATTTCTACAGATATGATGCTGTGTGATATTTTAGAGTTGCTGACTTAAATGAGACTTAGACATTCTGAAAAAAATGTTACAGATTTTGAATCAGATAGTTTCCTTGCTTCAGTACAGTCAAGTTTACATGAAACTTTCATTCAATAGAGTTCTATATTAAAAAAGCAGAAAATTATAAAAGTGTCAAAGATCTTTTTCAAAGTCTTTGAATCTGCATTTAAAGACCACTTCTCATGTAAAGTAATTGTCAGTGATGAAACATTTGAATAAAATGCTCACAATTTGTTTTTCAACCCAAACATCTTTTTCTCCATATAAAGTAAGAAAATAAATGATTGAAAAAAATAAAAGAAAAATCATCTGTATGTTAAAGACGTTTTCCTATTTTTTCTGTTTTTTTTTTCCGATTGATTAAAAAGCATATTTTCACAACACTGATACAGATAATGAGCCTAAGTTTGTCACCCTTAGTTATGCTGCTTCCCAGATTAACGAGGAATGGTAGCATCTGGTATTCAATCAAGACCTATTTTGTTTCATTCCTGCAAATCTGTGTTCAATTTTGCTCTGTTTTTTTGGGAAAAAAAGAATAAAAATCACATTCTGGGGTATATTTTAGATATTATTTATTTTAAACTAGATTTAAATATATCTTTAGTTTCTATATATGTTTTTTCTATCATCTAGTAAACATGTACTCATCTATTTAAATTATAGAGTCATTATTAAAATCTCTCAACAATGAAAGAATTAGTCTTTTCTTATCATGAGCTGCAAAATGAATCAAGAAGGCATCAGGAAGGAAATTAGTATCTGCATAAACTTGTTGAATAAATGAATGTTGCTAAGAGCACCAGATGTGAAAAAGACAAAAGACTAATTGTCAGCTCCAGCGATGCTAAATAAATGTTTGACTTACTGAGTATAATGAAACACTGCTGTTAGTGGGAGTTGTGTGAAAATTGTTAGTTCTTGAATCATTGTTTCATGTTAAAAATACTGTTTAGGTGGTATGTTTTATATGCATAAATTATGCATATTTATATGTTTATTGATATACATACAGATCTCCAGGAAAATTTCTCTTATTGTAAGATTTTGTTTTATAACATACAAGTCATTTTTCTATAAACAAAATTGATCATACTAATATTAAGGGATTTTAATTTTAAACATCTTCACAATGTCTAATTTGTTTCCATTAGTCATCATTTTCTGTCAGATGAAGTGTCTTTTAAGAGCTATGGGTTGTCATTTGCAACCTCACAGGGCTTTGTAAAAAATAAGTCTGAAAAATCATAGTGACTCTTCAGCTTGTTGAAGTTACAACATGTTCAAGATGTCACAGAGATTCGCCAAATGCCATATGACTAAATACTCATTAAAAAAAAAGGAAAAGAAAAAAAAAAAGCTATAATAAGAACCAGCTGAGTCCTGTAAGCATAATTAACAGGAAGTGTGAGATCCTTTTTTCCCATTGCTAGTACTATTCTCTCCAAAAGACCTTCAAAATGGATGTCTTTGGCATATCAGGCATGTTAATTCATACAGCTAAAGCAGAACAGAAAATATAAATAACTGTAAGGGAAATTTTTGGACATGACTGTCATTTCCTTAATGTTAGTAGAACAATGAAGTTAGAAACCTGTGAATATTTTTAATATTTTCCTATTTAAAGAAAACAGACTGCCTATAGTTTTTGGATAGCTGTCTATATTAATGTTGTGAAAACACTAGGAGTACTCCTGAAAAAGAGAGAGAAGGAAATCTCTCATATTCTTTTGCTATTCTTTCAATAGTTTTGTGTTTCCAATTCAGTTTAAAACATAAAGTAATTATTTTTTGGTTAGCACACCCAAGCAGCACCAGACCAAGTGTTAGTATGCTTGCTATGCTGAAGAGATACCTGAAGAGTCTTTGTTGCCCAGAAGATGCCAAATGGGAGGGGAAGAGCTAGCCTCCGCTCTTGCATCAGCTCCTCCACACCAATAAGTTATCTTCTGACTCTTTCTCTTTCCTTTTAACTTTTTATTCTTTTCCATCTTTATGCTTTTCCTCCTGAATCTTTCAGCTACTGATGATCCCCAACTCCTCTATCTCTGTCTGCAATTTTACCCTTATGGTCTTATATGGTTCTTTCTATAGATTTTTTGTGACCTTTTTCACAACTTAATTATCTTTCTCAGGAGCCTGGGACAATTAATGCAGTTGAGATGTGTTAGAACCAGGCCAGACAGTAGGAACCAGTTCTGGGGTAGGTTTTAGAGAGGATTACAGAGCACAAAAGTTATGTTTCTGTTGGATAATTTCAGTGTGCCAAGCTCAGAGAGGATGTAGAAATTATTCCTCTGCTGAACAAAATATCTCCCTTTTTCAGCAATGCTTCTTACAAGAAAAATGTTACATCTATGCTTTGTTCTTGTTTCTGAGTGCAACTGAAAGAAAATATCTATAAAACTAGTGACGCAGTTTGGCACTGACTACACAGCAGATGTCCAGATAGATATGCTTCTGGCATTATGCAAACTGGAATTTGGAAAAATATCTCACAGTCATCCTATGCTCTTGACTGATTCCTTATCATTCAGTCCTATATCAAGCCAGTGTCCTAATCTTCTTATCCCCTGACCCTCTCGTGTGATGCTTTTTATATAGGTTAGGTTTCTCTGTAAATAAACTAAAATAAGTGCTGTAGGAAAAAAAAAATAAAGCCATAGAGAAATAGTCACTGCTTATTTTGTAACCATATAGGTGCTTGCTTGGGATTACTTATGCATTTGTTTCATTCAAAGACTAATCACAGCAATTTGTGTCAGTCATGGAAGACTGCTTGGTGTGGATTCAAAATGCCATCTGCCCACCTACTGAGCATGTAACTTTTTTGTGCTGTGCATAAGAGTGCAAAATAAATGGATTTTAAGTTAGTATTTTAATGACTGCCATCTCTTATAGACACAGAAAACGTTTATTTTGCATGTTGTATCATGTATAAGTTGAACAGAAACATTACAGAGGACATGGACATCCACAAGTCTATGAAGCCGGATGGGATCCACTCAAGGGTTCTGAGGGAGCTGGAAGAAGTACTCACCAAGCCATTCTCTATCTTCTGTCAGAAGTTCTGGTCAACAGGGGAGATCTCAGGCAATTGGAGTCTGGACAATGTGACATCCATCTACAGGAAGGGGTGAGATGGAAGATCTGGGGAACTAGAGACCTGTCAGTCTGACTTTGGTGTCAGGGAAAGTTATGGAGCAGTTCATCTTGAGGGCAATCACACAGCATCACAACAAGGGGATCAGGCCCAGCCAACATGGGTTCATGAAAGGCAAGTCCTGCCTCACCAACCTGGCCTCCTTCTATGACCAAGTGACTTGCCTAGTGGATGGGGGAAAGACTGTGGATGTGGTCTTCTTAGAGTTTAGAAAGGATTTTGACACCGTTTCCCACCACATTCTCCTAAAGAAGCTCTCAGTTCATGATTTAGACAGGAGTACTCTTGGCTGGGTGAAGAACTGGCTGGGTGGCCAGGCCCAGAGAGTGGTAGTGAATGGAGTTAAATCCAGCTGGTGATCTGTCATGAGTGGGGTTGCTGAGAGGTCAATGTTGGGGACACTCCTTTTTAATATCTTTAGTGATGGTCTGGATGAGGGGATTGTGTGCCCCCACAGCAAAGTTACAGATAACACCAAGCTGAGAGGAACAATAGATCTGCTTCGGGGTAGGATGGTTCTGCAGAAGGATCTGAACAGTCTTGGTTGACGGACTGAGACCAGCTATATGAGGTTAAACAAGGCCAAGGTCATGCACTTCAGCCACAATAAAACGCTGCAGGCTTGGGGTAGAGTGGGTGGAGAACTGGGTGGCAGAAAAGGATCTGGAGATGCTGGTTGACAGCCAGCTGAACATGAGCCTGCAGTGTGCCCAGATGGCCAAGACGGTCAATGGCCTCCTGGCTGGTATTAGGAACAGTGTAGCCAGCAGGCCCAGGAAAGTGCTTGGCACTGGTGGAGGCTGAATGTCGAACACTGTGTTCAGTTTTGGCATCTCACTACAAGAAGGATATTGAGGTGAGGGTGTGTGCTCAAAGAAGGGCAACAAAGCTGGTGAAGGGGCTGGAGACCTTATGAGGACTAGATGAGGGAGCTGGAGTTATTTAGTCTGGAGGCAATAAGAGAGACATTATTGCTCTCAACTACCTGAAAGGAGGCTTTAGCAAGGCAAGGGGTCAATCTCCTCTCCAAAATATCTACTAACAGGACGATAGGAAATGACCACAAGTTGTACAGAGGAGGTTCAGGTCAGAAATTAGAAAGAATTTCTACATGAAAAGAGCGATGACGCATTAGAACAGTCTGTCTAGGGAAGAGGTGGCGCCACTGTCCCTGTTAGTGTTCAAGAAATGTGTAGATGAGGCACTTATGGATATGGTTTAGCAGGTATGGTGTCGAAGGGTTTACAGTTGGACTCCATGATCTTAAAGTTCTTTTCCAGCCATAATGATTCTTTCATTCTATGGTATGTGAAGAGGGTCACTAAAGCATTCTTTGGCTTCTGTGCCACTACATGAAGTGTACTGAGGGAAATTCCTCGAAAGTATTTTTTAGGAGATATTACTTGTTAAGTGGAAATGTAAGATGCTTCAGCACTAGGGGAGAATGAAGATCTAATATCTATGCTATTAATCTATC
>JAUBOD010000186.1:707071-739590 GCA_032353885.1 Nothura maculosa
AAAGAACAGTTTATCCAAGGTTAAACTACATTTCTACACCTTTCTTTCCTCTTTGTTTTCAACAATCTGAATAAAATGAATAGCTAATTTGTATGTGATTCTGAATAGCTAATTTGTATGTGATTCATGAAGATTCTTTTTTCTTTTTCTCTCATGTTTATTCCTGCACAGAAGACTGAATACTGCTCATATTGATGTAATTGGAAACCTGGCCATTTATTTCAGTAGCAGCCGGATCCAGCATTACGTAGGCAGGTTACTGTGTTTCCATGGGATATCCATTGTCACTATTCACTTTCAGTATCATACAGGCCTATTACAGGAGCACAAAGTACCATATGACAATTGTGGCATTAAAGATTAAAGATCAGTACATTGCAATCACATCCAAATTGGCAGCCTTAGTCTGGAACAGTGCTTGAAAGGAAAACTGCTCTATGGCAGACAAATGCTTTAAAAGTAGCTTGATGATTTTATTGTACAGTAATATATGCAATGTCTGATTTTCTATGGCAGACCATCAGGAATTTTCTAAATCATTATGTTCACTCTAGTTAGGACTTCCCGTAGCTCAAATTCGTCTAATTCTTTTTGAAGCTACCACATGAGTTCCATAAACCTATACAGTAACAATGTCTAGCTTTCAAAGCACTTTCATAAAACAGCTGTATAGAGTCCATTTCAAGCCATGGAAATGAATAGTTATTTTGACAGCCAACACAGCGATGCTGAGATACTAAGAACTACTTTCCACATCGTTAACCACAGCCTTTTCCCCTTGCTAGAGCAGTGAGTGAAAAAGTGCAGGCTAGTTATATCATGACAGCTTCTCAGAGGATTTTTTGTAGAGTATTAATCACGAATATCTTTTCATCTTTTGATAAAATTATTTTTGTTTCCATAATGGCCCAGGCATTACGTTTGTCAAACTGACGTGCCGTGATAGACAACTGGATTACTGGCATTTACCTAATTTGAGATCAAGTGTAGTAACCTTCCAAAAACTTCAACCCATCTGAAACATATCTGCCTTCTCAAACACAGACCCTGTGTTTATAACAACATCAAACATGTTCTAAGTCAACTCCAGCAAACATATTTTCAATAGCAATGGTCAGCTTAACTATTCTCTGGACTATTTGTCTTCAGTGGGATCAGTGAAAATGTCAGCTAAATTTTCTAAACAGCTGGATCAAATCTTAAAAAGTGCTTTGTAAAAAGATGACAACTATACATCTTCAGGGCTGAAAACAAAAAAAAAATCGAGTTTTGGCCCTGATACAATAAAAGGAAAAGTACTGAATATGGAAGAATCTTATTTTCACACATTTTTAAGTACCACAGTGGCCTTGTCCTTACCACAAGATGAAAAGCAGAGATGAGAGGGGATACTCATGTTCCATCATTTTCCATCTATGCTGAAGCTTGTTTGCATAAATTGGTTTTTCAGCTTAAAAGTTACATATTGTACTTAGGAAAATCCAGGGTGAGGCGATGTACTTTAGAATAGATCCTTGCAAACTTTACTCTGCTTTTACATTATCTCAGAATGAATCACTCCTTGAACAAGTACTTTAACCTACACTTCAAGGGCAATCCAGAACTTAGACTATGTGGTTTGTGCAGCTATAATCTTGATGGAGATGTAAGGAAAAAATAACTTGTCAGCAGACTTTAACCTATCATTCATGCTTTTTATTTAATTTAAGAACTGGGATATGAGAAAAAGATCGCAACAAATGATAAATAGATTGTCTTCTTTTTGTTAATCATGGTAAATTTAGTATTACAGGGTTAGAAGATGAGTAAGAGATTAGAATTCCAATAATTTCCCAGATATTGTAATGACATAAATAAATAAAATTTTATATAGCAGGGAACACTGAATCCACTAGTGTATGAGAGTACTGATTAAGAAGATATTGCATACATGGTTTATCTATACTCTGGCTGGAAAAGACTAGTAAGCAACATTTGGGTCCATTTCAAATATTCTTTTTTTTTTAAAATACCTCAAAATGTTGTTGTTAGAGTAAAACAAAGACTTACTGTTATAAGCAGTCTGTGATTTTCTACTCACAGAATTCACCATTTTATCAGCAGGAAGATATTTTTCCTTTTTTTGAAAAGGATCTGGAAATGGGTAAAATTTAAATTGACCATCTTGTAATTCAAAATGCTTTCCCACTTGGTATTACCTAAGGTAAGCCCAGGAGAATAAGAATGATAGCTATAAATTAATTAGCGTAAAATATTTTAAAAATACAGAAAATACACAACTTTACGAAGCACTTCAAACAAAATTTTTAACTAATTTATATTCAGTTTTCCTCAGAATTTTGATTTTGCCTTTTATTTAAAAGCAAATAGCTTATGGATAATTTTTTTAGTGATGATAAGTAGGCACTAAACAAATAAAAAAAAACAACAAAAGTAATACTGAAATGCTTACTTGCACCATCAGTATTTGGATGTCTAGAACAGAAATCTGTTTTGGCTGTGCATTGACTCTCTGAATTTCGAAACTCACACTGTACTTCCTTTTTTTTTGATGCAATTACTATGACATTATTCCACCACGCATCACACTGATGCTGTTATATTATGGGATGATGCCAAAAAGAGGTCTAGTTTTCCCATGTACTCTTTCGCTGTGGGGGTAGAAAACAGTAGCTTCTGATCTTCGTATGTGTGAATGTGGAGATGCCAGGGTTGCTGACTTTGTATTGGAGGCTTAAAAAAGGCAGATCGACAAACTGCAACTGAAAACAAATGAGTTGTTAGATTGTTTTAGTCCACTTTAACAAAAATGAAAATACATCAACATCTATAGAATCCTTTAAGTGCCAAAAATAACTCCTTTTCATTCTGGAGTCACAAACCCCAAAGTGCTGTGAGCACTTATGAGAGCAGGTGTGATATTCCTATTGTCAGTAAAATAGGAAGCCACTATAATGGCAATGTGGGGATGCAAACATTGTCCAATCCCAGCCACCATAATCCCCTCACAACCACAACATTCCCAAGGGCATAGCTCTATCAGCCATATGATGCCCTGCCCTATTATGTAACAAGATAAGAAATGGCCACTACATCAAAATGGGGATAGAGAGCTGAAATAGCCGACATGCAGGAAGGAGCAAAAAATATTTGTTTCTTTATCTTTCCTGACTAAATGAGTAGATAAAACACTTGAGGCAGAAGGGAACCATCTTCATTCATAATTTCTGTTCATACAAACACCAGGAGATCTGCCTCACAGTATGGATTACCAGGTTTCTTTTTCTAGGGAAGTATGTCACTATCATGAAAAATCTTCCACCTCAGATACAGAGAATGTGCATATTCTATAAGAATTATACATACCAGCAGTGTGTCACTGCAGAATCTGAACAGAACAGTTTAGTCATTCAGACAACTGTTCACTCATTTAACCTTGAAAAAGAATAAACTACACTCAATTAATAATTTTAGAGAGAGCATATTATAAAAAAAATGCATGTGTATTTTGCGCTTACATCTTAAATGACAAAGGAACATATTCTCATTGTACATTTGGCATCTTTGCATATACAGTTTTGCTAGACAAGCAATAATAATAATACGTTGTGAGTTTTGAGAAGTACCACGCCTGGATCAGCACAGAGCTGTGCATTTCATGTACTGGTGAAGACGTGCCAGATGAGGGGTAGTGAGGTAGATGCTTTAGCAAAGTTGTGATGGAATAAATCTTGTGATAAAGGATCAAATATATGAATATACTTCTTCACAAAAACATTTGATGATGAACTGCAATTTCTTATTACAGCAACTGAAATCATTTGGTTCTGTCCAGGAAGCTTTCTCTAGGCGAGGAATAGAAAAGTACATTTGCAGTTTTGATAAGGTAACAGTGTGAATTTAATTTTGTGTCTAAAAGGAGTAAAGAATAAAATTAATACAACACTTCTTTGACATTTATTCATTTTTCTTATCTTTCTATTATCTTTTTTTTCTGCTTGAGTCCTCTTTTGACATTTTAATGCATCATTTACAGTTATCTAAATTCTCCTGAGAGACCTTTGCACCTACAAACACCACATTCCATGTCATCCTTCAGAGTGGCCTAACATGTGACTTGCCTTCAGTCAGTACTTTTCCAGTAATATTCAATAATGCTATAGATGGTAGACTTTAAAACAAATTGCTTTCAGGTCATTCTTGATTCTCCTTAAATCACAAGTTCCATGCTCTCTCCCAGAACTATCTGGAGACTGCCTCCCTTTTCCTCCACTATTTTGATTTTATTACTTTGTCAGCTTCCATTTGTCCATTATATTCTCTGGGCTTATTTTCTTTAAAAAAATGTGCTGATACCAGAGCTAGTTTGGAAGTAGTGAGCTGTAATAGATGTTAACAGGTTCCTATTAAAGCATTCTCTAAAGTGGTTATAAATCCCAAAGAAAGAAGGTGTTTTCTCCACAAGTCCTTGTAGTTTACAGTCATTTCAAATAGAACCTTATTTCATGTCCTTAGAAGCAGAGAATTGTCTTCTCACCAGTGCTGCTGGACTTCTCTACCCTGAATGTTTTCTAAATAAGATATAACTTATCTTCTTATTCTGGAAACTTTGGCTCAAGTTTCTTTACTGTAGGATTAAAAACAAGACTAGAAATCATTAAATAGGTTTGTTGTTTGGGTGCATCACAAACAGCAGCAAGGAGAAAGATTAGGGGCTAAAACATCGTTTTGTAAGAGCTTCAGTAGTGCCTCTGGAGGAGTTCCCTTTTTTCAGCCCTCTTGTCCAAGGGTTCCAAAGAGTATGGGACACCTCAACTGCCCTCATATTCTCCTACTCCTTCCTATCCTGGCATGGGTTCTCCTGCACCTGCAGCTTTTCAATTAATTTGCTCCAGGAATGAGTAACCTACCTATTGCATTGTTTTCAGCAAGGCTTCCTTCCTAATTTGGAGGATAAAATACAGGCAAAATTGTTCATTAAAAAAAAAAAAAATCCTCCATCCTATCCATTCTAAAACATAAAACTTTAAAGATCTTTCTTATTAGGTTTAGTGTTATTTAAATCCTTCCTGTTTAGAGATAATGGTCAGTTAAAACACTTTATTGACAAATTCATCCAATACCACTCATAGATATAGACAACAGACATGCTTCCATTAATGAGAGGTATGCGTATTTCAATGTTTAAGATCAAACTACTCTATAGTCATGAGCCTGCTTATTTGAACATAACTGACAGTTAATTAGGACTTAAGGAAATGCTAATAAAAGATGAAGTTTTTTTATCTTTTCTCATACTGAATTGTACCTTTTTCTCTCTTTGTAGGTATCTTGAACTGACTCTTGCATCTTTCTACCTCTAACATGCCTACAGTTAGTAAAATCTTCACAGAAGCAAGGCTATATAGTACATCAAAATAAACTCACACAGCAAAAATGTTCTGAGTAAAAATAATTTTAAATAGTTATATTTAGTCTTAGGTTGTAATGAGAGCTTAAGATCTGACAAATAACTTGGATTAATAAGAATGAGTTATATAGAAGTATCTCTGATGATTTTATTGCTAATGAAAACATTTTCAAACATGGGAATCATACAGCACATTACTGGATGAAGTTAATCAAAATTCCATGGTAATCAAAAATACAGTTCCTTTCAATGAGTTCTACAGAATATCACATTTTCAAATGTGTCATTTCTGTTTATATAAAATCACTGCCAAATTGAAAATTCAAGGGAGCAATAGACATTTATTTCATGTAATTTGGCACACTATTTGGAAGACTATTTGAAAGATGCGACTTCGTGGGATGAAAAAGATATACGTGCATAAAACAATAATGTGCAACTTCCACAGGACTGCCAAGATTACAGAGACTACAGCAAGTAAGCAATTAATTTATTTCTGGACAGACAAGGAATACTAAAATCATAAGGAAGGCAGGGAACTCTAAATAGAGGTGACTACAAGACTAATATGCATTGGCTGACTTTTTGTTATAATCAAGTATGCATTTAAAACATACATTTTTTTCTGAAGATCTATCCAAAAGAATGTAAAATCCTGCATAATTTTATGCAGGCTATAAATTTGGCCTGCAAAAGATCTTCAGCTCCATTTGATACGAATGGGTTCTTTGGGTCAGACTTAGACATAAGCTAATGACACCTACTTTATCTTCTTCATGATTTTCTACAACTGGGCTGCAAGTATTTGCCACTGTGAAAGGCAGAGATGTAGTTTCTCACAGAGATCAGCTTATTGACTGCCTATACTGTGATTTGACAGTCCAGAACATTACCTGCTGAAGAATAACTCTTAGGATTTTCTTGAAGTCTATTTCAGAAACTTTCTCAGTCTGGCATTCAGAAAAGAATGTGATGGTCTCAAGAGAGATTTTTGATAGAGGCAGAAGGCAGTAAATCACTTTTATAAGACTCCTTCAGAGCTGTTTCAAATTGTTCTGTAAACTCAAAATAACCAGTAAGCAGTATTAACCTTTAAGCTTCTCAAAACAGATGCCAAATTCTCTACTATAATCTTCAGCACAGAATGGAAAGCTGGTATAAATGAGCCATCTATCATTCCAATAAGAAGAAAAAAATCCTTCAGTTTCCTTAAAGATCATCTGCTGCTATTATCTTCCAGGCAAGCCAGAAAAATGAAATTCTCTCTATCTCATCTCTGTTATATAATTGTAATGATTTTGGCAGACTATTGAATTACATGGAATTGAGACAATAGTTTTATAATTCAGATGAACCATATATTCAGGCCTTAGTCCATGCACTTTATTCCTGTTGATATTAATGGGTTTTACTTATGTATATCAAAAGAAACAAGACCACATAGTGTGCAACTGACCTGAACTGTCCAGCTTTAGTAACCTAAAATTAATTATTTTCATAGGCATTTCTAGAGAGTCATTCTTTGCACCAATCTGGTTAGGAATAAACATCGTAAGGGAGTCCTTGCAAATTCTCTTCAGAAGAAGTCTAGGTAACAATTATGATGTGGATGCTAAACTTTGAAGTGAGTAAAATAATGATTATATTAAGTAAATGATGAAAACGTAATCATTAAGATTATTATATCCTACTTCTTAAAACAATATGAATGAAATATGAGAATTTTTACTGCTTTAAGATTACTAATATGTACCAATATGCTTTGGCCTCAATTAGCCCATTGAATACTAAGCAGAGTAGCTGTATATTTGCTGTAACTGGGCAGAGAATTAGAAATTTAGGATTTTTTAAAGTGTATTTTAAATCTTATTGAAATTGCCATTGCTAGATTAGTTTTGTGTCAGTTTCCTTCATTTCCCTGTAGCTGCAAATGGCAACAGAAAACAGCTAAAGGATACTGAGAGAGCTTACAGTTCTAAGCACCTCAGCCTAAACTGTAATTTGAGAAAAAATGAAATTTACACATAGAAACAGTGGAAGAAAGCATATGTTATAAAGAAGTAGATCACAAAAGACAGATTGATATAATATCAATTCCAGAGTAAATATAGATTAACAGTCTTTTTTCTCCTCTAACTTGTCTGAAGCCCTTTTACAGATCTCTGAGTTGCATATTAGTAAATAGCAATAAATCTTGTCCATTTTTTTCCTGCAAACTCTAGGGAACTCTAGTGTCCAGGAGTACTGTCTTTTATTACAAATTTATTAGAATTGTGTAAATGGGAAGCCTGCTTTTCAACAAGTTTTTATATTCTTTTCCTGGAAGAGATACTAGCATAAGTAGCTGATTAAAGGGTTCCACCAGATACTCATTTTGATATTCTTTCATCTCTCTAAAATATACGCAAATATTCTTAGTACAAGACCCTAGAAAAGAAAAGTAGAGCCCTTCATTTCAGCTGTTAGTATAATTAAACTTAGTGGATGAGTTTCGGTATATTTTTCTGGGAATACATGCTTTCCAAAGGATACACTACTCCTACAGAGATCTGAGAATTTCTTTTTACTTGGTTTGATATTGTCAAGAAAATAAAGCCATCCTTTATACTATAGAAATTAAAAATGATTGAAATAAAGAGAGGTCTTCAAAATGGATACTAAAGAGAAAATCAGACTTTCAATAATCTCTGAAATCATATAATTGAAAGAATTATCCTCAAGTGATGTCATGAGGTAGCTAACATGATAGCAAAGTTGTTAGCTCTACTGATCTACTTTTAAATGTATTTCAAAATCCATTGCTTAGAATCACATTGACCAGTCAAAAGAATGAGGAGATGCTTTGGATCGTGGGGAAACTGCTTAGCACCCTGAGTGATAAGAGTCACTGTAGACATTACATTATTTTGCAACATGTTTTATACTCCAGTGTCGGAACAATGGGCTGAAGAAAGGGGAGCTAAAACACAGTAGCATATACACTTCTCCACAGTCTTTGACAAGTTGGACATTCCCAGAATCCGTGTAAGCTTTGCAGTGATGATTCTCTCTGCCTAGAAAGAGAAGAAGTATTTTGTTCCAGAGCCCTGGAACAGACTGTCCAAGGAGGTTGTGGAGTCTCCTTCTCTGAAGGTCTTCAAAAGCTGCCTGGATGCCACTCTGTGCCCCATGCTCTAGGTATCCCTGCTGGAGCAGGGATTTGGACTAGATGGTCTCTAGAGGTCCCTTCCAACCTTAACCATTCTGTGATTCTGTGAAAGAACTTGAATTCCTCCCCTCCTTTCAGATCTTTTTCATAATGATTTTATTAAATTTTGATATAGTACCAAAATGGGAAAAAAAAGAAATAAGATGAGCTTGGACAAATTCATATACAGGGACCTTGGGTATCACATTTAAGCCTACTGTGAAGAGATAACTAAACTGTGACAATGTTCTACTAACAATTGCTTCTATGGCCAGAACACCCCAGAGATACTCCAACAATAGCTGAAAAACTGCTTGGGGTAACTCATTGGTATTGCCTGACCACACCCTAGTTACTTCTCTGCTGTTAGTTGCTAATATAGGTAGATTGAATTTACTTTAGATTTCTATAAAAATGTTTTGCCTGTAGGGTAGGTTGGGATATTTTTGCTCATCTTGCTTTTTGCTGTTGCATATATCATACAAAGTTAATTAAGCTTCTTGTAAGGTCTGCAATGCTGTCTTCAGAGATGATAAAAGTCTTCACACCTAATCAGAAAGAAAGTTGATATGAAGAATTTCATGACTTCAGAAAAAACTGCTCCATAACACATGGCTCTAAACAAAACTGAACTGAGTTATCTGTGAAAAGGTCAAATTCAAACCGATTATTTCATTATTTCAAAATGATTTCCTAGTATTTTGGTTATGTGCGCAAGCAGCAAAAGAAAAATAAAATGTCTTCTAATAGAAAATAGTTGTAAGTCAGCTTTTTAGGACCAGCTATCAATCCAGAACAAACTTGAACTTTTTGGCACTACCTTTTAGCAGATAATAATATTTCAAATTTAGAGCCCCCATTTATCTTATTATAGTTAAAGAAATACATTTGATTGTAAAATCTCTCTGAACTAATCTTAAGTTTTAGTGAAACTTTATGCTAGCCTCCTTGTCCTGACGGTAGTAATTAGATAAGAAATATTGTGACAAGCAATCCCTAATTTCACTCATAATTCTAAAAAAATAACTAAAAAAAACCACATTGTTTGCAATTCTTTTTCACTTGGAATTTTATATCCATAAACATGCTTTTACATACTCAGGAAAGGGTTGGAAATAGGATGAGTTAAACAAGCAGAAAGGTTACTTAGGTTCATCACCATTCCAGGCAAAAAAAAATATCTTCTCTGTCAAACGAGGGAATATTTCAATTGCATATACATGACAAACGGATATTTAAATGTTATAATGAAATGATATTTTTGAAGTAGAATGACAAATGCAATTGATTATCATGGATTATCATAGAAACATATAAATTAAAAATAGGAACTCTTTTTCCAAACAGATTTTATGAATTAATCCTGTATGGTGTAACTTACTAGTTAATGCCCACGTGTTACAGAATAGTGATAAAAGATTGTAAACTTTTATTTGGCTAAACAGAGGAGAGGAAATTCTTGTATAGTATTTGTTGTATTTGTAGTTAACATTCTTATTCTCTGACTTATACTATAACCTTTTGGAACTTAAATCCTAACATAGAACCTGACCTTAAAGTTGCTTTTCAATGTCTGGGAAGAACTTGTGTCAAATATGTGTATGACAGCTGCTCAGAAGTAAAAGTGAGATTATGATAAAAACAGTTGCAGAGTGGAGAAATCACAACATCAAAGATCAATCAAAATATCACTCTATTATTAATTCACATACTTGAGAATTGCCAGGCAATGCTTTTCAGCTTCTTTCTTTCAGATTATTTTAGACTGTTCAAGAATGAAACTGTTTACCTATTCATTGTAAGCATTCTTACTGATTGAATAATGAGTAAATCAGAAACAGCAGCAATCTGGTATTGCAAAAAAAGAAAGCAAGATAAACACAGGTGAGCTTTTGGTGTCCTTAAGGATAGTGATGATGGTGATTCCTTAATTCAATGGAAAGTACAACTTTTCCTATACAATAAAATAATGAAGTATATGCAGAATCTCACTGAACTGTCATACAATTAAAAAATTAAGAATGAAGTTGTATTGATGTAACTACTTACAATAGTCATGCTTATACTGAAAAAAGGAAAGGATAGTGGAAGAGAACCCATACTTTCTATGGGAAAAAAACCCTTCAATAAGACAACATATGGAAATAATTTTACATATATGTGAAAATATGATCAACCAGTTTTCTTAGTGTTGAAATTCCTTGTTAGCTTGGTTTCAAGTTATTTGCTAAAACAAACTGATGATAAATCCTGATGATCTGACTTTCCAAATGACTCTAAAAGCTATCATTAATGAAAGCATACTACTTCTCTCCATTATTCTTTCATTATTGTAATTATATGTAAATGATATTCATCAGATTGTAATTCTTTTCCCTGAAAATCTGCCTTGAGCAGAGAATTCTCTGCATCATTTTCTCAGTAAATGATTCCATAAACTTTAGCACGCTTCTAGATTATGAAATGAAACAGGATACTTACTAATAGCCCTATGTTATCTCTTATCACTGTGTCACTTGAGAAGATATGTTAAGCCAAGATGCTTCTTAAATTTAGTACTTCAGTAGTCTGCCTCCCACTCTATGTGGGATGTTTTGAAGATATCTAGATATTACAATTAGAAGCCAAGAATTCATGGCCCTGTCCTTGGTAAGCAAAATTCTGCAGAAACAGAAAGTTTGAACAATTTTTTTTGAGTGCCATTGAAGCTACAAACCTAGACAGTAAGCTAATTTCTTGTAGCACAGACAGTAGGAAAGCTGCTTTCTTCATCTCTCACAGTTTTTTTTTAAGGATTTATTTAAAAGACTAAATTTATCTGTGTAAATTTAGATCATAATCCTGCAAGACTGTAGGCAGCAGTGATCCTGGCTAGATGGAATATCTGCCTACTAATGAAGAGGTAGTCTTGCATGTATCTCTGAGTATACATATGTACCAAATGCTGGACTTGCATACAGGAATTATTTTCCTCTAAATAATAAGGAACTTTATATTCAAGGAAAATGTGATCTTTTATTTTTCTCATTTAATTATTATCATTTTTAAGTTTGATCTGTAATTTTTGTAAAGGGATTGTCTATGCAGATTAGTAGAGAATATATGATAGGAGGGACAGGCATTTTTCTTTATCTGAACATAAACCTGGAGTTACTGGAAGAAGCAGTAATTTTAGTTTGAAGATAACATTTTAAAGTGGAGGAATGGCAAACATAAACCTAGGAGTAAGGATAGCCCGCAATGATGTAATTCTGTCATCCCACGGATGGACTCCGGATGGCAGACCACATGGGCGGCAATCTTCTTTCACTGCTTTCATTCTGTTTTAAGTAACAGACTAAATACATACCAAAATTTCAGAGCTTATTAAGGATAACAATTTTTTATGCAAATATAGTAAGCATCCTTCAGCTTACTTAAACATAGAACTCCTTGCCTATAGTCTTCTATGAAAGTGAAAAATACATTGCTAATTGTCTACCCTACTGAAAAAAATATGTTAATAAATTTGAAAGACTGTGGAAGTTGTCTGATATATGTACAAATTCAATGATGTGGCAGGAATGTCTGCAAACAAAAGTAGGACATCTACATATAGACAGAGCTAATTTTAGAATATGGCCGTCCAGATTTATTCATATCTCCACTTGAACGGCTGCCAATATTTTGACATTGGTACAAATATTATCAAGGAAATAACTCACATACCTTCCATCATCCTTTCTCCCATTGACATGGCTAAGTAGTTAGACTAAGGGTTTAGGAGATGAACATGTGGTAGATGTTCATATGCAAATATATAATTGAACTCAGAATGTTTATTTTTGTATATTTTGCATATATGTGCACATACATATTCTTAAATGGATAAATAAATTGACATCCAAGTTAATAATGACTGTTTTCCAAGGGGAAAATGGATGCATACTCGCCCACATCAGGGCTTATAAAACTCTATTTTAATCACCAAGTATTCATGTGACTTTCACATATACAGATATATATATATATATATATAGAAATGTACAATGATCAAAATTATATAGAGGAGATATGCACATGTGATTCTGAATATAGTATTACTTTTCCAGAAGAAAACTGTCTGATGACTTTGTAATGAAAAAAGTAAACCTGTTACCAGTTAATAATATTGCCACCCCCATAGTTCAGTATAAAATACGAAATTCTTAGCATCAGGGCCTTTTTAAATGCTCCCATTCTGTCAAGCATGTTTCTTTCAGGTATATAACTGAAGCCAATTTTCATGAAAATAGCCTGCTGTTTTCTCCTATTTCATGAGACAGAGCTAGCTCATCATGTTCCATTCCATTTCTTAGAAAGGTGATGGTGGGGGAAGTGCGCTGTCTCCAGGGAGTGCCTGCAGGAGTACCCGCTTGTCCTTGCCACAGCAGTTTGGAGAGCCTTGGGGAATACAGCCATTCTGCTGCCCTTGCACAGGTTTATTTGTTGTCTCACTTGTAGTAAAACAGCACTCACTATCCTACTTGAAGGCTGTGTTACCTGAGCAAGGTTGTTCTTCCTCCTGGAAGCTCCTAATGGATGCTTTTCATTTGAAGAGAGCAGCACAATTTGCAACAAAGAGCTTCAGAGGGATACAAAGGAGAGAAATGGCTCTTTGTACTATTTGTATTTCCTGTGCAACCAGAGTACAAGCCTTAATGTTTAAGTGGCTTTTATTAGAACTTCAAATAATACAAAGAGAGATTTCATAACAATATTTCTAAACTGTTAAGAAAATATATTGCACTCTAAAACTTACTCTCAGATTTTTTCGTGCATTATTGACAGTTTGACATTCAGAGATTGACAGCATGACTTTCAGACAATATAAAATTCAACAGTCTCTGAGTCAGACATTGACATCTATATAGAAGATTCGGCTTGTTTTTGTCACCTAGGTCCAGTCTCCAGTCTCTTCTATAATATATATCTAGTCATCTCACTAACACCGTGTCCTCACAAAAATAGAGAAGCATTATTATCATTGCTTTTCAAATAGGAAATGAATTAAAGCAAATTATAAGTGATATAGTGAAGATAACACAGAAAATTAGAGGCAGGATTAAGCATAAATGCCAGAGCAGTTGAACCCTGAAATCCCACATATTCACATGTTGTTTGCTGTTGCATATATTCATATGTTGCTAAACATAGCATCCCATATATTGGGAAGCTATGAATAGCTCTTTTTCTAATTGTGAAATGCATGTAGTAAATTATGCTCTTGGACTCATCCTAACTATAATAAAGAAAAATGTGTTCATTTTTCCTGAAGCGAGACACATACAGATACAAACATCTTGTTTCATAGAGAAAAACTGAACAGATAGTTCTGGCAGAGCACAACAGAAGATGGCATATTGCAATTCTCATTGCCCAGAAAAGGCTTCCAAATTCCCTTGTTTCTCTCTAATCATTTCAAGCTGAGACAATATGGTAAAATCTTTCTTTAAATATTTGCTCAAATTTTGCTTTGGTATGATTGCTCTCAGCTTATATTTCCTTTATTCAAATATTTGTATGATCAAATCATACTGGCACAAGAGTTTGTGGAAAACAGATTTCAAAGTCACATGCACAAGCATTCACAGAAACTGACTACTCTGTCTTCCTATATGACTCTTTTAGATATATTTATATGTCAACCAAATTAGAGCAAGGAAATAGTATCACATGATTTATCTGACCTATCCCTACTAGGCAATACAAAAGGAATACTGAATACCCAAGGAATCAGTCACAGGCAAGCTGCTGATTAAAATTTCCAAAGAGAAATGCATTGAGTAATTTCAAATAACAAAGAAATCCAGAAAAAAACTGATCTGCTTGCAAATACCCTTTCAGTAGCAAAGCAGCACATTGATTCTGTGAATTATTCATGCAAAACTCATAAATATGTATTCTATAACAGCGGGATATACTATCTGTAACTTTTTCTAATAGGCAAAATTAAATGTGGAGTGTAAATAGTTTTTTTAAGAGATGTTGTGACCTTTTTTATGCTTTTCTCATCAGCAAAATTTAGAAAAACCTTCCTTCGGCCTTTTTTTTCTGTAACATAGAAATACCAGGAGAATCAAGTTCAAACTTGATTTTATGAAGGTTTGATGAATTTCTCAAATGCATAGTTGAAACATTTCTTCTCATTGATTAAAGTGGAATGAGAAAAGATGCTAAATCTTTAAACATCTTCCTTTATTTTCTGAAATTCAGTAAGAGAGAAATACTAATTTAATCTATGTTGTATGGCATGTAACAGAAACCCTTAAACACTGTGGTCTGTCTCCTTCTCCCAGCTCTTAACTGAAGGTTAACCAACTCCATGAATATTATGGATTGAGCACTAGTATGTGATCCTTTGGTGGGGTGCACACATATGTGACAACCTGTCACCATAAGGCTGTGGTCTCCATCACCTAATCCAGAGTACTTTTACAGATCTTGGAGCATTGATTATGATATGCCCTGGGGTGTCTGTGTGTGTCTGTGCAGAAACAGTTGTGTATCTCATATACTGTAAGAATGCTGCCATTGTTGGTATGTTGGTCATTCATGTCCATTCAAGGGCCTCAGAAAAAAAAGGCACCATAAATCTGGCAGCCAAAATTATAAGACTTATAATGCTCAATGCTCAAGAGATTCCTGAGAAATAAACCATAACAAGTGGGTTGAATTCAAATTGCATTCACTTTTGCAGTTTTCGGACCTGCAGACTTGCAGACCTGGTGACCAAAGACAAGGAGAACAGTTACAATTTTGACAATAAGATACATTAAATACTCCACCATCAAAGCTTTTATTCATCTCCACAGCACTTGTTATAAATCTCTTTGAAGAAAAGGAGCTTGACTGTTAGAGCCTTCTAATTTCAGTACATTTCTGGACAGAATATTCCAATTTATTCCATAAAATTTTGTATTTTAATTATTTTTTTTTTCCTTTTTTATTGTTTATCTATATGTCTTTAGAATATCTCAGAAAAATCTCAGAGATCAATCAAATTACTATTCAGATGAAAAACTTGACATATGAGAAAGAGTTTTGGTTCAAAATGAAATTGTGGTAAATTGAGAAAGTTATGTGCCATATTTAGCCTTTTTAAGGTTGCTATGGTGAAAGAGGAATTTCAAGGTATTGTTTGAATACTATTGAAACGTTATGCAACTTTGGCTTATGTTTCCAGAGGAGATTCTAGTGACAGCTGTTAACTGTGATTCTTCCAAAAACATAAAGAACAAGCACATTGATAAGATCTGAAACACAATTACGTAGGACTCCAAATTGCATTATATTCTTTCTTTAATTTTCTTTTAAAACAGAACAAGTAAATTTTAAATCCTCCCAGTCTCGTCATTCCTAGAAAGGTGAATGCATATGAGTATTTAGACCCTTCTCTATATTGTGTATTTTAATGTGTTACATTTTTAGAAGGCCTGGGATATTTTTCTAAATGAGGATACTTTTTAATGCAAATAAAAAATTAAAATCAAACCACAAACTAGAGGGGATCATGACAGGTTACTGTCCAAGAATCTAGCAACAATTTAATTCAACATTCCTTGCCTGTGGGGAGGATAAGAAAGTGCTCTGTATTAAAATACAAGAAGTTCCATCTCCATGTGAGGAAGAACTTCTTTCCCATGAGAGTGACAGAGTAGTGGAACAGGCTGCCCAGGGAGGTTGTGGAGTCTCCTTCCCTGGAAGTCTTCCAAACCTGCCTGGATGCTGCCCTGTGCCTCATACTCTGGGTGTACCTGCTGGAGCACAGGGTTGGACTAGCTGATCTCTAGAGGTACCTTCCAACCTTAACCATTCTGTGATTCTGTGAAAATATCACATTCAGGTATCTTTCATAGATAAAGAGCACAGCAAAATACTTAAAGGTAACTTATATATAAGGAAAAAAGAAAAGATATCCACTATTTATTTGTGACATATTTGATTACATTTTAGGACTGAGTATGACCGCCAGAAGAGGGAATATAATTTATCAGCCTGGGTGTGCACTGTTAAGATGACAATGCTCAAGGCACTGATGATAAATGGGAAAAAAGAAAATGAATCTAAATTAGATTCATGTTAGCATTTTTTCTTAGGAAAGAGAAAGAGAATTGTTTATGTGAGAAAAAAATATTAATGCACCAAGATAGTACATTTTACCGTGGCGTTTTTATTGATTATCATTAACAATGGAGGCTACTAAAACTTTTGTAGTTTTGCAATTCCTTTCTTAATACCCTGTATTTTTAGTTTTATATATCTTTTAATTCTAATTAGTGTAACACTGAAAGCAATTAAAAAGAAGGTATTCTTGGGAATTATATCATTAAAATTAATGGGAAAGAACTCTGAGCTGCAGAAAAGAAGAGCATTGGTGGAAGTTGACACTTATGTACCTCCTTCATTTATTCCCATTCCATTACAGGAGAAAATAAATATTATAGTGTGTGTAGAAAAACAGCTCCTAAGTCTCTGTTGTACCTTCCTTTTGGCCAGTGTTTGTATCGATGCTTTGGGGAAGAATGGCCTTTCTAAAAGTTCAGAGTGAGAGAGAGAAGGGGGATTTTTGCTATATATATTGAATCTTATTTCATCAGCCTTCTGAGTGTACAGAACTTGTAGCTGATACTTAAGAAAATAACTCAAGAGGGCTTTTCAACACTCTGCCCTTGCAGCTCTTAGTAACCAGGTCCTAAATCAGAAGGTGATTTTGGCTTACTGTTCAGTATCCTAAAATTATTTTTTTGTTCAATATACTCAAATGGATCCACCCTTCATAAATATATCTAAAGTTATTTCTAGCTCCTCAAAATATCATGTGGCATTAGTGCACAGATAATCTTCCACCTCAAGCTCCTCAAAGTGAAATAGGAAGTAGTTTCTTCTTTTCATCTGAGATTAGTCTCGTCTCTTTCTAGTCAGTTCCTGCATGTAAAAGAGGTTTTAAGAAGATAAGTACCATGAATTCAAATATCTTACTTGAATAAAATCCTAGTGTATGACATTCTTATTTTCTACATCGCTCCAGCTGTCAGATAAACACCTAAATAAAGCATGATACATCCCAAATCAAATGATGGGTAGGTTGCCCCTGTGTATCACTCTGTGTGACAGAGAATGGCATGCACCATTTGACTTCTGATACGATTTCTGACAGTGCCTGATCCTGGTTATATCTATCATCTCCTCCATCACTCACATCTAAGGATCTCAGCAACAGGACTTGGAAGTCAAGGACATGCTGCATATACATGCCCAGTCTGTGGAGTCTTGCAGTGAGATAGAAGCTGGGGAGATGTACAACAAATGCATTTGATCCATGTGTTGCAACAGGGGAGTGTGAAAGGGAATAAACTTTGCTTAGCATGTAAGACTTGACAGCTCTGGGAATCTGCTGACAAAACTACTCTGTATGCACACAGACAACGTATAAGCTTAACAACTGCGTGAAATCAGGTGTAGGTGTCAAAGTTTCAACAATAATATGAGGGAAATATATGGGTACAAAGCACAAGGCTTCCACATCCCCATTAAGTGAGAGAGGTTTTCTGAAGGAAGGAGCTCTCTACTCTGTTCTTTTCCCTCAAATCCCTATAAAACCCTGTGTTTTTTTTCCAGAATGTCTTTCTCCTAAACTATTTCTGCACATAGAAAAAGCTTATGAATAGATACATATTATATTGTTAATGTATCTAAATATATCACCCGCCCATACACTTGCAATTGACTTTCCTCTAAAGATTGTCTTTTCTCCATAGTTCCTGCATCTAATTATCATCAATTTCAGCTCAGGAAGGAAATGATCTAACAATGAAGGGATCAATTATCTTAGCCACAAAAGAAAAAAAAATCAAATTAGTAAACTGGGAATTTTAGATGGCAATTTGTTCTCTGGGAGTTGTGATGTTTGGAAGAACAATGCACAAATAACTTACTCTGTGGAAAACAAGATTGCCTTCAACATCTGTAAGTGAATAAGTCACAACAGGCTGGCAATTGAATTCCCTCAAAGAAAGTATCAGTGACTCCTGTCACTGAATTATCAGAGCAATTAATTTTCCTGATAAACATAATAATAACAAAGGCCCTGTACAAAACATGTTTAAGATTATACGAGGAAAGTATAAACTGATCTGAAAGAAAATTACGTCATTCTGTATCATAGGATAGGTTCTATTTTGTTCTACAGGAATACCTCTTTGGAGTTAAGCTCCATTATGATTTATTAACACACAAGAAGTACCCCTGGCAGGCATAGTTAATATTTTAGTAGTGCGGGCGATGGAATATGACAGTTTCACTTGTTGCTCTGACCTTTATTTTCCTTTGTACTATAACTTCTCAGAAATTCAATTTATCTTGAGAACATGCAATTAAAGATATCCTTTTAGATAAGCCACAGACATTTCTCAGATAACTTTAACAGTCATTTTTCCTAAATGAGGCTTGTTCTTCACAGTTCACACACCAAAACTGTTCCCTTGTCCACGGAGAACAATAAAGACCCTAGACACCAATTAGTAATTGGAGACTTTAAGACTAAACTTTTAGTTTTGAGCTGTTCAATATGTCATGGAAGACTGCTTACCAAAAATTATGAATATCATCATGCTGGGAGGCAGATACTCATTTATCTTTAGGTGAAAGAAAAAGAAACACCTGAGTGACAACTTCATTAAATTTGAATACATTGCCTCTAACTTCTGCTGTAAAAGCTTCAGGAGCAATTAATTTCCTCTCTACCAGTAGTGATAATATATCATGGAACAAGAAAAGAGAGAATTCAAAACAAAACAGGAAATGCATGATAATTAAGTAATTTGAAGAGCTAGATCCTACTTTGATATTGTGTGGTGTTGTTTGAACTTGTGGGCTTCATTGTTTTTTTTTTTTTTGCCCTTGTCAGACCTCATGAATATTTTAGTTTCTCACAGATCTGGATATGACAATTTCATTGTCTTCACACTCTTATATTCACTTTTTCATTTGCATACCTAGATCTGAGAGATGATTGATCCCATAGAAGGACAGCATCACAGAACTGAACTTAACAGAAACATGTGACTCATTTTCTCACATGTCTTTTCTGGAATTTTATTTTGTTGGGCTCTTAGAGCAATAGTCAGCATCCTCAGGTTTGTTGCTGAGTAATCAGGTTAGAGCAGCATGCACACATGTGTTGGGACCCCCCAAAATGAAATGTTTTGAGTTAGGTCTAGGCCTCTGAAATTAACTTGCTTTCCTTCTATCTTCTCTGAAACTCAGCTCCCTCTTTAGTTTGCTTCTCAGAGGTCTATGCAAATTCCTTGCTCTTCACAGTGCTCCTCACTCCCTTATTTATCCATAGTCCTTGAGTTGGGAACTTTCTCCCTTTCCAGCAGGCCCACAAGCTCCTCAAGGGAGTAGTGAACCTCTCCTCTTCAAGTGGTTCTTCTTCCCAGTGAGACATGTAGAAGAACATTACTTACTGTGTGCAAACAAACCAATCAAAACTACCAGGCAAATGTCCTCATTGCACTGGCACTATTTCCAAAGCTCTAATGAAAAAAATGACTTTTTTTTTCTTTTGGGCTTTCTGGAAAACTTACAGTTTTAAGTGATTTTATAACCTTTATCTTTCTAAATTATAGGTACAAAGTTCACATCCAGTATGACTATGAAAAAGGTGGCAGTACAAGACAGTGCTGAAATTATCTCATCAGTATTAAGTAATTTGTGAAAGGCAGAAGAAATTAACTTAAAAAAATGGGCAGGTGAGATCTATGCAGGCTAACGTTAGCCTAGGGAGGTAGGTCTGTAAATTCTATCTAGAGACACTGGAGAGAGATACACTTCTCCAACAGATGAATCAGAGCACTTAAAGTTGGACTGCTGCTCTGAATTGCTCTGCTCAGGTAGTTTTTCTTGCCTTAAAAACAGTTCCCTAAGTTAAAGAGGCCCTGATTTTGAACTGGATCGAACCTTATTCAGATCTTCCAAAGATAGGATAAATGGTAGGCATAGTCATGATCTAAATCAGAAAAATCAAAGAGTTCTGAAAGCATTGAAATTACTTAGAAATTTGAATTCTATTTTCAAAAATATCTTGAAAGTTTCTTTAAATCAGTGGGACTTTGGCTACTAAATCTCAGTGGGACCATTTCAAAATGCTACTAAATTCATGTTTCTCTTAAAAAAGTGTCGCCTGAGAAAAGAAGAAACCATGCAATTGAAATCAGATTAATGAATGTGCTTGCAGTTAGAGTGGGTCTCAGAAAAGTACTATGAGCAAATATTATCTTTGTTAAAGAGATTTGTTAGTTACTCTGCCTGAGTTTGATTGGTATCACATTAAAACATATACAGTTAGCTCTCAAAAGCGAGCAGACAGCTATAAAAATTTATGGGTTGAAACTGGCATCTTGAATTGTTTCTGAAAATGAATTAAACAGCCTGTAACTTTTCACTTTGAATGTTTTTAAATTATAGCTTCACACACAACACATAGGATCATATTCCAGAGAGAGACAGAAAGACAAATCAGAAGGAAGAGTTTGCACTCTGTTTACACAGTATAAACTTAAAAGCCTTAACTAATATCTGTACATTGCAAAGCTTCCCATAACCAAAACTACTCCCCAAATGCAGAAAAGAAAACAATAGTGTCCAGTCATGAGTTTTACCCCACCAATAGTCATTTCTTTATTTCTCTCTGGATTAATTCTTAAATAACAAATTCTTTTCCAGAATTGAATTTTGTCTTGTAATTTAAAACTTTGTTCCAATAGATAAGCTGATTTGAAAGAAAGTTGAGTGTTTTCACCGTAGGCTAAAATCTTACTGGGTATTTCAACTGAGCTTCTTAAATTTCTGGTATTCACATTAAACAGGGTGTATATGGTAATACATTGAAGAGCTAATGTTAGCATTGAACATTTTAGATTGAAAATATTGCTGCCATTTCTCTGGGAGTTAAAAACCAAAAAATGCTAGATAGTGATAGGAGCTCTATACCAATAATATTTAAATCTTGCACTCATCTGCTTTTCTCTGTCCTCAGAAGAGTGCTTAACGTGAATTCTGATAAAGTGATTTCACCATGTTAATTTCACGTCCTCTTATAAGCACTCAAACAAACTTGGATTTCAGGATACAATATAATGTGTTATAAATCACTGCTGTGGTTGTGTACCGTGGACAAAGCATCAACATCCAGTGAAAATTTCGTCCCTTATATATCAGAGCTTTCGACTGATGCCTGGTATAACATGTCTTCCCTCTTATTCCTAGGCTCTTCTTCCTGATGGAGCACAACAGGAAACCCTGCAAGTATCTCCTTCAGTTCTTCTAATTTCTTTTCCATCATTCCCAGGTAACAACAACACAGAAACACATCTTTTGAGTTGCATGATGAGGAACAGGATCTGGAACAAGCATAGAGCTGAGAGACCTGGTGGACAAAGGACCTATAAATTGGCAATCTGGAAGTAAGGGTGTAATTACCTGATTGCTAGATTCATCCTGAACCCTTTAGATCAGAACAGATCTATTTCCCAGGATCCTTTTCTATATGCATAGTTTAAACATCTGAGCCACAGCTTTTTGTCTGGCTGCGGAGAACCTTCAACAGCCGTAGGACAGTCTCTTGGACTTCTGAGAAAGAATGTAAATTTGGTCCACTGTATTCTGACTGGAAAACAGAGTCTTTTACAATAGAGAAAAGGCAAAGTCCTGATTTTTTAAAAAAACTAATAATAGTGAATTCAGAAGTGTACAAAAACTAGCAGATCTCAAAGTAGGCCATCGCATGCTCCTGCACCTGTTCTCCATACCTCCGTGACTCAGTTACAGTTTTGTGGTAACAATGTTTAGGAAGTTCCAGTGCAGTTTTTATTTCAAAAGTACTGAACAGAAAAATCAATGTATTGCCAGAAAAATAGGAGAGAAAGAGAAACACCAAATATTTTAGGATATGTATCTGACATGAACACATAATTCCTACCAAAAGTAGTAGTTTTGCTTCACTGAAGTGAGCGGCAACTACCTGATTATGTGAGTTTTTCTCATCAGCAATTAGTCATACTTTTGTTCTTGAGATCTCATTTATACAAAAGAAAGGGACACACCAAGTGAGGAGTGGATGTGGCATAGCTCAATACTTTGATTAAAACAAAAATAATTAGGAAACCTTTGTTCCAGTGAACTGAGTGAATTAATTAAATTTTCTGCTCCCTATGCCTAACTATTAATTAAATTGCAAAGTTAAATCTATCCATCACACTTCCATTAGATTACAGACCATTTATTTGCCATCTGAAGGTTGTAGTAACTGCTTGCTGAACCAATACATGCAGCACATATACAGCAGGAAGCAGTATATTTTCTTGGGCACCTATGTATGTTATTGATTTATAAATGTGGATAGTGTATTATATTTCCCTAAATTTCATTGTCAACAATTGAAGGGCTACTCTAGAAGCATTATCAGTGATATTTTTCTTTTCATTACAAATATTGTAATTAGACACCTCACTCTGTAGAACTCAATACAGATATCAGATAACAGCACCAAGGTTTGGCAAAGAGCAAACCAAGCTAGAATGACACGTATCATTATCTTATCCTAGTGAGAGGCATTAATCAGGAGATAATTTTCATTTATGAATACCTGCACCTTGACAGTCATAGCCAATTTTTGCCTTATAAGTTTGTTATTCTTGTTTAACAGCACTGCTTTTTGTTCTAAATGCTACAGGTTAAATATCTTAAAATAAATTGAGTGAAACAATATTGCTATTGTCTTATTATAATTTAGTAGAATTTACTGAGGGCTCACATACTCACATACTGAGGGCTCTATTCTGAAAGCTTATGAATGAACTCTACTGAAAGTGGGAGTATTTAGTTTTAAGGAAAGCTGCTTACTTTTACCAACCAACCAGATTCAGCTCAGCATTTTATGGAGAAACTCTTTCCTTTCTCCATATATAATTTCATTTACTACAAAATATGTGCTATTCTACATAAGCTTTGCACAGACTTTGTTTTTCCTATGAACTTTCAAATTCCACTGTTACTGTGCAACCTGTCTTTCTAAATGTCAGAGAGGACCTTTCATATATGTGAATAACTGAGAATCTGAATAACTGAAAGGCATTACAGTGTAATGTGTCTGTTCTATAATGATTTGACCTTACTGTAAAAAACAGATTTCTGGATGTTTATAACATCTGCGTCGCAGTGTTTTACCTAATGATTCTCTATTGTAGAAAAATACTTCTTGAATCTTTCCCCCAGGCAAAATCATTTTTCTTTTCTATTCTCTGCTGATAGTCTAAATTAGTCATGTACATATCTTGGCTTTTTTCCTATCACTGCCATATAGTTGGATGCCTCAGGGCAGGTATAAATAATGCTAGTTTGAACAATTACAGCAAGAATCTCCCCTAAATTGAATTTAACTTTACAGTTAGTATATTGAAAATTTTGGACACATCCACGACTTCCTGACATCTTGGAAGTTCACCTGTGTCTTATAGCAATTAATTTCATATGTGTCGATTCACAGTTTTATGGACATTATACTTTTTGTAAGGTTTGTATTTCTTTTGGAACAAATGGTCCTGTGAAAAAACTCGTAAAAACATATAAGAGAACTTAGATGCATGCAAGGATAGCCCAGTTTCCATTTTGCTTGCTCCTTTCTCAAAATATTGATTTTTGCCTATCAATTATACTTCAAAACAGACTTTGCTATCAATGTTAATATCAAAACAAGTTGAAATTAATTTTTCAGGGAAGATTTTATAGCGTACATACATGTATTTTCTTTGTTCTTCATGGACACTGCAAACTGCTTGAAAACATAAAAGAGTAACACATCTCTGTCAGTCTTTGAAGAGTTATTCTGTTTTCTAGGTAGAAAATTGCTGACAAAAATCTCATTTTGATACAGTTGCTCAGCTGAAAATAGTAGAAACCAGCCAAGCAAAGAACAAGACTTATATAATCTCTGCATCACCTAGAGTTGGGAGATGATTTTAAATTCCTTAACAGAGCAACCTGTTTCCTGCCAGATTTTCTGCAATTTGTAGGCATCTTACAAACAAGATTATACTTACCAGAAAATGATGGTTATTTGTGATTTTATTGATATATTCTCTTTATAAATGACATAAATATCTGAAAATCTCTGACGAAAGCTTTCAGTTCCACACTTACTCAATATATACAATTCATAACATGCAATTACATTTTTCATTTGCATTAGACCAGAGCAGAGGGGAGATGGGTATTCGTTCTTTCATGTGGTGATGCATTTGGACCAGGTCAACCACAATATGTTTTCAAGCTCTTTTTTTTGTCCCTCTGGTTTGAGAAAAATGCCAATTAAAAAAGCAGATAATTTATGGGCCCTCTCCAATTGCTGATTATTACCCCTTAAATCTTCTGGCTAGAGAGAAATGAAGCATGGAATGTCCAGCATTGACATTATAATACAGTAAAGAGAATCTATTAAATCACACTGTAGTTCACTCTATCTTAGAATATAAATCTTTGTAGCAGATAATTGTGATGTCACCCTCCCCTGAGTTTCATTAGAAAGAATTGGAGCTTGAAGATAATGAAATGCTTTATATCCGAGCAATCCTTTTAAGGTCAACCTGGAGGATGTATCAATATACTACTGTTTGAAGGAATTATGAGCAAGCTTATTTTGGCTCAGCACTCAGACCTATTTGGCCCAGTCTCTCCATTTACTCCAAAGATTCCCATAGAAGACTGCTTATATTGTGGCTTCTCCATATTTTTCTTGCTTTCATGTTTTCTGGGTGTAAGTTGTAAATAGATCACTATTTGAGAATTTGGGGGATATTTCTTTTTCTCCATTTGATGGGAGATTATTTTTGCCTGTGCAAACTCTATGTCATTCATCTATATTATCATATAAGCTGTCTAGAGAATTGGGCCTATATTAACTCAGAATGATATGGACCTTGCCCATTGCTAATTAAAGAAAAGTATTTTTTCACTGATATGATCACAATTAAGAGGAGAGAAGAGGAATGGGAGAGAGAACTTTCAAAATCATATGACACCTGGAAATCATGGTTGTATTTCTCTTGTGAAAAACAAAGCAAGAGCACTTTTTTTCAGCCTACTTCAATGCTTTATCTGAAAATAATTATTCCTTTTGCTTCTTTAAAATATTTCTCTTTAAGAATTGCCAGTATCTACAATGAAATGGAATGCTTTTATTATGTTGAAATATTCTGATAGTCTGGAATAAAACTTTTGGAATTTTTCTCCTAAAGGATGTGTGTGTATCTGAAAGCTCAAGGAAAGATCTGAGAGCTGTGGAGGAGTACACCTTGGCCCAACTTGTGGTTTTCACCTGTAAGAAAGGTTGTAGTAGCTGAGAGTTAAGATAATCCTGTAATTTCAGTCATAAACCAACAAATTTAACTAGCATGGATCAACTAGTAATACATTCAGAAAGAACACAAAAAGTGTTTTTTTTTTCCCCTGTTCCTCATGTATAGCAGCCAAATAGCAATAATTTCTGAAAGTCTTATGCAAAAAGTAGGAACATTTTAAATTCTATTCTCCACTCAAATTGATATAAGTGAAGGCACAAGTAAATCAGAAAAATTGAATCGATATTTACAATTGGAAGACTTGTAAGCAGGCAAAAAAAGCCTCTTCACATTCAATTAATACCATACAGGCACAAAGATATCACGGTAATTCAGCAAAAAGAAAAGGAAAAAAAGATTTTTTTTTTTAAGACTGATTTTTAATATTTCTCTCTGTCTTCAGCTGGACTTTCAAATGCTCATCATTCCTGAAAAATGATAAAAAAACAGTTAAAACAGTTTTCTTATATCATCCTAATTATTTACAAAAGCTTACCCTGAGCCCAGTGGAAAGTGCTGGATGAGGGTGTTTTGCTCATTGACTCTCTGATTTTAGTGCACGCATTCTTGAAATTCATTTTTTTTCCACAGTAAAGAAGGAAGCTATGCGTCCTGTGCAGTTTAATTTATTAAACGGTTATGTTTTTACCTTGGCCGTTTTCTTATCTAAAGATGCCAAGAGTAAATATTTTTGTGGTTGGATGAAGAATGTTTCTAAAGGCTAATCTTCTTAAATGGACATCTACAGCAACAGTCTGTTGTTGTCTCTCTTGCTGCCAGAGACGTGGAGGCTGGCAAACAACTTGACCAGAACTCTCTAGAAATGAGCAATTCTTCCTATCTTATATTAGGCTTAGGAAATACGTATTGACAGTGTTTCCACAGATTGAGGTCATCAGTCTCAGAAAATTCTAGTCAAGGAAATACAAAATTTTGCGAGGAAAACTGACATCTCTGTAACACTGGATAGATAGAAGCCAGTAAAAGTCAAATCTCCCAAAGTACAGACTAAATTCAGCAAGATGAAAAATTACGTGTGAAGTGTTTAATCCTACTAAACCCAATATCAAATGTAAGCTGAAATATACTTGCATGCCAAAACCCTATGGCAAGGAGACCCAGAATACTAAAGCTAAATTAGAAAATCCTGATTCTCAAATGACAGATTTTCTTCTGATTTGTAATGGTATAAAACCAATGAAGACTATGATGGATCAGCTATCATCACCATGGACATATTTAGATATCCATCAGCACTAGGTACTGCCAATCACAAACTGGGTTACTGATCTGGTGTCAAGGGTGAGTTGCAAATGACATCCCAAATCTAGATCTTCTCAAGCTGAAATTGAAGGGGAAAAAAAAATTGAAAAAATCATTGACATAAGTGTTGAGGCATGAAAACTTAAGACAGGCATTTTAGGTTTACTTCTACTGCTTTCACTGAAATGCTTCACTCTGTACTTATGCCTAGAATATACTTATTTTTGATTATGTCTAGAAAAAAAGACATATCTCTCTATTTTTTCCCTAGTGATGAGCATGCAGCATCTCCTGTAATGAGGTGGCTGTCATAAAGCCGGTTCTAAGGGGCCTAAGGGCCCAGGTGTTTGTTCAGGGAATTTCAGCTTTTAATGGGACAGAATCAGGTACCACTTGAGGTCAAGTGTGTTAAGTTTTCAGAGGTGGTTCTCAGTCATTCAGGTTAGAGCATCATGTGAGAAATGGCATATCCAGCACAAAGATGTTTACCTCATAAGACAGTAACTAGGGAGAAAGTTGGATTATGATTAGATAATCATTTGGGATTTAGGTGTCTCCATTATACCTACACCTTGCATTGGGTGCCAAACTGCTCTCATAAATCTGGCCATACGTCTTATGATTGTAAGAGGATAGCATATTCCATTAAGCTATGGAAGCTCCTGTAGGATGGATATATAGCAATAAGGCGTAACTTCCCATTTTTCATTCCAGATGTCTAACTCTGCATTGACTAGTAGAGTTTGCTCTGTGGGCTTTTATTGTTGTCTAGAGCATTATCTTGTCTGTTTGAAGTTCACAGAACTCTTCTAAATGAACATCTCTCTTCTAAATGAAAAACTTTGAACCTTGTTCCACAATAATTACTTTTATGGCAGATTTATATGATTCACTATCACAATGGCTTTAGTTATGGTATTAAAAATAAGCTTATGTATACTCTATCTTTGTACTTCGTACTCAGCTACTGCTGATGTGTTTTATTAAATCTGCTTGAATGGTGAATGAGTTTTTAACAAGGATAAAGAAAATTAGGAAGTGTAAATGTCCTGCCAGTCTTGAGGCCAACCTGGCTAACTGCTGACAATTCAAGGGAATTCTGAGGAATATTCGAAGTGAATAAATATAGAATAATGTGCTACTAGCTCAGAGATTGAAGAGCAGAAAGAAAATATCTGACTCTAACCAGCCTGTGGACTGTCTTTCAGAACTTCTACTGTAGCCGTATTTTTTTGAAAAAGAATAATGAGAACTGAATATCCTTTATGCCTTGCAGAGTCATTTCAGCAAAGTCTGTAAAGGTGCCAGAAATTTTTTCCTTTTTTCATCCTCACATTTACAGGGGTCCACCAGCAGCCAGAATTAAAAGGTGTGCATAGAGTAAAGTCAGGCACTCAGAAATGAGGGTAAAGACATTATAACATGTAGGTGCAACACTAATTTGACCCAAACGTGTCAGAATGGCATTAAGTCACTCTGAAAAAACCCTGTGTGATTCTGTAGTTGAAATCTGTACCATGACAAGTAGGCACAAAATAAGTAGGAATAAGAAGGGCTGGGAAGCCATGGCCCACTGTGAAGGTGAAGAGTATACACTCAGTAACAAGGCTGAATTTTCTACTTTGCTGCAGCTGATCTCATAGCTCTGAGAGTTTATTATTACTGGCTATTCTATTGAGGCCAATGGTTTGGTTTAACAGGTGATAGCTCCAGTAAATCAAAATAGAATTTTCCTACACGAAAAGAGGTAGCTTTTTACCTCTTTAGAGAAGTTTTGGACATACTGGAGTTTCCATTAGATTTTTCATTAATTTTACTTTTTCAAAATTAGTTCCTAAATCAGTCAATATTGGATATGCATTAGTAGAGAAACTGAAATTATGTCTATGTTGAAGCCTAAAGCTCACTATTTGAAGAAAAATGAAAAACTAACCCCAAAGGACATCTGTGTTGTTATAACCAGTGACTTTTTAAGTGTATGAAATGGAAGAAGCTGTGAAAGATAAGTAAAAAGATTTGAACCTTTTGAAACTTAGTATTGAACCAGTAGAATACATCTAGAAAGAGCAAGCCCCATGTCAGTATCTTAATTTCACTTTAAAGAGGTCAGTACCTTGACACGAAAGTTGCAAAGATTTTGAAAGTCCCAAAGTATTTGGAATTGTTGACTTTCTATGAGAATGCTCAGATTAGGTAATTTGAGGTTTGAGTGTGCTTACTATACACTGAAATATTAAAACATAATAGAGGACACAGTAGAACATTGCTTCCCCCAAAGCAAGAAATAGTATCACTCTTCACTGGTTAAGATTTGTTGTCTCTTGTCTCTATATCTTAACCTAGATATCACTCTGCTTCAGTGGAAGCAGAGTGATACTATCTTAACCTAGATATAGAGATTTGTCCAACTGTGCTTTGGAATGAAAGAGAGATTAGAAAATGGCAAGCATGAGAACATGTGAAGCTCAAAGTAAAATGGAAAAAGAAGAAATGCATTAAATTCTAAGACAAAATACCAAAGTCTTAAATCTATCAAGGAAAAAAGAAAAGATATATTAATATAAAAGAAAAATGTGATTAGAAATAAAGATCAGGAAAGATCACTGATATTCACATCAAAGTGAATCTTTGTAAATTAGAATGACAGTAAATGATTTAGAAAAGAGTCATGGCTGTTTCAAAACAAAATCAGTGCAGTTGATTTTTTTATAGATCTTGCAATATTAGAACTTGAGAAAACAGTTTTTTGAATGAGAATAATTTTCAAAATCACATAATTGAAATTTTAATAGAAATTATTTTTCCTTCAAGTTCTGATAAAGACTTTGATTTATGAAGAACAATTGATCTGAAAAGTGAGTTTTGCTGAAGACATGGAAACTTACTCAAAAATGATGGTCTTTTGATTTTATAAGTGTCTTGTGGAACTGCTTCACCATCATGTACCATCTCATGGTTAACATAAACTATACTGTAGTTAAAAGTTATAAGATAGTATATGCATAAGAAAAAAGAGCAAACTGTATAATTTAGTAGGATATCATCAGACTGATAACCAAAACCCTCTAGATGCTGAATTCTATAAAAAGAGCCTCATCTCTCATTTTTTTGACACACAATTTAAAGAGAAGGTAGACTACAGAAAATCTGCCTAGCTAAGGGAGAAACAAAGGGAAGAGAGAGAAAAAATCCCTAAGATTTCACATAAGAGAATGAAAAATTATTTTCCTACATATTCAAAACCAAAATCTGAAGCTGTTCCCACTGAAATCAGTGGTAGCTAACTCCCGTGGTAATTGGATTAGATTCATGTGTCTGCAGGTACCAGAATATATTCCAACAACCCAAAAAGAAGAGAGAACATATTTTAAAGATTGTGCGTTTTAGAAAGAAACTAAAAATCATTCACCTTTATCCAGCTCTAAAATAGAGGATGTTGACGAGATTACAAACCATAATATTTTAAAGAAAAGAATAACTTGAAAAAAGAAAGTGAAAAAAAGCTTCTGGAGTGCAGTGAAATTTAGGAATAATTATTTAATTTGACTTCTAAAGCTCCATGAAACTGCAGTTTATTTTTTCTTTTAAGCTCTATAGAAGAAAATATATGCTCTGCTCACAGTTAAGCAAGAAGAATCACTGGCAGCCTCCTCCCCAGTGTCAAAATGTCAAGAAATTAATATAAAATATTCAAGTTGTTGCTATGAGCATACATAGCAATTTAAAGTGGGCTTGTCAGCTCAAGTTAAAGCTGTTTAAGCTGTGCTATAGCTAGAATAAAAATATAGATTTTATTTGAAATTAAATATTGTGGTAATTGTTTGGTACAAAAAGCCTCACAGTAGAAGTGCCATGTTTTTAATGTAATACGTCTGTCTGCTATTTTGGTAAGCAAATCTCATTTATTGCTGTGGTAGATTTTGAAAGTATTTATAGCAAACCCAAGGGACTTTATATTCATCCCTTCTTGCTCTGCTTTGATTCACAGCACAAGGTGATCTTCATCGGCTTGAACAGGACTCCATCTAAACAAAATGAAGGGATGTACAACAGTAGCCAACACCCAGCGTGCTCCAGCCATGAATGAGAATGCAGAATGTAAATGATGTAGGGCCACATGAAGAAAATCCTCTACCAGGACAAAAATGTGGGTCCTCAAGGCTGCCTCACTGGCATATCATCTCCTCCTTAGCTGCATGGCTGGTTCCTGTTGCTCACTGCTTCATCCTTTGATGAAAGTGTTTAAGCACATGAGTATTAATACAGTTCTCAAAACAAGTTTTGTTTTTTTTTTGATACACTCATAAATCAATGAGCAGAGCAAAATCCCACCAAAATCTCACCTTCTTGAGTGTCCTCTAGATAGGAGTGAGATTTGAGTTTATCAAGACACATTTCCTGCAAGGAGTATATGGAAAAGCCCTCATTCTAAGGATCCTGTTAATACTACACAAACACAACACTACTTGGAATCTTGAGATCTTCAACTTCACCATCTAACTTAGAGGAAAGAATACAGGATATAGGACACAATCCAGTGGCAAAATATAGAATGAAAATACCTATAGGTTTCTGCTAAGTATTTTTATTACAGAAGGCAATCTAATTCTCCAGACCATAAAAGTATCTCATCATAGAATATGTTGCATCAGAAAAAACCTTTCTGATGCTTTTTGTTACTGTATTTATTTATTAGGTTTTTCTTCCTCCCAATTCTTTTCCTACATTTTAGAGTGAAACCTTCTTTCTAGTAAAACCAGTTAGGATAATGAATTGAAAATAGAATTACTGATGGACATATTTGAAAAAATCTCAGCTGAATGAAACTATGCCTAATGTGACAGAGAAAGAGAGAGAGAGAGAGAGAGAGAGAGGGAGAAAGACAAAGAGAGAGAACTGACCTAAGTCAAATAGCTATAACTCTGGACTCTTGTAGCCTACATTGCATTTTTCCACCCACAGTTCCATATATTACAGAACTTTTGGGGACACTACAAGGACATCTAATTGACTGAACCAAGTCTGCTTCTGAGGCTGATAGTTTACTCTGATCTTGGTGTTTTATGAGAAATCAAATTCTTTTATCAATCAGCAAGCATCTTCCAAAATTGCAGGCTTCAAAATGTATCACATCTTGTGTAAAAAAAGTTATTTATTTCATCTTCCCTGCAATTGTTTTTCTTTTATATTAATTCATTTTAGTCTTTAATCTTGTTCCTCTTTTCTTCTGAAATACGGCATC